>VXBT01010678.1:205273-272930 GCA_013400235.1 Oriolus oriolus
CCCCGCCAGGGCCCGGCCTGCCCCGCTCCCGGCGCTGAGGGGGCGGCCGGACCCGGTCACCGCTCCCCCGGCATCTGCTCTGTCTTCTCTGTAGAGGTTTTCCCGGGACACAGTTATGGGTGACCAAATCCAGTTCATTGTTGAGAAGCTCAATCAGGAGCCCTTCAGGAAGAACTACAATTTGATCTCGTTTGACTCCCTGGAGTCGCTGCAGCTGCTGCAGCTGCTCAGTGATGTTCTGGGGGAGATTGACCAGAAGGTAAGGAGGGCAGAGGTGCTCAGACCTCCTGAGGTGGCTTGACACTGGAATTTGCTTTTATTTAGGTCTGGCTTAGTATAATCCTGCGGCGTGTTTGTTTCACCAAAACAGCTTGTATGAATCTTCCAGGAAATAAATGTGCCTGGCAAGAATCCTTCCTGCCTGTACATCTGAGTGCTCTTGGCAAACCAGCAAATGTTTCTCGGGACAGGGAGGCAGCATCCCTGTCCCCCAGAGGCTGATGACTATATTTTTCCTGTGAAATCAAGGATACAGATCTTACTTCATACTGACAATTGTGTTAAGTCAAAGTCAGGCTGTGTCTTGCACACACCCAGGGCAGGAGCTGAGCAAGAGCTGAACCTCACGACTGTGCTGTTGCAATGGAAATTGAATCACTCTCCTTGGAGGCTGCCAAAAGTGTGTGTGAGATCAGAAGGGACCATTCATACACCTGGGGTGTGGATACCTGTGCCTTGGAGTGCCAGGACATCTGACTTCCCGGGTGGATGTGGTCAGTGTGACTGCACAGATGAGATCCCATGAGCAGGGACAAGGGATTCCTAGAGTAAATTGACATGAATACTCGTGTTGCAGGAAAATCCATTAGAAGGGAATTGAAGTTTGGTGATTTAAGGGATGTTCTGTATGGAACATCTCATTGTCATCTGGTAAATTAATAAAGTCAATTCTTTCAGTGTTGCCAGTTAATTAACATCACTTGGACAAACAAGTTTATAAAAACATGTAATAAATGTTAATAATTATATGTTATTAATATAACATATGTTAATGATATAATTATTAACATATATGTTAATGAAACATATAATATATGTATAATATAATAGATTGTAGTAAATAATATCGTGTTATCCTAATAATTAGTAATTATCAAATCGATTGTTTTATAATAAATAGTTACAATAATTTTTACTATATTAATAGTTATTAATAAAGAACAATCACCTATTTAATTTTAAAAACCGTTTAGCATGCTGTCGACATTAGAGAGGAGCTGCCAGAACAAACAGCTAAAAGAATGCTGAATCTCCTTGGAATCCTCAAATACAAACCTCCAGGCACTGTGTCAGACCTGTGAGTACCTTTCTGCCTACAAATCGCGTTAAAACGCCTTTTTGAGGTTATGTGGCGACGGCCTTTAGTTCAGGCGGGCCCTGCTCGGGTGTGCCCGTGGGTGCTGAGGGGGGATCCCGGGTGCTGCTGCCGTGGGCGCTGCCCGCACCTGCGCAGGTGCAGCGGCGGCTCCGGCCGGCAGGGGGCGCCGCCCGCCCGGCAGGGTCCGCCCGGTCCCGGTCCCGGTCCCGGTCCCGTCCCCGTCCCCGTCCCCGTCCCCGTCCCCGTCTCACCTGCGCCAGGTGATCCCAAATCCCGCGCTCCTCCCGCTCTGCCGGCATCCCCCAAGGCTGTCACAGGAAACGAGGAGTTGTCGCTGCTGGCTTTATCCTTTTAGTGCGTTATGGGGTTTTTATCCGACTCAAAGTAGAGGAGTTGGGAGCCGAACTTGTAGACTTACAGCTCAGAATGGTTTGGGTTGGAAGGGACCTTAAAGATGATCTGTTCCAACTCACTGCCATAGGCAGGGACACCTTTCACTAGACCAGATTGCTCAGAGCTCCATCCAGCCTGGCCTTGAACGCTTCCAGGGATGGGGCAGCCACAGGTTCTCTGGGCAGTCTGTGCCAGGGCCTCACCACCCTCATAGAGAAGAATAACTTCCTTATATCTAATCCAGCCCTGCCCTCTGTCACTGTGAGGCCATTCCCCCTTGTCCTGGCACTCAAGGCCCTGGTAAAAAGTTCCTCTCCATCTCTATTTTGTGGTCCCTTCAGGTTCTGGAATGTGCAAATCCCTCAGCCTTCTCTTTTCCAGGCTGATCAAACCCAATTCTCAGCCTCATCAAGAGCGTTTTCTCTTCTAACAGCATTACGGAAATCATTAGGCAAATGGAGAAGGAATGTCAAAACATTGCAGATTTTTTGTTCCAGGACAGCATTCTTTTGTTTGAGATTTATTGGCATTTCTCTTGGTTGGTTCCATACAGGAGTGCTTTTCGCCAAGGGCTGATTACTGGAAGCAAACCTGTTATTCATCCTGTCTTACACTGGCTCCTTCAGAGGACCAATGAACTCAAGAAAAGAGCTTACCTGGCACGTTTCTTAGTGAAATTGGAAGTGCCAGCAGAGTTCCTACAGGATGATACTGTGGCTGACTTCAACAAACAGGTACCATGTCTCATGAATGCCAACATTTTACGTTAATTAAAGTGCCAATGGGAGGAGGGATAAATGAATCAGGGAGTTAATGCTGGGATACATGTTCAAGTGAGTTATGTTAAGAGCTTGTTGGAATCAAGGATAAGCTAAGATTCATAATAAAAAGTAGATGTCTTGACCACTTTTCTTCTAATAACCCTGAAATTATGTATTAATAAGTAGCATTGAATTAAAAGGCCTTAAGCCCATTAAGTATGGGGTGCCAAATAATGTTCAGAGCCATGTTGGCTTAGACAGACTTATAATTCTTAAATTTTAAACAGGTTTTTTTTTTTCCTCTGTGAAATATGACCTGGATATTTTTGACTTTGTAAATTACCACTTCAAACAAGTCCAGAAAATTTTATGACCAAAAGTCGATGTCTCCTAATTGTCCATTGATTGTATTTGGTAGTCATGGTAGTCAATTGATAGTATTTGATGCCTGATATTTGTATTAGCCTTATTCCACTTTTGCTTTAACCATTTATTTTTTTGTGAATAAGGAAAAGATTTCTTTTTTCTCATGCTGACATTCCTACTTATTATGTTCCCACTTCTTTTGTGAGCATTAAACATTGATTTTTAGATAGTCAGACTGGGTGGGTTTGAAATGTAAAACTTGAAGTGAACCAAAGTTTTGGGTTTATTATCTGAAGTACATATTTACTTAATTTTTTTCCAGTTTTCTGTGCCTTTTGTTCTGTAAAACCACAGTGGTTTTGAGTGTTTGTATGAGGTAACTTGATCTATTAACCGTGCACCAGCAAAGCTGAACAGTCTGAGTGAGGCTTGACTAAGCCTTTTATTTTTTTGTTACCTCTAACAATATTTGATTTATACCTTGAAATAACTCAGCAGAAGTAGCAGAGAGAGAAAGGAATGCAGATCGTATGTTTTGTTCCGTATGTCACAGTCTTAATGTGTATAAATATCCACCTCCATAATTTCCATTATGTAAGATGTGTTCCTTTTTTGGGATTACAGTAATAGAACCATCTTATTAAACTAATACCCCGCTGATTAATTCAAAACAGAAGCTGGGGTAATAGAATGCCTTACTGCAATATAACATGACAGTGCAAATATTTAGATACTAATGAATTAAACAGTTAGCCTAAATGATTTAGGTATATACTCTTGCAATGGTGTCTTTTAAGGGAAATTTCAAAAATGAGAGTTCGGACACCTTATAACATGGTCGAGTTTTATAGGAGTGTAGAATTAAGCTCAAATGTACTTTTGTAAATTACTTGTAGAAGATACTCAGCAGCCTGCCACCTTCCCAGCTGTGTTGTGATTTAGACATTGGATTACCTGCAACATATAATTTAAGAAATAAGCAACTTCAGGCATTAATCTAATTGTTCAGGCTTCGGTGAGTTGCTCCCAGGTGCCAGAGATCTCTCTTTCCTTATGGGAACCTGGGTGTTTTTTGGTCATTTGGATGTGTCCCTTATTTCAGGTGCATGTGGGGCACCCACAGTGAAAAGTGAGAACCTTTTTTTGTTATGATCCATCAAACTGTGCTCTACCCTTGTTTGAATCCTGCCACTGGCCTTGGAATTTCGTGTTCCAATGAGGAAAAGACTTACGGAACTCCTCTTTTGACAGAGGTAGAGACACACAAAGGAAAACTCTTGGGTACCAGCAGTAGGAATGCAGTTGCTCAGAGACCACCTGCTCTTTCATTTTTGTTAAAGGACTTCCAGAGTGCATAAGGGGTGTCATGGAAGCCAGCTGGCTTTTTACTCCTGCCTTTTGTAACTTGTTTCTCCTTGTCCAGCCTGTGCATTCCTTGTCACACCTTCATTTGCCACTTAATCCAGCTTTTTTGATTTTATCTTCTTCTCCTTAGCCATTTTATTGCTATTTTTTTAAATTCCTTCCAGCTTGCCAGTGTGTGCTTGATACTGAAACAACCAGAACTGAGCAGAGTGTTCTGGGTGCTGCTTCCCCAGGGTTTTATAGAACGGAGTTGCTGCTTCACTGCTCAGGGCTCTGATGCCTTTGTTTGAACTCGCCTTTGCTGTTGCCATTTGGTATTCACCTTTCATATCAACTGCTCTTTCCAGGAAGTAAAAAATGACTTGATACTCTCCTTTCAGATTTTTCCATCTCATTGAAGGGCTGTTTCTGTGGAGATTATCTTTCCTTATACCTCAGCTTGCATTTCTCCGAGTTGAATCTAAATTTATTTCCTCTCCATATTTCTAAACTCTTGCTGTCCCCTGTTATTTCTCTACCCACACAGACTTTCACACTGCCTCTCAGTTTAAGATTCCTGGTGGGCAAAGTACTGGTGTGGAAGTAGCACACTGTCTCCTTGTCTCTGAGTGCTGAGCTGCATCTATCAATCTCTGGGATGTTCTGAGGGTTATGCAATGTGTCACAGCCATTTCTCACGTGTTAACTCAGCTCTGTTCTTGGGCCACTCTGGAAATTCAAGACCAATTGCTTCCATCAAGAGTGTTGTTAGAGCAAACTCTTCCTTTTGGGGCTGATAAATTTGTCTGTGTGGTATACACGGATGTATAGTAAGAGAGACTAATTTGTTAATTTGTCCCTCTCGGGTGACATCTTATCTTCCTGTTTTGCAAATACACTGTGTATTACAAGAGATGAAAATGCTGAGGAAATTGTGATGTTCTGATTGTCCCTTCAAATGGAAGATAATGCACTGTGATTTTTTTATTTCTGCTTTATAAGTTGACAGGCTTTTGCAATGAAAAAATGCCTTTTTATCTTATTCTCACCATATTTCTATGTCTACATTTACTGTCTTAGTAGTAAAACAGTGTGTTGATCTGAAAATCCTTAGACACAGAGCTCATTCTGCACAATTTCCATTTCATTTTACAGTATGAAGAACTCATGGAAGCATTTAAAAACCTACATAAGGAGCACGAGCAGCTCAAAATGTCTGGTTTATCTACTGCAGAAATAAGAAGGGTAAAAAAACTCGATATTTTTTTTATTTTGTTGGTGTTTTGAGTGTCAGTTCCATGTTTGTTGGCCTTGTGGACAGTGTGAAAGCTGTAGAGGCCAGAGCTGGTGGGCACTGCAGCTGCCTCTTGAAACTGCTCTCTGTTGGCAAACAGAAAGTCCTTGCTCGTGTTTAGAGCTGAGCTTTCTGAAGCAGATTGGGGAACGAGGCTGCCAAGACTCTGTGCAGCATGATTTCCAAATATTAGAACTCCATTTCCCCTGAATGCAAACTGATACAAAGCCTTTTGCTTTCCTGATAGCAGCTAATAATTCCAGAGGGTGTTGGGCGAATTAAGAGCTTAAGTCAACAGAAATGATGAACCCACGTGGCTCAAGTGTTAAGTAGAGATATTTGTTCTCTTTCTGCAAAATAATTAAGCTTGTGTACAGCTTTCCAGTGGACACACAGACAAGCCAAGCAAATGTTGAGATAAGGTCTACATTTGGAGAATTCATTTTCCTTTCTCTCATAACTATCATTCTGTGGAGCCCTGCTGTTGTAAAATAGGACTAAAGGAGAATAATAATCAGATACATGTTTCAGCACTAGAAAGTGTTTCTTTTAAGACAGTTTTAATACAAAAAGTGGCAGCAGACATCGCTCATAAGCGACTTCATGCAAATTGGTCTGCCAGGAAGTGGGTAATGCTGGTGACATTAAGAACATATGTCAGGCTGCATCAGATGTTGAATTCATGCTGATTTTTCCTTGGTGGTTTCTGTTTGTTTTTATTTTAGAGAAATCCACCTGCTTTTATTTTAAATGTTCACATTAATACTCAAGGATGCAGATGAAGAATGTTAGCATAAAAAGAGTGGGAACTGTGAGGGAAGTAAGAGAAGAGAGATTGGAATCCTGGATGTTTGATCATAGATCAATAAAATTATAACCGCCTCCATGTATTCAGGGAAGAATTCTGATTTTCATATTAATTTGAAGAGAATTTAGTCCAATCCAATATATATTGGGAATAAATTAATATTTCTTTATCTGTTTTTCCTGCTTTTTAGGACATCAGTGCAATGGAAGAGGAGAAAGATCAACTGGCCAAAAGAGTAGAGCGTCTTAAGAAGAGGGTAATAAGAGAAGTAACGCTCCTACATTTCAGTGTCATAATCCTTGGCCTGCAACTCCAATTTTGGAATGCAAACAAGGATTAAGATAAACACACTGTATGTCTAGGAAGGAATCAAGTAACTAATTGACCTACAGGGAATCTCCCCAGGCGTTGATCCAGAGCTTTTAAGAATCTCGAGTCCAGTACTTTGCTGTCATTTCTGAGTAGTAACGTGTACGGAAGGGAAGTGCTAAGTGGGTTTGTGAGACATATGATCTCTTTAATGTATTTCTCAACTATCTGACAGCAACATGCACTATTTATCCACTTGCTGTAGGTGGAGACAGTACAAAATCATCAACGGATGCTTGAAATAGCAAGACAGCTTCGCTTAGAGAAAGAGAGAGAAGAATCTCTGGCTCAACAGAAGCAAGAACAAAAAAGTCAGGTACTGGCATAACAACATACCTATTAAAATAAAGAGTTGTTGATGTTTGTTTGGGAATTGTGCATTTTAAAAATACGTCAGGAACAAAAGGAGAGTTTCTCCCAACCCCAGAAAATTAAATCCCATTTAAAAGATCTATGTACATTTTAAGGGAAGAGGCTTGACCCTGCAAGTTTTGAACACCACACTGAAGGTACTTGGCTGCCTCAGCTCCCACTGACATCATCCTTTAGCATTCCCAGGAAACGTTCCATGACTTACTGCCGGAGCACCTAAAGGGAACTCTTCATATTTATGGTAGTGAGCAAATGTTTCCTTGGTTTGATTTCTATCTCTGTGATCTGCACGAAGATTTCAGGGGCTGAGCAACACAGCAAGTACCTCATCTTTTTCCTGGGTGGGGGCAGTATGAATTCAGGAGCAGCCTTGGGATTTAGGCCCCTCAATTTGGGAAAAATGATGTCCTGAGAAGCCCTGGGAGTAGCTGACATCCAAGTGTAAGAGTGGGTTTTATTCCTGACCTGTGTAAAATCCAGTGCCATTTTGTTACACCATCTCACCAAATCCTGTAGCCTGAACTTCAACACTGTTAAAATGGGAAAAGCTCTCAGATTTCTCATATTGCAGCCTGTGTCTGGATGTGGGATCAGTGGGAATCAGTGGCCTCTCAAGCTGTTGGGTCTTTGCTTGAGCCTGAGTGAGATCACGACTAAAATGAATGTGATGTCCAGCTAATTCCAGTTCTTACTGCACATCTCTCTAAGTCACAAAAATGCAAATCAGCTGGGTCTTGTTTGGCAGGAAGCTTTCCAGACTGACTGCTCTTGGGATGGACAGTGGATTGCTGTGACAACTCAGCTGCATTGCAGGATAAGGAGAGTTATCTGCTGCAATCCTGATTCCTGCTGCCTTTTGTTGTTGTTGTAATGTTCAAACTGCTCATATTTTTGTTTGAAAATTGTTGGATGCATTTCTGCCATCAGAGAAAATACCACTTGGGAGAACAAGAACACTCTCCTCAATTAACAGGAGGGAATATCAAGTAAACCCAGGCCAAGTGTTGAAAATTTGGTCTGGCACATTCCCTTGTGAAACAGAAAATCACCAGACGTTAGAGCTGCCATGTTTTGTGTTCGGGGTTCTTTTGGGGCTCTGTTGGTTTAGTTGCTTGCACATGGATTTCCAAGGAATGAGCTTGTGCGTGTCCAATTGTCTCTCCAAAGCTGTTCCACGCGGAGCAGAGGCTGCAGAGAGCCCAGGTCCAGCTGAAGGAGATGCAAGACGTGGTGGCAGATTCAAAACCAGAAAGTAAGTGGGGCTTTTCCTGTTGCATCCTAGGTTAGTGTGGTGCAAAACATGCCACAGAATGGCGTATAAACTACTGCCAGAGTGATAGAACCTGACTACTTCTCAGTTTAAATCTAGTAAACCAAGTCATTGTCCTACTCTTCCAAGAACATTTACTATTTCAGTTGCATCACACAAGTGCTTTGGCAGCTCTTCTGAGTTAAAGGATTTTTTTCAGTCACCACCTCGTTACATTGTTACTACTTTGTAATTTTACTTTGATTTTTAAAACGATTTTCATCTGCCACTGAACCACAAGTGGAACTAAAAGAGTATCTGAACCATCCTCTGTACTCACAGGGACTTGCAGTGGATTTTATAACTGTTCCTTTTTTGCAGTAGCTATCAGGGAGTTTATACAGCAAAGCTGTGTCAACATTTCTGTTTCAGTTCCTGGGCTTTTTTAAGGCCAGTGGAAACTTGATGGGTTCAGTTCACAGAAGCAAAGGTAACATAATCAAAAGCCAGTAAATATGTCATTTAATCATTGAGATGAAAATAAAGTTAACATATTTCATTTCCTTATCTCGAGTCCTGCTTGCAGGGCAAAAAACAAAAAGTATTTAGATGTTCCCAATCAAAGCTTGGAGTCATTACTTAAGAAAACTTGGGTTGAAATTTTGCCCAAACAAAGACCTCAAGACTCAGCTTTGTAATTGCTTTCCCCAGTTACAAAGGCACTGCCTGTAGCAGCAATTACAGAATGCCAACTGTGGGGTTTTTTTAATAACTGAAATTAAGTGACCACAGTGCACTGAATAGGTTCCATTTATTTTAAAAGCTTTGTTGGTCTACAAGTTAGCACAATTTATTTCATTTTGAAAATTCCCTTTGGCTGCAGTTTGGTACCTCAGCTGCCTCCTGGTATCAGTGTGGCCTTGTCTGCTGACAGTGCAACAGCTGGATTTGCACTGGAAGTCACATCCTTCCCTTTAAAAGAAACTTCTTGCATTTTTAATACCTCAGGTGTTTTTACTTCCCAAATAAGATCAAATGTTCGAAGTTGCTGCTAATGAGCAGAAGCTTTGTTGTTTGTCTTATGGATTTGATTACTTCACTTTAGAATTAATTTTACATTTGAAGAAATGTAAAGGAACTCTGTAAGGAATGCAAGTAGCACATATTCATGAGTATCATTAGCATGCAATTAGCATCAGCCTGCTTGAGCTGTGCCAGGAGAATACGCCTTGTGCTTGGTAGGACTTTAACTCTTAGAAACATAATATTTAGAAGACTTTGTATTGTATCATTAATTGTTATGAGCTGCTCCAAAACAGCTGAAAGTGATGATGCTGGTTCACAGAACACTCCTTCCCTGTTTATTAATTTCAGTCCTTCCCCATTTAATAACTTCAGTAGTACTCAGGATATTGTTTAAGTAGAGAGGGATTTGCTGCTGGTAGCACTAAGTAACATAAATTTTCATATTCTGGAGGGGTTTCTTGTGGTCTCTGTTGTATTGAATATGAAGAGTATTTTTACTAACACCGGCCTCTGGTCTGAATAACCACAGTTCAGCTCACACTTACTCTGCAAGATTGACATCATTTTGCTTTGAGTATCTCTGCTGCACAAACAGAAATTGATAACATGAAGAAACAAACCAAATCACTGGATTCTTGATCTCTGTCCATTTTACAGGACATTACTGGTTACTTTATTGGCAGAAATATGAAGATGTGAATGAGTAGCTTGAAAATATTGATTAAAAGAATGTGTTAAAATGATTTGTTGATGAACAGTAAAATGAATTTATAAACTTCATTAAGTTAATATGTAGAAATAGATTTAGAACACTGAGAACTTCAAAGATGCTTGTCAAAGAGGAATTGCTTTGTACAGATGCCTATTTTATTTCATTCTTGATGAAAACCAGAAATGTAGGAACCTATTACTTAAATAGTCCATTTGGTATAAAAAATTAATATTTTCCTCTTCCACACAGTGATCTTTTCCTAAAATTCCAAATTTAAATGATCTCCTCCAACACTGCAGACCACATTACAATTAAAGTTAGAGAGTATTTGGTAAAGGAGACTGGCTTAGGTGGAACTTTATCTGAAATGATTTTATTTATTATAAAGTCACTCTCTTTTGATGCAAGGTTGTGGTAAAGCACTTTTAAGAGAATTTGATATCTGTGATGAGAAGACAAATCTGCTTGGTAAAATTGGTGGTGTTGCTATTGTTGACTTTTTTAAGGTCATTAACTCTTTTGAACAAACAAGGCAGCAATAATTCAACGTGGTCTCTGTTAAAAGGATTAAAAAGAGTTTAGTGGAAGTTTTAGAGAAATGGAATGGGTGTTTGGCCCTTTTTTGTTCGGTCTTCACACCAGATTCCTGAAAGAAAATAGCAAATGATCACTGGTGAAATAAAAATAGGGAGATGACTGAATAATGAGGAGGCTGTTGATTCGAAGTGACCAGAATCACTTAGGAAGCCAAGCCCATGCCAACAAGACATATTTTAGGGAATAGCCAAATTCCACGATATTCCTTCAGGAGTAATGTACATACAGTGTATTTATGGCATGTGGGGCTCTTCCCTAGGAAGTGTCTGAGAAGAATTTGTGGGTCAGGTGTGAGAATGGGAGAGCTGGAGCTCCCACTTTCATAGAGGAGGTGCCTTCCCTGCTTTTATTTCTGGGAGAAAATGCAAGAGGAGAGTTTCTTTGCCTCTGGGTTTGGCTCTGGCACATCCAGCCCTGCAGCCCCAGGCCAGTTCAACGTTCAAGAAGAGCACTGAAAGGTCAGAGAGGTTTCAAAGAGCTCTAATAATAATTATAAACATGGAAAGCAGAACTTGGAATCGCAAATTCAGGAAGCTTTTTGGTTTTCCAAGGAGGTATTGAAGGGATGATTGATCTGCCAGTGTTGCATGTCCCAGGTCTCTGTTTAAGAGAGGGAAAGTGGAAGTGGTGATACTGGAAGCTGTGGAGGGAATCATTTCAGCCTTTGTGGCTGCAGAAAGGGAAGGGAAGGATTTGATGCTGGAAGTCTCTTCTAGACTTGGTTGTGGCCTTCCTGTGTGATAGTAAACAAATTGCTGGCAGAGAGTCTATGAAATGAGTGTCCTTCTCTCTTTTTCCCCCCTTTTAAAAACTGAATTCCTGTTGCAAATGGTTCTGGTCCAGGATGCCCAGCTGGCAGCCTGTAGAGGGGAAAGAAGTGGGATTCTGAGCGCAAGGTTAATCAAGTTTTAGCTCCATTAACAGAATTATGCAGAGAAAATTGCCTCTCTTCTGCATGACTGAGCAAGCACGAATAAACTCTTTCTCCCATCCCTCTCTTTATAATAATAATAAAAAAATTTGAATGGAAAACTTGAGGAGTTGCTCTGAATAGCTCTCCACATGTAAATACGTGGTTGGCAGAAGCTTGCTAAAATAACCTGAGGGCACAGAGCCAGATTTCTGTGCCGCTTACGTGTGTAGATTTTGTAACCACGAGTCAATGCTGAAACATTAAAAACAGAATTTATATGTGTAATGGAAAGATCTGAAGTATGCTGGCCTTTCTTCCCCTCTAGCCTGGGAATTTGCAGAAGAATGTTTTTCTCTGAAAAAAAGCCCCAAACCAGGAGCTGCCCTGTGTTTTGGTTTTTAAGGTTCTGTTAAGCAGCAAAAGTAGCTCTTAGGTAGTTACTTCTCCATGTGTTGAGTTGTATAGGAGGAAAAATATATCCCATTTATTTAGGAAAGAAATGACATTAGTCATGAGGGATGTTGACATCGTGTCTTTCCCCATCAAGAGATCAAGTTTTAACTCGTTCTGTTGCTCCATCAGGACTCAGAATGACACAGAACCACTCGGGGGGTAACAGGACCTGGTAGCAGCTCCGAGGTTATTTGAGAAATAAATCAGATTGTGATCAAGGTTATACCCTGTGAAATCAAAAGGTCCCTGCTCTTATCAAAGCTCTTATCAAAGTTCTTTGCTAAGTTTTTTGTCATATCTACAACAAATCCTTTAGGCATGTCCATTTTTATCAGAAAACCGGAGTAGCACAAGAAATGAAGTGTAGGTTATATATGTGGGTTTCTTTGCTGCCAAAAACCTGAAGAAATCGATTTAATTAAAATATTAGTATTTCATATCAGAATAATTTGATATCACATTGATTTCCACACCAAAGATCTTGGTTATAAATATCCAATTGGGAGTGGTGTTCCAGTCAGTTCTGAGGTGATAATTCAGCTCACAGGGTACGTGGGAAGCAGCTTTGCTGCATTTGTAGAGGTGGGAGATTTCTAGTGAGATGTTAAAATGTGGTCCATCCTTCCCAGCTCTGTCAGGGGCTGAGGAAGATTGGAATCAAGTTCTTCTGGAGGAAAGAAGTGGGAAATCTCTTCCAGTAAGTCCCAGTGTGTTTCCCACTGCAGCTGCAGTGCCAAGTGCACAATGGCTGTTCCACAGGCAGAGTAACTCCACTCTCCCAATCCAAAACCAGTCTGGGGGCTGTTTGTTTTGATAAATGACCCCTCCACGAAGGGGAAAAGGTCCTGTGGTGGTGTTGCTTTTCATAAACACAGAAATCAATACACTGGGAAAGAGGAATTCCCACTCATTTTTAGTTTCTGTTGACTCGACTTCGTTGGCAGCGCTGCTTTCCCCAGGGCCTGTTTTCTTTCTCCCAGTTCTTGAGGTTTTCTCAAGAGCTGATGGCTTATTTCCCTTCTGGCAGCTTTCCTGTCAGAGTGGGCTGGGAGCAGGGCTCAGGAGGATCTCTCAGGACACTGATTTAGAGGTAAATAGCAGCAGAAAAACGGGGGCCCCTTTTCCTGGGCTCTTTCACTTTGTCCTGACCTTTCCCTTTGGCAGTCAAGCTTCTTAGCCTGAGAACCAAAAGCTGTTTTCATCTACATCCTTTCCCATCTCTGTTTCAGCAGCATCAGCTGTACTTTTGTATCTCTGTGCTCAACTTTCCTCTGCTTGTGCAACAAATGAAAGAGATGGAGATTGTGAACTTCTTGTTTTCCTTGGCGTTTCACCACAATTCCATCTCCTCCCTAATATGGAGAGAACCAAAATCCCAACCTTAGCAAGTTGTTTGAAAACGAAAAAGAACCCTGGATACTTATCTTTTAGTCACCTAGATCATGAAAAATACTCTGAAATACCCATTCCCACTCTCATCTGACGTGAAGCTTCCAAATCTTGTAGTCCTTGGCACAGTTGTCTCAGAGGAATAATTGCACTGAGCTGCCTGTTGTCAGTGGAGACTGTGCAGTGTAATTTAAATAGATGTTTCCTTTTATTCTGTTGCATTTTTCTATCTGTGAATTGTTCTTATCTGCATGTACTTGGGTTTATTTATAAATGATCTGTTAAGGAGCCTGAATTACTCTGCCTGGAAAGAGCCAAGTCCTCCTAAGCCTGGTAAGGTGTAAGTGCATCAGGCTGGTGTCCAGCAAAGCTTAGAAATGGGGTTGCTTTTTTCTATTGGATTGTTATTTTCTGCATTCTCAGTCTGTAAACTGTCCTGAGAATTAAACGTTTGTTCTTTCAAGAAGAAACCATCACCGGGAGGCAATCTGTGTTCCAGCAGCGTAAAGGACCCTTAAAGTAGGCATACATTAAACTTTGCCCATTTTAAGGCCTTTTTAGATGCCAGATGGAAAAAAGTTTTATTTTAAGCATGACTCTCCAAGGATATAATACATCTATCAACAAGCTAGGACAAATTAAGATTTTTCTACAGATAAAGGTTCAATGGCTGTTTATATCAGTGCTGTGTGTTGAATTTTTTATCTGATTCAGCTGGAGTTTCATGTGAGATGGGGTTTACTTGTTATTAATGAGAGGAGTCTCTCAAGGAGCTGATAGTTGTATGTTAGAGATAGAGGTGCATAATAAATCCTTTTATATTCTTTAACATCCAGATTAAAAATTTAAATCAAGTAACTCCCCCTTTCTTTGAGCACTGAGAAGAAGACTCAAATGTTATGCTGTTGTTATTGTAATCAGCTGCTAAATACTTTCATGTGTTGGGGAAATCAAACTTAATTATCTGCTACATTGCTTTTATAGACACTCACTGATTTAATTTGTTTTTAAGGTTTAATGAAGAAACTAGAAGAGGAGATAAATTTCAATTCCTACCTGGTTACTGAAAAAATACCCAGAGAGATGGAAAGTAAAAAGACTTCAGTGTATTTCTTAGAAAAGGTGGTTGCAGAGCCAGCCATGACTCAAGCTGATCTCACTGCACTGGAAAGGGAGGTGAGGGACCAAGGTCACACTTCATTTGTGTTCTGTAGCATGGTCTGAGCTTCCTGGACACTACAATGTTCTTATCCCTACTTCATATCCTGGAGAAAATGTTTCATTCCCAGAGGAACATCCCTTCAGTTGTAAAACCAAAGGTGTCTTGTCACCAAATGCAAACTCTCTGATAAGGTTTATTTAAACACCCACAAAAGAGACATGAACAAAACCAACCTCAAACCAAACCCAAACATATCCTTAGATGCTATTGAGGAAATTGTGTTAATTTAGCACTAAAGGGCTGATTTTTCTTCTCTTCAGATTTCACTTGTTTGAAACTCTCCCTGCCATTTAGGGGGTTTATGCCAACACATACAGAGATGACAGCATTCCCTGAGGGATGTATCCTCACAAGACGATGCCTTAATCCATGTGCAATGGCTCAGAACTCCTCAATGTTTGGAAGAGCCCTGCATTGTTTGGTTTAGTTTTTAAGACCAAAGAAAATTTGGGCATCAAATACTTGATTTACCTTTCCAGGCATCTTTCATAAGTTAAAAGCAAATAGTCTTAGAAAAACGCTTATTTGTCAGATATATCCAGAACATGCAGAGGGATTTGTTGCCACAGAAGTACATTTATGTATTCACTCAATGAAATTTTCCCATTTGCATAATCCTAAATAAAAGATTAAATATGAAATACTATGTCCTAGAAGAATTTAGAGGAATGCTAATTACTAGTATTTCTCTTGATGATAATGGTGAAGATTTACACCAGTGTTAGAGGCAAGAAGAGTAGTCCTACATCCTAAATTGTCTTCTCTTACCAGTTGGTGTTTAATGCTTCTGAGGTTTTCAACTCAGGCTTTGCCATGAAATAGAGATAATGAGGAAAAGAGTATCCATCTTAAGGGATGACAGCATTAATAAATGGCAGATTAGGGCTGAAATAATAAACCAGCTCTGTGATTCAGCCTCTGCTTTCCTAGATTAGTTCCTCTAATCAAAACAATATTTGTGGCTGCAGTTATGTCTTTCAGACATGCTTGAAACCCTGTTTTGCCTATTTCTTTTCCAAGACTGTTGTTGGGTTTCTGGCAGTATTTTAAAAAGCTTTAAGTTTTTTCCTCTTTCTCCATGATGTAACCTTTGATTTGTTATATTTTGGAAGTATCTTCTTCTTGAAAGATAATAAAAACATGTCCTACACTTGGCTGTTACCACAGCATGGCCTTAGGCAGCTTTTTTTTTTTTTTTTAAAGTCAGCCTTTTATTATTGCAGTGCCTTAAAAAGGAGCTGAACTGCACTAAGCATGTTTCCACCATGCATTTTACAAAATAAAACCCAGGAATTTATTCACAGAGGGGAATTCTTACGCCATTTTCAAATTCAAGCCTGTTGTACCACTAACAGAATAGAATTCACAGGAGAGTTGGGGTTTTTTCCCAGGTGTTGGGAGTCTTTTTAGTCCTATGGAGCAGTTTATTTGAGATTCTCGGTCTTCCAGGCCCGTGGATTTCCAGAACTGCCAGGGTGATGCCCAGCACTGTGCCTGTGTTATGGTCTGGCTCCATGGGATTTCAGCACATGTTTACACTGCTGCCTTAGCAGTAGCACAGACTTCAAGGAAGGTTGCTGTGGCTGTGTTTTCCATGGCTGCTGAGAGTCCCAGCGCCCTGGGAAAGCTGGAATCTGCAGTCAGGTGTGGCTGAGAGCTCCAGGTGCAGCAGCTCTGAAGCTTTGGCTGGAATGAAGCTCAGCAGTTTGGGGATAAAGACAACCTAAGTGCATCTTGTGGCAGGAGGAGGAAGGCACCACAGACCTGGAATGTGATGGTCTGTGACTCTACAAAGTGTTGATGAAATCTTTATCACTTAATCTTTATTTGCTTCCCTTTGAACTTACGTTAAGTGGTTGAATGAAAGGGAATTTCAGTTCATGTCAATAAAATCACATTTTTCACTCAGTATGTGGCAATATCAGTCTTTTTTCTACCAGCTCACTGCATTTGCTCTCCACATGCACCAGTTTACTTCATTTTCAGGGCCAACGTCATGGTTCTGCCTTATCATAAAGGCACAGAACTGGAAATCCAAAAACAGCCTCTTCCTGGCCAATACTTAATGACTCATGGAGCTTTTTGGGTCTGTTTCTCTGTTTTAAAAAAAGGAACTGGCTGGATTGTAAATCTGGGTTGCAAAGCATTTAATTCTTGGAGAAGACAAAGACACCAAGCTCTGTTTCCTTAGTTTTCCACTCTGTCTTGCAGATAAATGAAGTCAATGCACAAATGAATCAGCTTATTGAGAAAAGGATGATGAAGTATGAGCCAGCTGATAGTAAATTCTCCATGTATCGCCAGCAGGTAAGAAGGAACAAAATGTGTTTTAAGCAGAAGCAGGAGAGAAAATCAGTCACTGATTGGTTTACATGCTGATTTTTTCCTTTGATTTATCCAGCAGGAATCAGTAGAAATACATCATAATGGAGGACAAAAGGAAAATAAAGAGCTGTTGAACACATGTATGTTTAGGGCTGAGTCAAACGTTGCTTTCAGTCGTGTCAGTGAATGTTTGGACTGCTGTCCTTGCATCACAGCAGTTCTGGAAGCAGTATTTTGCAGGAGCTATTTTGGTAAAGTTCCAGCAGTGGATGGATTCTTACAAGGCAGCATGAGGGCTGCCTGCTGCAGTTCTGTCCCTTCCTTGTGTCTGACCACATGCCATTTTTCTCCATTGCATCTCTTAAGAAGGAGTTCTTTGATTTCTCATCCTGAGGCTGCAAAATAATCTTGCTATAAAATAGGCTGTCTGGTCCAGGCTTAGTAAATTCCCAAGTTATAAAAAGGATTTATGAACTCGGAGAAGTTCGGAGCTTGCGCAGGAACCCGAGCGATTCCTTTTCCAGGCGAGCTGCACCACTGCTAATTTTATGGACGATTTTCAGCGTGATGCTTATGGTGACAGGCTTGAAAAATAAAGAGGCTTAAGGAAAATGTATCAGTGGGAGGGAAAAAATGGGGCTAAGATGTGTACTGCAGTTCAGTCGCAAAAGCGACGTGAAACACCGATTTATTTTGGAAGAGATGCTCTTCCTGAAAGACAGTTCTGCTCTGGAATGTGCTGGGACCAAGGAGGGTCCACCCCAGGAGCTGAGGTCGCTGCTGGGAGCTCAGAGCCCGTGGTGCTCTTTGTTTTCTTCTTCCAGGGCCTGGGTTCTGTTTCACAAAATAATCAGCTCTGTTGTCCCCCGGTTTGTCACCGCAGACACCTCGTGCAGCAAAGAGCTGAGCTCCCACCCCAGCACAGTTCTGTTGGAGATTTATTTAGAGAGAAAGCTGGTCCTCTCAGCTGAGTGTGAGGAAGTGTTTTGGCTTCATTTTTTGCTAAGTTTTCCCTTTCACTTGAAGAAACCAGCCATGCCTCAAATTCCTGCACCTGCATCTAAATGAATATGTTGTGTTATTTTAGAATATTTTTCAACAGGATACTTTTGCAAGAGAAAAATGCTCTTTTTTTTAAATCCTTGAACTAATGTATGCTTATGCTCCCGAATTTGTTCTGGTCAAAACTCAGGTACTGTTAAATATTCAGTCTTGTATAAAATATTATTTTTTAAGTGCTTTATCTTCTAGACTCAGAAAAAAGAAAGAATAATCTGTAAACTACACTATTTCTGTACTTTATTGCTTTATTCATCATCTTCCAGCTATTTGCCAAGATTTAGTGGCTTGGTTCTGCTTTAGTGTAACATATTTCTGTAGGTTGGAGTAGGTTGGAGTTATAAAAATCTGTATTATGACATTTGTGAAATCTTGGATAACTTTCCAGTTAAGCCATGTTGGTGTACCTTACATATGCACCAAGAGGGACTAAGCTGAAGAAATGGAGCAGCTAAAATGCCTGCCTTTTTCCTCAATGAAAAGGAAAAAATGAGGTGAAGAAATGTAAATCTAAAATGTAAAACATGTCAGCTTGGATGTGGGCAAAAAGGCTGTGCTGGAAACCTCATCCAAACTGGAGAAAGTTGGGATGCTGCAGCCAACTTCAATGAGGCTGTGGTTTAACCTGCTGTATATAATTCATACATTTTATCTAAAAATCATTTTTCTCCTGATGAAACAAAGCAATTTTTACATTAATGACCTTGCAGGCTTCTATAATTTCCCGGAAGAAGGAAGCCAAGGCAGAAGAGCTCCAGGCTGCCAAGGAAGAGATGTCCAGCCTGGAGAGGCAGGTGGAGCAGAAGAGCAGTCAGGCCCATGAGCTGGAAGGCTCCGAAGTCCTGACTGAGGATGAGGTAGGCATTTGTAGCTATTTTCAAATTATTAATTTCTGTTATTCACATTGTGCCTAATCCATTGCAAGGGATACAAGGACTCAGTGTTGGGCTGTCTTAACGTTCCAGCCAAAATAATGGCAATATCATCGCAGTGGTATGATGGTGATTAACTAACTGTAAAGGTCAATATGATCATAAATAATATAAAAAGTCTGTATGATTATAATACCAGTGATTATCAGAGATTTAATTAGTCCTGTGGTATTTATTACCCTCAAAAGTTTTTACTCAAAACCCAAATTTCCCAGACCCTGCTGAAGTTTAGCTGCGACACCGATTTTGATTGGCACAGGCAGTGTGGCCCAGGCAAAGTGAGATTTGCAGCTGTACTTCTCAAAGCAGCTTCTGCTGGTTCAAAAGTTTGCCAAGAATAAGGGAGCTGCAGTTTGGTACTGATTCATCAGCAAAATAAATTCGCTTTTCTTCAGCCAGTAATTTTTCCCAGTTGGGAAGAATCCTGCTCAGGGAACTTACAGGCAGAGTCACTAAACTGAAGGGAATTTTATCTGCATCATTCTCTCACAGATTGTCTTTGTTTGCACTGCCACCATTTAGCTAGAGGCGCACACTCTTTGCTTGCTTGTTCTTTGTTTTTGTGCTTTTTTTACATACTACTAAATACAGGGAACGCCCTTTTTAGAAGGAACTCCCTTCCTAATCCCATAGGATGTGCCTGCTCCACAAAATCAGTTACTTTTAAAGGAGTCTGAAAGTGTGGATGAAAAGTGCAGGTGGGAGTAACGGCACGGAGATGGGGAAAATGAAGATGTTGGTTTCTCCTCCCATCACACACTGTACCCTTCCCTTAGGCAGCAATAATAAGGAACCCACTGCATTTGATTTCTCTCCACTCCAAGGTTTTCAGCTCCACTGGGCTCGTTGCTGGAGTCTTTGACAAGTTTTTAAGGAAAAATAAAAGCAGAAAGCTGACAATTTGTGTTTCGTGACATGTGATGGAAAGAAGTGTTTAATTAATCAACAAGAATGTATTACCAAGACAGCAGCATATGTTTTACATTATCTGCATAGGCACTGTAAGGTAAGAAATAATTGTGCCTGTTCTTCAGGGAGACAAGAAACTGATCCATAGAAATTTGAGGAGAACAGGGTAGGAAGGAAACCTCATAACCTTGTAAAAGGCTTAGTAATGAAAAGCTCAAGTGAATTGTCTGACACAAGGAAGTGGCTCAAGACAGAAAAAGGACAAGACCAGTTTTGGACATGACCTGCATTCCTTTTGTTCAAGTATGTTCTGCTTTTGATTTTTAAAATATTTTCAAGTCTTCGTTGTGCAGATTGAAGGATGAATGACTGAGCAATTTGAAGGAAACCATTGGCTTAAAATCAGAAGTGTTTGTCTTTTCATAAGAAGCATTTCCTGGTTTGTAAAATACTTTACAAACCAGGCAATGTGTGTTGGCAAGGAAGTCAGTATATAAATCCATGTCCTGTTCGTGTTTATTACTTCCTTAGGTGAAGTGCAGTGGTACTCACAGGCACCAGTGTAAAGGGTGTTTCCTGTGCCTAAAAACGAGGAAAGGATTTGAATTCTTGATGGTTTTTGATCACTTCTGTTTCAAAGGTCATGGTTTCCTCAGCTGCAAAGTGGAGACAGTGATATTCAATTCTTTGTAAATGTCTGCTGCCAAAATTGCTGCACAGGGCCTTGGTGCTGTAGATTCTGCATCTCCTCAAAGTCCATGGCAAATGCACAGAGCCAGTCCTGCCTCAGAGTGGGGGTGTGAGGAGCCAGGACTGAGAGATGAGACAGGGTTGGCAGGGAGGAGATGATGAAGCAGAAGTGGCACGAGCAGGTTCTCCCTCCCCAGTGAAAGTCTCAGTTCCTCACTCCCAGCCAACCTTCTGCTGTAGGTTTGTTTCTGGTGTGTGCTGCTTTAGGATTTGTATTTTCTGGTTCAGTGCTCTGCTGCTCCAGCTTTGAGCCAATAGCCAAGGAAATGTTGATGAATGTGGTGGTGAGTCAGTGCTGTGGTTCATGGGTTCCTGGGGACAGGAGGAGTTGTACATTCAACCTTCACTTCACACTCTGACAGCCGAGAGCTTCCTTACACTTTCCACTTGCAGTCACACGTTTGACATTTAGTTCCTCCATTTTTAAAAGGGGAGAAAGAGGGGTTTTTAACAAATATCTTTGCTGTCTTCAATTTAAATTGATTTTTTAATCCTCTCAAATGCTACAGTTAAATCAAAGCATTGCTCTTCTCCTATACCCAGCATTTCTAATCTTTGCCTTATCTCACTTTGCTCTGTCCTTTTACATCCCATGGCACTCTCAAGACTTGGCAATAAAAGAATCAGCACCTTCCTAACTTGTGCTCCCAAACCAGCATTTGGATCTCCAGTTGAGGTAGTCTTAGCCCAGTTAGTCTTAGTCTTAACCCTTCACCAAAAGGTCATGCCTGGCTTGGGTTTTTAGGTGCCAGTGTTTTGGTTTCTTCCACAGTCATGAAAAGCATTCCACTGGGTTTGGGAGGTTGTACACCTGGATAGGACTCAGGAGAAACAGCAGGGAATAACCAATTCATTTACATCAAACACAAAAAAGTAGGAATAAATTGTCTGCTTCGGGGATTATGAAATCTTTTTAAGTACTTCAAACAAAGTGCAGTGAGCAGGGGGCACAGTTGGCAGCTCCTCGCTGCAGCTGTCAGATCCTGAAAATTAGGGAATCACATGTTGACACTTGGAATGCTGGGTGGTTCAATTACAAGTGATCCTAGGTAAAGCTGGGATATTTTTAGCCCTTTACACAACCCATTGTACTTTCCAGAGTTCAGCACAGGGCCCCAAGAACGTTGAGTTTCCCAACGATTCGGAGTCTCTCAGAGCTGTTGCTGAGCTGCAGGAGTGGGAATTAGTCTGGTTTTGAGAGCATGGCATAGGAAGTCCTCTCACTTTGTTCACAGGTGTGTGAGGTTTGCATATGCATCTACTTAAGGAGTTTAATCTTTTTTCCATACAAATGCTCCTGCATGCCTATGTGCCCCTGGGAAAACAAGACAAATGTTTCCATTTGCAAACAGAGAAAGCAGCCTCAGACCAAAGATCTTGTCACTTTTCCTCAAAAGCTGTTGATTCACCTGAATCTGCCAGATTTTTGCTGTAGGAAGTTCCCTCTCACCTGAGCCAAAACATGCAGAGATTCAGGGAGATCTCCCAGAGCTGAGCACTCCTTCAGCACCCCCTGCCATGGATAAATCCTGGGTCTCACTGATCTGTGCATCTCCCCTGAGCACTGAAAATGGGTTTTCATTATAAATATTTGGATTGATTCAAAGTATTAGTAATGGCTGCTTTAATACTTCTTGCCTGACCAGAAGCAAGCATTCCTAGAAAATGCTAAGGAAGAGTTTTTCTGGCCATGAGCAGGCTGTAGGATACTTTCATTTTATTAGACTGAGGTTCTACTGCTCTTGTCTTTCAGAAGCTCATCCTTCTATGTCTGAGTTATTAACTCTGTCCAACATTGGCTGTACTAGCTTAAATTTAGAGCCTCTAGGAAGAAAATATGGAAAACCTGTCATGTTCAGGAGCTTTGCCTAACTGAATTTTAATACTTTGGACAGTCTGTATCCCATTAATTAGTCTAGTTAGAAATTAAAACATCTGTTCCTCAGTTCTTAATGAAAATAGATATAGTCAGCTAACATTTTCTGCAATTATTGTGCTTGTGCAAATAATTTTATTAACTAAACTGTTTATTTGGAACCTTGTTTAGTTATGTGTTTCATAAAGAAACACCTTTTCTTTTTACAATTAATACTTTATTTTCTGTAGTACTTTCATATGAAGAATATTTTGATTTCAATAACACAATCAGATTGCTGCATTAATCCAGAAAATGCTATTTTAAAAGATTTGACTCCAAAGTGAGCGATTTATTTGGGATTTGTTCTTTGGTTTATCCATTTTCTCCTTTAATTATAATCTTGGAATAAGAACTTTGTGAAAACTTCTCCTGGGGCAAATGTGAGGTTAAAGGAGATGAGGTGAGGAGCTTGTAGTGAAAGGCCAAGGCTGAGCATAGAGGAGCTGGGCTCTGGTCCCAGTTCTGACCACAGAGGGCACGTGGTCACCAGGCTGATGTCCTTTCCTGGAGGGGGATAAGCTGCCAGGCTCTGGATGCCCCTGGAGAAGCCATTTCAACATCCCTGATTTGATTCTATTTAGAACTGTTATAATAATTACTTCACTAAGTGTGGGGAGACTGAATCCAGTGATACCAACCTCTTCCAGATTCTGATAAATGGAGAAGCATAAATTAGGTGCATTGCTGGATTCTTCCAATAAAAATGGAGCATAATCCAGGAAATCTGCCCAGGGATGGTGGATACCTGTGTGCTGTGGGATGTTATGTGAGAGATCAAAGTCTTGTTTTCATTCACTGTGTTCCATAATCTGCATTCCATGCTTGTTATGTTACAGTCCCCCATAAAAACAGCCAAGTGAAAAGGCAGAATCTTTGCTTGCTTTCCCTCGGATGGTTTTTGTGTCTCCAGGGGCTCTGACTCGGCTGACACGGGCTCCAGGCTGGTTTGCTTCAACTGCTCCCTCAGTGCCAGCACTTGGTTCTTGTCCAGTCATTTAATCTTTGAAGCTGAAATAACTGCTTGTGTTAAATTGCTTGAGAAAGAAAAGCTACTGGTGGACATGGCCTTGACTGGAACGTCACTGCACGGGCAGATCCATGGGAATTCCGCAGGATGAGCCTGCTGAGTTTGGACACAGGGAGCAGTTGCCTTGGTCTATGGGAAAATGCTGCTGCTCAGAAGTGGATTCCTAAGGTTGCTTAACTTGAAAGTGATGTGGCCAAACAATGTTATTTCTCTGTGAACTATTCAAATTATCTAAAAGACCTCTCACCACAGTAAAATGCAGTGTTTTGTGGCATTGATTTCTCATGTACACATGAGGTGTAGAAAGCCTCAGAAGCAATGCTCACACAGATGAAAACATTAGTATTTTATATTTTCTTTTAATTTTTCGAAACCTGTGGAATGATTCTCAGCTTTTAGGCTGAAGAAACCTAATTTTGCTGTACAATCTCTACAAGCTGCTGATTTAAGTAGAGTCAAATCTAAGAGCTTGGCCCTGGATCTAAAGGAGCCTTTAGTCAGTGAGATTTTGAGGAGCTAATCTGTGCTGCCTTTGGAGTAGATCAGGTCTTTTGAACATTTTGCTGAATTATTGATTGATTTTCTAGACAGATGATCATTTTCCTGCTGTTGTTTATAACTGTTTTACCTTGTTTGCTGCAATAAAAGCTGTGTGAAAGGTTAAGTTTGCTTTAACAAGCCAGAGATTGTGCTGACTGGCATCCACCTCCTAAAAGGAACAGATTTCAGTTGTCACTGTGAGCAACTTGTAGTTCATTTTGGATGAAATTTGTATTATATAGTCCTAAGTTAATCAACTAATAATAGAACAGTGGTGGAATTGGTTCGTTAATCAACAAGATCCTTTGACTTCCATTGTAAAATACATTATGCCTTGAATATTGAATATGCAAATACTCTACCTCCCACTCGAGCTATTTTCAAGACCTTAAAAGTGAAGAGAATAATAGTTTGCTTTTCATCCTGGGATACACTGACAGAAGATCGTTCAGATTTGATGGCTCTGTGTGGTCACATTAAGTTTAATCCTTTACCTCATTCTTTTTTATATTCCACTGGTCAAATGAAATGTCCCAAGGATCAAGACAGATGACTGCGTTTGCCTTTAGATTTTCCTCAGTTGAGAGAGATTGTATTTATACTTCTGTAATAACTTGGAATCACAGAAAGCTTGATATTGTCTAAGCAATGAAAGAAAAAAAAAGAAGTCTCTTGTATTTGCTAAGAGGATGTGATTGATTTTGATATGAAAAGGAATCAGTTTGGTACTACTGTATTAAATGTGCCAGTAATGTACCAGAGAGTGTGACAGGGCTCAGGTGACCTTGTGTATCCTTGTCCTGGGTAGTAGCAGGATGTAGGATATTATCCCAAAGCCACACAGAGGCCAATCTGCATAGAGCACATTGAGTAATTTGTGGGTTTGTTCTTTCACCAAAAACGTTTATAGCTTTTGGCTTTAAAAATAGTTCTGGAGCGTAGCAAGAGAGAGGCAGCTTTGGCCTAGATATTGCACAGGATGGCAGATGAACAGGGTTGATTTCATTGTGGGCATTTTGCCCAGGACACTTTTTATAGAACATACAGTTACTCTGGGGGTTCTTAGCCTGTGGTCACATTGGGGGTTTGGATTTATTCTGTAGAAGGGAGAGGGATAATTTCGCAAAAAGAAAAATTAATGTAAATTGCAAATTTTAAGCTCTTTTATGTTTGAATTTCAAACCTGTATCAGTGGGAGTGGGACTTGTTTTCCTCCTGGGGCTGCCTGGTCTGTGCTCCCTGCACACACTGAACTCCTCCTCATCCAGGAGCATTCTCAAGCCTGTTCTTACATCATTTACTCTCATAAATTTTATTTGCTTTCCATCTCTGGATTGGAATGCATTTTTGAGCTGTGACTGGCATTTACCTCGTAGCTCTCATGTAAAATCCAGGAATAAGAGCTGAGATTGCAGGACAGATGGAAAGCATTAAGGCACAGAAAAATCTTACCTGTGTGTTTCAACCCCTGGTACTTGTGTTACAAATTGAACACACACGGGTTCAGGTGTAAATTAGCTAAGGCTGTCAGACTGTAAGGATTTTTATTATTTTACTCAGTCTTTAATAAAAACATAAATTCTCCATTGCTTTGGAGTGAAATAAATATTGCATTTCTCTCTTTCTGTGCAAGGACTTTGCTTTTATTTTCCTGGATTTGAAAACTTAGCCAGCGATATCATCTAGGTCTGCAGGAGTCAGGGAAAGAGTACAACAAGTTTTAACTACTGAGAATATTTTAAAAAAAGAAAAAAGTTTTCCCATGTCCTCTTCCCTTCCAATTTTGCTGCTGTCTGTTACCATGTTTTGGTCTGCAGAGCTGGGGCTCTGTTACAAGTGCAAATTACTGTTGCATTAAGTTTTTATTATCCATGACTCCCATAACGTTTTGCAAGGAGTATTTACTTTTCCAGCTGTCAAATGGTGGCGAGCAGCAGGGAGTGATCTCAGGCCTGCGAATGAGCGAGCTGGGACAGAAAGCAGCAGAGCTGCTTTTCTTGATCTCGCTCAGTGAACAAATGCAGAGCTGAAAATAAAGAGACCCTGGGAATCCTGAATTCCAGCCCTCTGTTCTAAACACTGCATCTTCGATGTGCAGGACAAAGAGGATAATTACATTTTGTGCAGTTAGAGGCTGTGTTACCACAGCCTCTAACTGCACAAAATGTAATTATCCTCTTTGTCCTGCACGTTGAAGAGGCCCTGCTCTGCTGTCAGTGAAGTGAGTTCCTGCTCTCTCTCCCCCCAGTTCAAGCAGTACGTGACCAAGCTCCGGAGCAAGAACACGTTTTACAAAAAGAAGCGACTGGAAATCGCAGAAATCACAGCGGAGTACGGGATCCTGCAGAGGACCGAGGAGCTCCTGAGGCAGCGCCACGAGGCCATTCAGCAGCAGTTGGTAACACGAGCTCTCGTGCTGCTCCCCCCCAGCCCTCCCTGCCCCGGGAACAGCCTTAGGATCACAGGGATGCTGCTTGGATTATTGTAATGTGTGTCACCCTCAGCTCCTGCTGCCCTTGCTGAAGGAGCCACGAGGGTATAAAAGGTATTTTTGTCTGTTGACTGTGAGGCTGCTGTACTTTGTGTCCATCAGGACTGATCTGCAGCTTCTTTTTAGACTGAGGGGCCTGACCCTGCTTTTTAAAGTCGATGGTAAATCTGCACCAACGCCGCTTGGGGCAAGGCTGGATGCTTCAATTACTTGTTGGTATCCACAGATGTAGTGAGGGCTTAGAGAATGACCACCAGCAAACAGGATCCAAGTTACTGCTGTCAAATATACAGGAATGGTATTTAAAGAAAGAGCAGGCAGGAAGGAAACATTCTAACCCCAGAATATTTAGAAGAAAATGCCTTTAAATTTAAAACTGGATGAATCTTTCCTAAGCCAGAACAGCAGCAGAAGGATTTCTGCTCTGGATAAATGTAAGCATCCCAAAGGCAGGAACACTCTGTGGTATTTTCTTCCAATCCCTGTATTCTTGTTACCAAAATACTTTACAAAATAATCAGCTGCATCTTCTGATCAGACAGATTTTACACATTGAACTTCTTCAGAGCCTGACCTCCAGCCCACTTTACCCTGTGGAAATTCTGTGTTCACTTCACTGAGCATTGGATGACCAAATACTTTATTTACAGAGGGTTTTTATTGTCCTGTGGTTCAGGCATGAGATATAACCTACTTTTCTAGCAGCTGAATTAATTATAATCAATTGATTAATAATAATCAATTGATTAATAAAATAAATTGATTACAGCACTTACCCTTTTCAGTTCTTTACAATATTTGGCTCCACGAAGGAATTTGCTGTTTCTTGGTTAATGGACTCACATCCAACATTTATTGTTTGTGTCTGCAGCAAGCAATTGAGGAGAAGAAAGGAATCTCTGGATACAGCTACACCCAGGAGGAGCTGGAACGAGTCTCTGCAGTGAAGAGTGAAATGGATGAAGTGAAAGGCCAGACATTAGATAACATGTCTGAAATGGTGATTTTGGTCTTAAACTATTGTATTTCCTCAGTTTGAGTATCTGGCTCCTCAGCATATAAAACCCAGTTTAATGTTTTTGTTTGAGTTTTCCCAATTTTCCTTTAATCTGTGTTTATACATATATGTATAAATATTTCTATATATAAATATTTCTATTTCTACATCTGCAAAGATAATCTTGACAAAGTTTACTTAAAATGTGCATTTCTTTTCTTTAAAATCCTAAAAATAAATTCTTCTTTTCTCCACTTCAGAAACTTTAGGGATATCAAATCTTCTTGTCTTTGATTTTTTACTTTTTTTTGTGATTTCAGAAGTGGTTTGTTCTTATTTGACACATTTGAAAGAGACGAATGGTTTGAATCTGTAATGAAGTCTTTTTCTAAAATGTTTGTAAATCACTGGAGTTAAGCATTTGTTGAAAAGATACTTAATATGCTTAAAGAGCTAAATAGCTTGTCTTTTTCTCTATAGCCTGATTTTCAATTGCCCTTAGAACTGTCATGTTTTAATTTACCTGCCCACATAGCCATAGAAGCAAGAAAGAACTTGAATTTCTAATTAGAAAATATTATAAGGGAGCAAAAAGCAAAATAGCATCTTTTTAACTCATTAGGGCACTTTTAAAATAAAATGGTGTAACTAAAATAGAATTACTCTCAAACAGAAAGGTGGATGCAATTTGAATTTTCAGTCTAAATATGTCAAAGTGACTCCGTTTCAGCATTTTCAAGCTTTATTTAACCTAGGCAGGTTTATTTGTTTCCTTAAGGATTTCTTCCTTTCTCTGAGCCCCTTCTGTGCATCCCCTTCATCTCCCCTACTCCTTCAGCTCTTTGGTGTCTGGCACATGGGCAGTGTCCTGGACTTCTCTGGGATGTTCTCAGTTGGAACAAAGGGAGCAGAATTTGCCTCATTTGTGGGAATGACCCCACTGCCAGATAGGCTCTTTCCCTTTCTTAATTAGGCCTGAACTTCAGTTATATAATTAAGGTTTCATCACACATTTTTTCTCTCTGTATTTTGGTTTACTTCCCTTTCTTTTCACATTCCTAATTACATAAATGTACAGTTAGGGTCATAGAGTTAATGAATATAATTTTGTCCCTTTCTCAGGTGAAGAAACTGAATGCCATGGTGGCAGAGAAGAAGGCAAGCCTTGCTCCCGTCATCAAAGAGCTGAGGCAGCTGCGTCAGAACTGCCAGGTTTGTAGAAACACTCCTCTCTTTCCATGTAAATCGAGTCAAACCCCCAAATAAATCCAATTTACAGATCTCTGAAGTGCTCTACAAGGACATGATCAGCTCTGGGGGAAAGCTGGAAATAGCAGAATGTGCCAACAGCGTTTGCAGCAGGCAACGTGCTAAAGGTTGGAATTCGGAAAAGCTGACAGTGCAGGCACAAAATTTAGTCCTTTATAGCAATTAAAAAAATTACTACATCATGGGAAGATATGAAAAGTCATAGTTCAAACCCAGTTAGTTTCAGATTAGTTGCAAAGCTGTTTCTGTATTTCAGCACTGATGATCCCAAGCAACGCTGTCCTTTCTGAGTGGATTGCAGATAACTTCCCATCCAAATGTTGGATACATTGCTCTAATTCCTGCATTAGTCTGTGGCACTGACAAATTTGTCCATTTGTTCTCAAAATTTTATAGAGAGTTGGAAAAAAATAAGTCTTTTGGATCTACAGCTGCCATAAGTTGGCTCATTACCATGGAATTAAATAAACCAATGCATTTATCTATCAATGAAATTTCCAGAAAACCTACTTTTAATGGTTCCATTCAAAGTGTCAGCAGATGAAATCCAGCGAAGGGGTTGATTGTGCACAACTGGAAATTTGGCTTTTCATAGGGAGCACTTACATTGATCCTTTCCTAATGTCTATTTTTATAATTATTTGTTCTTTCTTCTTGCAAACACAGCCTTGTTACCCTGGCAGGGTAAAGCCATGGATGTGCTGTACAGAGGAAATTTCCTTCTCTCTGATCCCCAGAATGTGAGGGGGTTGGTGGCTTCCCTGTGTAACCCCAGCAGTGTGCCAGTGAGGGTCACACTCCTGAGCGTGCCAGGAGCTGGGGCTGGTGTGTGAGGGGCCTGAGTGTCACGTGCCAGACAAAGGAAGATTTCACTGATGTGCCCTTTTGCCCTTTTCACCAAGGAATTAACTCAAGAATGTGATGAAAAGAAAATCCAGTACAACAGTTGTGCGGCCGGGTTGGAGACCAACCGCTCGGCCCTGGAGCAGGTGAGGTGGGGCTGGCTCCTGCACGTGGATAAATGCTGTGGCACGGTGTTTCCCTGCCTTCCCTTGGGATGTGGAAAGTACAAACCCAGTCAGTGAGTCAGCGTGACCCACAGGTCATGCCTGAAGCTGCTGTGTGGGGTGGCTGCAGTCACCCAGGTCCTGAACAGCAGCAGATGGACTCAGGGCGCTTCATCCAGCTCTGATCAGCAAGGATGTGCATCTGCCAGCAATCCTGCTGTGCTGGACAGTATCTGTTAGGGAAGAATTTGAACATAAAATAAAGATTAATTGATCAAGACAAATCTTTATATGCAGTTAGCAGATTCAATGCATTAGCAACAAATTCAGTGGATAATTAATGACTGAAACTGTTGGTGAGGAGATTTCATTAAATGGGACTGTCTTATATTCCTGCTTTGTCTCACTCCATCCTGGGAATTTTGACTGGGCTTGGTTTCTCAAGGCATTGCCCACAAAGGAATATACTGCAAGATAAACAGGGAGTACCTTTAAAGTGTGGGTGGATATACAGACAGTTATTTTCCTGCTCTAAAATTTCCTTTGTAGGGTCCCTCACACCAGATGGACCTGGTATGAAATGGACCTTCCAAAGGAACTATTTTACAACAGCAGTCAAGGCTTTTTTGCTTGGCAGACAGCTCTTAGTCATTTTCTAACATGTGGTGACAGTCACATCCACTGACTGAGCTGGACATGAGTTGAACTTTAGAATTCAGTTTTCCAGATGATGGTCTGAAAATCACACAGTGACAGAGCTCTGGAATGGCAAATGCTGTGCAGCCTGGAATGTTTGCAGGAATTCCACTGGGGCCATGGGGTTTTTTTGGAATGGACCATTTAGAGATGGGAGCAACCCACTATCTCCATACTCCTCCATGTAATTATTGATTGCTGATTAATATACTACTGGCATGTCTGTAGCTTCTGACATGCACTTTGCAGATGTGTTCCAGGAAGAGCTCGTTCACAGCTGTGTCTGTTAGAAGTCAGGCATTAATAAAAACCTGTTAACAGCCATTTTGCATCTCTGACTGTGACTGAAACTGCAAATCTAAAACCATTCAGTTGTCTTTCATTTAAAAAGAGACTTCTGAGAAGTTCAAATTATATAAGCATTTGAGAAATTATCAATTCAGGATTATTATTATTATTATTATAATAAACTCTCATGGTTGATATGGCAACGTAGGGCATCTCCTGGGAACTTGCAGTCACCATGTCCTTTGGAATCTTACTCTTTTCCCACAGGAGGTGAAAGGGCTTCTTGAGGAGTGTGCCCAGGAAGAGAGCAACTACCGCTACATTAACTGCATGAAAAGGGTAAGAGCACGAATTGTTCGCTGTGAAATGAAATGGCAATTATAATATATACACACAGACATATATTTAAATTGTGGATTTCTTTACAGACCCTGGAGATCCAGCTGCAGCGTGCCAAGGAGGAGATGAAGGCCTATGTGTCCCCAGACCCCCAGGAGCGGCGCAAGGCGGTTCGGTGAGCAGGGCAGGGGTGACTGGAAGGAGATTCACAAACTGAGGCTGAAGTCAGGAATTTTCTCATTGGCATTTGGACTGGAGGAGTTCACCTGATAAATTTAGAAACACTATAATAATCTAAAAATAAGCATCTCGGATTCCAGCCTATACTGCTGCAAACGTACAAGTTCTCTCAGACATACCAGGAGATTTGCCCTTCCCATTGGAGATTCTCAGCCTGGCACAGGGCTTTAACTGGCAGCCCCACACTCTGAGCATGGTTCTGCACCATCCCATGAACCTCCATCCTTACCCTCCGTTTCACTGACTCCAGTACAAAGCCACGTCCTTCATGCCGTGACTCTTTCAGGACCCCTCACCTTTGACTGGCAGGGAGAGAAACAGGAAATGCTATAAATTGAGCTGCTGGTTATTTTTGGTGTAGTTTTCTATTTTAAATAGAAATTTTTCCTGCCAAAGATGGAAATGTTTTCTGAGAATGAGGTATTTCGGATTCATTATCTGTGCTAAGAAGTCTAAATGTTACCATGTCATAGAGATTTTTTACACTTAACTAAGTGTCACTTAACCAAATATTTTTGTAAAAATATCCTGTTGAAAAATCTGTGTATGTTCAATCTTCTAATACAACGTAAAAGCTGAAAGAAAATTTAGGCAACAGTCAACAAACTGTTTCATAATCAAGCATCAGAAAAACTCAAAACATTTATAATTTCCAGTTGGTAAAAGTGTCAAAATACCTGGGCCTTATTCTTCATAATGAGTTTTTCAAAATTTCAGAATATTGCATGAAATAGAAATTCTGTTTTCCAGAAAAGTAAGTCTTAGATCCTTGCTCTCAACAAAATAATCCAGTTGGTGTCAGTAGCTTTACAAGGTGGTCTTTGCTTTCCCACCACAGTACTTCTCAGTCACAAAAACATTTCTCAAAACAGTTTTAAAATTCATGTTTGCTCAGTTTTATGGCTGTTGACAGGGAAATTGTCAATCAGTGAGAAAACTCCAGGGATTCTCTCAGGAGAATCCATCAGACCCTCCCTCAAGCCCCTTGCACTGGTACCAGTGGAGCTGCATCTCCATGTTCTAGAACAGGAGGCAGAGATCACCAGGAAGTGAAGGACCAGAGTAACATCCACCACAGAGACCTTCTGCGAGGATGTGAGGCATGGGAGTGTTCAAACACTGTGCAGTAAAGAGTGTAGGGGAAGTAAGAGGAAGAAAAGAATCAAAACTACGAACTTTGGGGAGGAAGAAGGACGAGGAGAGAGAAGGTGATGGAGGCTGAGAGGCCTCTTGCTCCATCTCACAAAATAATGGAAGGCTGTAGGAAATAAACATTTATCTAATGAAGGAATGATGAAACAGCAGAATCAAGCAGAACAGGTAAAGCCTTAGTGGTGATGTGAATATTCATGAGGATGAGGAGCAGCTGAGGCAGCGGGGTCAGACAGCGGGGAGTGGGAGCTCGGGTTGGTTCACTCCAACTCAAATACTTGGGAATTGAACATCCAGGATGTGGGGATTCACACGGAGCAGCCGTCAGAGCCCAGTGCTGGAACGGAGCACGAGCCCAGCTATGTAATCCCAGGTATGGTGAGGGAATGTGAACAGGCTGTTACCCCTCTGTGCTGTCCCCGTTTCACTTCCCGACTGTGGAAATTATCCTCCCACAGGGACCAGCCACAGTCCTGACCTTTCTAAGAGGTCACAGAGCCGTCTCATTTCAGTGAGTTACAGCAAAGCTCAATAGAGACATCTTAGGAAAATATAAAATGAGACGATTACATTTTTCTCTAGACATCCCTTTAGAACCTGAATGTATTTTTCAGCAAGCACTGGAATGTAAACGGAGTAAAAATGAACCATAAATAGAATTGCACTTTCCTAACAACGTATTGAACAAAAAATGTCTTAATTCAGACCCTCTTTATTGAATATAAACTCTCTGTTCCGTGGAGTCACTTGTTAGGAATGTGAAAAGTTAATTTTCTTTTCTAAAAATAGAAAGTTGTGGGGTTTTTAACAAAGTTATTAAGTTACATTCTTTCCAGTCATCATTATAAATAGTAAAGAAAAACTTACTAGGAAAGACATAAAATCTTCTGATGATTACTTTGAAAACTCTACTTAAAAAAAAAAAAAAAAGGGTGTTCTGGAGGCCAAATGTGTGAGAACATGTGCTGTGTGCCAGGGCAAAGAAGCAGCTTCAGCGTCACCTCCAGTTGGGTGAGGATTGCTGGGATCAGTGGGACAGCACAGCACCTGAAGCAGCCTCAGCACAGCTCTGATCTGTTCTGGCTGGAATTGTCCAAGAGCAAGAGATCCTAAAGTGATCCAGCTCCATTCCTGTGGAGGCAGCCCAAGTGCTCCAGTCAAAGTCCTGGAGCATTTGGGAGAAAGGGAAGGAATAAGGGAATGCTATGCCTTGGTGGGTCCACACAGATTCATGCTCTGGCACCCTGAAGGCTGACATTTCTTCCTCAAAATTAGGATTTCTCTATGCAAAGGTCATCTACCCTGAGCACTTTGGAAAGCTGTTTAGATGAGCTGGGTTATTTTGAATTCCACTAGCTGACTCACACACAAAAAATGTAATAATTACACAAAGTATAATTGATTTTTTTTCCAAGTGGCTCAGTGCACAGGTTTTTTTCTATTGTCACATTTCAAAAAAACTGAAGACACGTCCTAGTGCTGTCTGTGGACAGTGCTGTTGTGGTTTGCATATTCCATTGTCAGAGGTCATGTGTCACCTTTGGGTATGGCAGAGTGATGTGGCCACTTGGTCCAGACAGGGGTGGACAGCCAGGGCTTTCCATGCTGAATGTCAGCATTAACACTTCTCAGCCTATATTTAGGCCCCGAAATGTGAGGGCTGTTTTCTGGGAGAGGAACGTGCAGCATTCCCACTGCACTCGCTGGACTTGTCAGACCTGGGCTGAAATGCCATTCCCCCTCATTCCTGAACTTTCCCACTTATTCCAACGCTGCATTCACAGCAATTAAGGGCTGTGGGTCTGTAAACTCTGACACTGGCACAAGCCAGGCTGTGGCTCACCTCGGGATGTCACCAGGATAAATGCATTATAAAAGGGATCAGGAGTATCTCAGCTGCAGGGTCTCGCTGTTGCCTTCAAGCTGGAAGGAGCAGTGATCATGCCTGCTTCAAAAATGTAAAAGACCTTAGCCAGTATCACTTTTCCCAGCTGCACAGCTGAGAAGATCGGAAGGAGATCTGATCCTTCATATCAAGGGATGTGTTTCCCAATGACAAAAAGGTTTTTTCATGTTTCCTCTTCTATCTCATTTATGAATCTCCCAATACTTCCATCATTTTCCATGTTTGCATCATTATTCTGTCCTGTTACACAGAACCAAATCCTGATAAAATCATTTTATGTTTCCTTTAGAGAACAGTATACACGAATAATCCTTGAACAAGAAAACCTTGGGAAGGTAAGGATGAGGCTTTTACCTTGTACAGACATTATACAGTTCGTATTTTTGTGGGGCTTATTCCCAAAGGCTGTGGTCAGTCTTTTATAAAAAGCATGGTGCAGCCTACAAAGAAAATTCCATCACTGCTGGCATTGGTAACTAATACCCTGGAAAAGGATCCTGCTCCCTCCTCAGGGCTTGATTTCCTGCAGGGAATAGCATGAGCTGCTGTAAGGGATAGGCAAACAGCTCAATGTGACAGCACATTCCCTGAAAACCATTTGGATAAGACCCTGAAACAGGGGCATCATGAACTGTGCCAGCTCAGATTTTCTGTTGTATATAAAGCAACCTGTTGAAGACAATAAATTCTGAGCCTGTCAACCTTATCACTGCTGCTAAAGGCCAGGGGATCAGCGGCGTCAGACAAAAGCAGTTGTCCAGTTTTAATCTTGTCTGAAGCTCAGATCAGCAGGGACGAGTTTGGGCTTAGCAAGTCACACCAAACAGCTTTTATTAATTTCCTTTTCTCAGTAAGTCTGAGCGATTTTTACAGGTCTGGGCTGCCACTATTAATAATCAGGAGGGGCTTTAATTGTAAAATGTTGATTTCACGTTACAATATCATGATATGAATCCATTGTGGGTTGCACCTTGATACTGCAAGAGCTCGGCATGGAAATGATGTCAGATTTTTAGCATAAGTTCTCAAATAGATAAGATTAATATTTAGACAGTTAAAAACCATGGAAATAGTTGTCAATCCATACAAAGATCTAAATCCCAGGTGTTAATGCATTTAGCACTTGCAGGGAGTGTTATCGACGTGAACAAAACAATATTTCCATAGCATATAAAAATCTCTGTCATTCCAAGCTGCCTATGTGAGCAACTCCTGTGGTGTAGAACTATTGCAGAAATCTGATATTTTTGTATTTTTAACAGAAACTACGAGAGAAACAGAAAGTTGTACGGGAAAGTCACGGGCCAAATATGAAGCAAATGAAAATGTGGCAGGACTTCGAGCAATTAATGGAATGTAAGAGAGAATGTTTTCTGAAACAACAAAATCAAGCAGCCATTGGTCAGGTCATTCAGGAAGGAGGTAAAGATAGGCTTGTGTTATGAATTCTTCCTCCTGATACCCACATGAAGTAGGAAGGCTCTTGTTAAATACTGTTGCTTTCATCAATTCTACAATTTTTGTACGTGGTTTGGTTTTGGTGCATAAACAGAGAGAGCAAAGAACTGCTCTGGAAGCTTTTGCTCCACTGTTCCAGTGACAACGTGCCGTGGTTGGAAGCTGTTGGGAGGGCTGCACTGGGGTGAACCTGCTCGTAAATCCGTGTTTTATGAGGCCGGGAATGGCACGCATCTGCAGGGAGATCAAAGGGAAACAAATCCTTCTGCAGGGTCACAGAAAACTCACGTAATTGCTCTGCCTCTCACTCTCTATTGCTAAGGTTACATTTTTGCAGAGCCTGGGACTTGATATTGTATAATTGTGGCCCTCCTGGCTTGGCCCTGTGTGTCCCTATTGTCCTTACCCACCCAGTGTGGCAGCAGGAGCGGGGCCGCTGTCGCCCTGGCCCAAACACTCCTGGTCGTTCTTTCCTTGCACGGTTGAGCTCAGCTGATTGTGCTTCCAGGAGACACCTCACTGCTGCAGCGTCAGGAGTCGGCCTGGAGAGCAATCACTTGGACTCTGAGCTTTTTCCATTATCTTTTGTTGTTGTTTTTCACAGAAGTATTTTTCTTGCACATTTACCTCCTTTATATTTTTCGCGCTGCCCGTGTGAAAATGTAAAGGGAGCTCGGCCAGAGCTTTCCCCAGGGAGGAGTTTTGAGCTGTTTTGTCTGCACAGTGCAATTCCAAAGGGATTACACACCCAAAGAGGGTCATCCTGGGGCTGGAGGTTATCCATGGATGTAGATATGGCCCAGTGATTCTTGCATCTGGCCTGGAGTGCAGCCCTGAGCTGTGAGCCACAGGCAGCTGTCACTGCCCTCAGAGGTGCCCCATGGCTGAGCCAGGGGCACAGGGATGGAGGTGAGGACTCAGAGTGTCCCTCACATGTCACCATTCCGGATGAGCAGCTCTTGGCCCCCATCACAGCAGCACAGAGATAATTCATGGGACCAGAGCTCCTGCTGTTCTCCTTTGGCTTACTGGATTCCTAGATAGGTTGGTGGGGTTTTTTATAGTTTTTCCTGCCTGAAGTAGAATGTCTTTTCAGGATATAAAAAAAGTAGTTTTGCTTTCTTTGATACCTAACTATGAGATCTTCTGCTGGTTTCTATATCCAGAGAGTATGGTAATTATAGAGTTCCTGGTTTGCCTTTGCATTAAATATATTTGTTAACAGGACTAAAATAAAAGCTGGCAAAACTACATTTTGACTGTATGGTATTCTTCTTTTTTACATTTTTTAGGTGAAAGAAGGAAATTGTTGGTGGCTGGGCCACAGGAAAAATGGGTTAGTTAATGACATTTATTTGAGAAGCTTCCAAAGGGCTCACAGTGCAGCTTGAGTGTGAGGAGTGGGTCTCAGATCCACAGATCCCAGGACATCCTCATGCCAGCCTGCCCACACTGCCAAATAGCTGGAGATAGTTTTTCCCAACAGCTGCACACTGCCCGTCCTCAAGCCAGGGAGAAGAGCAGGGTGCCCCTGGCACAGGGTGGACTCAAGGCACAGGCACAGGTAGAGCTGTGCCACCACCCCCTGCTGACTGCCGCGGGATTTCGTGAGGCAGGGAAGGAATCTCTGGCAGGGAGAAGCTCAGGAAAGGCCAGGCTGTGTGGGGTGGGCACAGCCATCTCCAGAGACACCTGGGTGCTTTTGCCTCCTGCCCTGTGCCATCATTCCCACACAGCACCTGCACAGGGCTGCAGAGCTGGAGAAGCCACAGCAATCCCATTCCTGGACTTCCAACGGAGGCGTTTGCGGAAGGCTTGACAGCAATGGTAAAATAACACAGACAAGGAGATACGAGACATGCTGAAAACGTGGGATAATCACCAAAAATGGACATTTAGGTTACTTAGGAATCAGCCTCTGGTTCAGAGTCACTAGACAGGGCAGGGAGAAAGGCGATTTCACAGACTTGAAGTCAAAACTTTTAACCAAACCTTAGAAATCCTATTTGACTGGACCATTTACACAAAGATGTATGACGGGGATTAGCCTGCTGCCCAGGAAAAAGCAATGCCTTGGAAATTCACAGCAGTGATATGGAGTAAGACCGAGTACAATCATTTTCTGGTTTTCTGTTCAGAGTTACCCTAAAAATAGTTCATCTTTCTTCCTTATAAAAACAGTTTATTGCTAGTTACTCAAAGATGACGTGATTGTTGTTCTGATCTGATTAGTGCTCTGTCATTTGTGCTGCACCAAGAAAGGGCACACAGATTATACACTGCAGCAGCAGCAGCAAAATGACTTTCTGAGATGAAGCAGAAAATCATAATAACTGTTATCAAAAGAAAATTGGAAAAACTCAAACACTATTTTTAGCTTTTTATACAAGTGGACATTTAATAAATGCAGCTTTAATGGATTCTGTTCACTGGCTTTTCCACCTAGTTCAGGATTTGATGGGAGCATTCAAAAGTCTTCGAATTTCACAGTTTTATCTTTACTTCCTATCTTGCAACAAAAAGTTAACTTCCCAGTTTTTTACTTTGTAATTATTAATAGCCTAGCTAGTTAATAAGATTAAACATCCCATATGGCAAAATACTTGCATTTCTCTTGGGAAGGTCCAAATAAATCAAAAATTTAGGTAAATTTGGGGCTGCAGCACTTACCAAATTTGTCCCAGCTAGAACACTGATCAGCAGCAGCTCACTCTGTTTCCAAAGGATTCTCCTTATCCCTATCCAGAACTGGGGGAAGAAGCATCTCAGCTATAAAACTACTGTAATATTCTGCAGCTTTGGGGGATTTAAGTGATGTTGATTTCAGCTGTCCTTGGAGCTACAGTAAGATCCACATGGACCTGAGAGATGAAATAGTTCCAGGCATCAGAAACAGGCATGAGAAAGCAGCACATCCATTGTGTTATGGGAGCAGCCATTTACCATCTGGGTATCAGATAATTTGGTTTATATTAGAGGTACCATCTTACTTCCATTTGAACTCTAATAACTAAAATGGATGTTCTTAGACTTCCTTTGCTACCCAAATATAGGATTACTTATTTCTGTCTCTTTACTCACATGGACTTTACTACTCAGGATGTCACATGCATATAGTTGTCCACAGTCATGGAGGTGAGGCTCTGCTATTATGTTTAAATATCCCAGTTTCCAGAGCTTTCTTCACAAAACTTCCCTACAGTGGGATGCTGCTGTCTGTTACAAAATGCGCTGCAGCAGAGGTGCTCAGCAGTGCCCGGAGATGTCCGTGGACAATGTGCTACCTATGGAATCAATGTGGAATCTGTTCTCCCAGTGCCTTGTTTCAGGAGCTGGAAATGCAGGTCAGAGCTGCTCCTTGGATCAGTGCTTGGTGTCTGGCCCAGAAGCAGCTCAGTGCTCACTCCCTGGTGACTGTCCCCAGCAAGCAGAGCCCTTTGGCTCAGTCCAGTGCCTCAATCCCTCCCTGGCAGTGCTTGGCCAGCCCGGAGGCAGCTCCCACATGAAGGCAGATGGTGACTGACTGAAGACACAGAGACTGGAGTGCTGTCACCTGCACGTGTCCCCTTGGGAGAAAGGCTGTGACACAGCAGGGTGCGGGACACTTCTCCATCACCCTGTGCGGGACAAGGGGAGCTCTGGTGCCCGTGGCTCTGGTTCTGTCTCTGGCCCTGTGTTTGCTCAGAGCTCCTGTAAAAAGCAAAGCCCTGTGCCCGGTGTTATCAGTCCCAGCAGGAGGTTCCTGCCCAGGGAACGCCGTTAACCCTTCAGCTGCCTTGCTCCAGTGCAATGCAAACGGCACTGACATTCTCAAGGCCGTGCCAGCGTTCCAGCAAGGAAGTATTACAAGAATCAACAACTTTATCACAAGGTCCCACCTGTCTGGCAACACCCACGTGGGGAGTTGTTTTCTAACAATCAGAATCTGACCTATTTCCAGCTCGTTTAAAGAGTCCTTTAAATTCACAGCGTGAATTTAAAGCGGGCTCTCCAAATTCTGAATGCCTGCCTCTGGAGCAGTAGTTCCACAGTGGCAGTCTCCAAACTCCCGAGGCAATCCGTGTTAATCCAATGTCAGTGGGTGAAAAGGACATTTTTCACACTTGCCTGGCACTGATTTCCCTGACTCCCCGGGCCGTGGTGGTGTCACCCTGGGTGAGCAGCTCTGGGGGCTTGGGGAGAGAGCAAACATGTCCCAAATAATCAGCAGGGACTGGGAGACAAACCACAAAACCCTCCCTGACTTCAGTGGGAGTTTTGCCAAAACAAGGTCCGCTGGATTTAGCCCCGTTCTTCATCCTGACAGAACAAGCAGGAATTAAAGGGCCCATCATCAGATTTATGGCACACTGAAAATAAAAATAACAGTAATTATCTAAAATAACGACTTTCATCCAACACAAATCAATGTTCCATTGGACATGTTCTAATTTATAACAAAAATTAAATGCTTGTGGAAGATTTTCTCAGCACAAACAATCGAAATAACAAGTCTTGAGCAACGTGGTTTGATTTTTAGTAGATATTTATGAGAGGCTGTTGCACAAATCCAGTGCTGGAAGTATTTAGTGTGTTTATAATTTGATTAAAACTGTATTCTTTACCTTGTATTTAAAGGCATTATTTATATTTATTATTTAAAAGCGTATTTTTGCCTGGTTTTGACCTTCCATTCTGCGTAGTAATGAAAAAACTCCGTTTTTGCTAATTAGGATACACACTTCCAGCATTTGTTGAAAGCCAGGAGCTGGAGTTCTTTTCCTGCAAATGGATCTACTCAAGTCAATATCTATTTTCCTGCTTCAGTTCAGTCTCTTATTACACAATAAGATGTCATTTTTAAGCTTCTAAATTTTATTGCAACTGCTCAAGTTCTAAACCCACTCATTTATACAATAAGTACTTAATTAAGTCTACTCTTGAAACAGGATAAAGCCAAATCCTGCACAGTTTGCTAATACCAGGAAAAATGCAGTTAACAGGAATACAGAAAATGAGATCTTACCAGTTATCAAAGGTAAATTCCTTTCTCTCTCCTTACTTATTTTTCCTGGAATGAAATAGGAAATATACTTTGCACTCTGGGAGCAACAACAACAAAACCATAAAGATTTACATCACATGCAAATAATGACCAAGTAAGGGAAATAATGAAGGAACTAATCTCCCAATTTCTTTATAAATTTTACAACTAGTTCATACTGAAAAAACCCTAAAAACCATTAAGATTCTCTGCAGTTAAAATTTGTAGGGGGTTAATGTTTGTTTTTTTGAAACCAGATTACTCTTTTTAAAACAGCAGTTGAAACTCTTAAGGTTATAAAGTATGAATAATTCAGCAGTTAACTTGGTTTACACTACTATAGCATTTTCTGGTGAGTAAACCAGGGTTTAGGCATTTCTTTGCAATTATCACAGAAATTTTAGAGCTATTAGTGTAGAATTACCAAGAGCAAAAAGGGCTGATTAATTTGGGATTCTAAAAATGGAAACATTTAAAATGAAAATCATATTAAAATGGTACATTTTGCTTATCAACTGCTATTTAAATGATGCAGTGCTCTAAACCAACGTTCTGTGGACTGCAGCATCAAAACCTTGGAGGTTTTATAAAGTATTTATAAAACACTGTCCCCATCTCCCTCGTTCCGTGCTTAGAGCCTGCCGTGTTTTTATAGCGCGTTGAAAAGCAAACAGAACTATCAGAACACTGAAAGTCACCCACAGACAACCTGTTCCACTAAGATTTTACATTCACATTACAACTTCTGGCCCTAAGGGTTCCTCTCCTTCATTTTCCCTTCATGTGGGCTCAGGGAGCAGTGAGGGAGCCAGTTAATGTTCCCGGGGCAGTGAGGGAAATCGGGCAGTGACAGCATCATCCTGACATGAAATCTCCTTGAGAAACCATCTCTCACAGCTCCTAACCAGGCTCTAACAGGGAGATGGAGCGTGGCTCACTCACAGGGGGTTCTTGCTGTTGTGTTACTGCTCCTCCTGTGGTTTTTATTTACTATGCTGCACTTCAACCATTTGTACAGGAAATGCACCTCTTTAAAATCTCCTACCATGAAGGTTCTTTTCTGCTTCTTGGTTTAACTGAAGGCTGATCATAAAACACAAAGAGAGGGAAAGAGGGAACTCATATACTGGAAAAAGCACTATAAATATTTTCTTGGGGTCATGAACACAACCTTGTATCACTTCACCCAGTGCTGTGGAAAGAATTAGACAACCCTTTTATGAAATGTCTAAAAGGTTTTTACAATTCAATCCCAAATTAATGTGGCTTTTTCTTTAAAGAAAACATCCCATAATTCTTAATTCTGTTATCAAATTTATTTTCAACCTTTGAGGGGATTCACTTGCCGGTGACTTGGCAGTGTCAGACAAATGTTTGACTTTTATTCTGACACTTGTTGAAGAATTTGATTGAAACTATATATGTCTAGATAACACCCAACAAAGTGCCCCTCTTGCGTTTGTTTCGAGATATTTTTGGAAACAACAGAGGCGACCTTGGACAGAGCTGCTTTTCCAATTTAGGAATTCATTTGGTCTAAGAGAGTAAAATTATACTCTTTAATCCTTCCGTGTACCCACAAACAAGACAGTTTAATTTTATGCTACTGCAGAATTGTTTTTCTGTACCTTCTTAGCGGTGCTGATCTGTTTAGGATAAGAATTAGTTCAGGTAATCAACAGTTACTTTCAAATGTACGTATAAATAGTCTCTGATGTATCACATGCCCCTTAAAAATATTGTGTAATCCAAAATCTCAGCAGCCCTTTATGTAACACCTTTGCTCCTCTAGAACCAGTGCCAATAAAAGGCGTTTGCCTTTGTCTTCGCTTAGAAAAATGGCATTTCAAGGCAGAGCTCACAGAGACTTGATGTAAAATCTAAATGGGGAGTGGGAAGGGGCTGGGATGGGGCTGACACCTGTCCCCTCCAGCACAAAGGATGTTTGTCAGGCTCCCAGGGGAAAAGCCAAGGTCTGGAGCCAGGTCCTCGCTCCCCCGGAGCAGCCGATTGTTCTCTCCTGACTTGGGTTTGCCAGCTGTGCAATCGTCTCTGCAACGTTTTATTGCATCTAATCACTTAGGATGTGTTAAATAGTTTGCACTTAATTTTCTATACAATCAATATATTTTAATTCATTTGTACCGCTCTGCTACAGACCTCCTGCACTCAGGGACAAAATGGGATTAGTCTGTGGCGATGATAATGCAGTTTCACTGCTGGAAATAAAAGGGGAATTGACAGGGTAAATGCTCTTGTCATTTATCCTGTACAAGATTTTCTCCCTTCAATATTATGCTCAGTGTTACCTAATGATCAAATCCAAGGAATAGCATGGAAACCAAATCTAGACACGCCAGTGGGATCTATCTGGGATAAGTGGTATATGCTGGGGAGTAGATTGTTTATATTAATTCAATCACACCCCGTGTCAATGCACACTTTTATAGCTCTGTTACACTCTGACTGTGACTGATGGCTCAAGTTCTAACTCCAGAATATCCAGTTCCCTGATTATATGGCATTGTCATGTAAAGCATTTGTGGACAGTTTAGGAGAAGCAACTCTGATCCTGTGAGTCTGTCTGACTCGGTTGGCACATCCACAAATCAGGTTAAAACAAACTACTTGGTGTAGCAACTCCCATCACGGAATCTCAAAATAACTGACAAACAACTCCTAGTAAATTCTGTTGGTTGGCCACGCAGCCAGATCAACAAGTTGCTGCTATTGATGTTATTTTCTGGGTGAACAAACCCCACTCTGGAACGGAACAGGAGCAGAAATAGGAATCCAGTCCCTGTCTCTGGGCTGTGGTCTCAGGGCATGCCCAGGATTCCCAACCTGATGTCCCTGTGAAACCTCCTGAGTCTGATCCTGAATATTGTTGTTCAGACCCCCAAACCCCCATCCCAGCCTGAGGTTTGGATTGTTGGAACACAAAGGAATGACATCTCAGACGTCACCGAATTTCCCAGCGCACGAGTCAGTGTCCTCACTTGGAGTATCCTCAGCTGACCCTGCCACTGCCTGAAAAGCGATTCAGGAGTGAAATCTCTGTACATTTGTGATGTGATAATTCATTGAAAAGTATAATGGAAAGGTCAGAACAGATACAAATAAACAAATATGATACAGACAGAGATAACGCCAGTTCCTGAAGGAGCTTTTAATTACATTGCAACGAGGAATTTCACACATAAAAAGCATCACAACTCCTTCATGGAGCTAATGGAGTCAACAAAATTAAATGTGATATTTTTCTCCTACCCTGAGATCTTTTTGTAATGCCAGAGAGATAAGAACAGGAGAAGCCCTGTGTGTGTGCATGTGTGCACACAAGGCTGGGAACCAGGATACAACACTTTGGGCAACCTGGAATTTGTGGGCTTGTTCTTTGTACATTTGAGTTTTTAACAAGTGTCTACTTTGTCCTGTAGCTGAAACGTTAATTATGTAACCTGGCACTGAAATAACTGGGAATTCTACTTTTTCTTAAAGGAAATTAGAGGAAATGAAGCTATTTTTAATATTGTATTATATTATTTGAATATTGTTCAATGTTGTCTTCAAAAATTGTAAAGATGCATGAATGTGGAAGAGCTGCTAGATAAAAACTGGCTGGGTTGGAGCATGGTAAGGGATGGGAGAATTTGGGTTTCTGGTTTATTGCCCCAGCCAGCCATGGACAAAGTTGCTGCTTCTGTTTTTCTGCCTGCTCCTCAGTGTGCTGGAATTGGCTGGATTAGCCCTCAAATCGAAGAGCAGCAGATTTATCACTGAGCACTAAATCTTGCTTTTACATATGAGAACAACTCCAGGGTAACCTCAGTTAATGAATAACTCAGTCAATGGTGAAAGCTCCTATTTAGTCTGATAAATTTGGCCTTAAACAAAAACTTTTGTTGATACAAGCATATACCACAGGGGAATAAAAACATTTTCCCCATGAGAAAATTCACTGTCAACAGAAAAAAAAAATTAAATGTTCATATAATTTCATGAAAAAAAAATCAAGAATCCCATTTTAAAAAATCCCCACAACTTTACAATGCACAGTTAAAATTTTCAAGAGAAAATTTAGACTTTTGGAGAAAAGAAAAAAATCAAACCCAGGTTCTTTAGACAATACAAAAAATTAAAACCAATGCAAAATGCTTTGATGGAGATATTCTCCTTACTAGCAAGATGTACAGCCTGGTACTGAGTAGTTCATTTAGAATCAGATTAACTCCTCATCACAGGCTCAGCAATGTTTCCAGTATTATATCCTACAAGGAGAGACATGGATACTGGAGTTTCATAATAAAGGAATTTTCCTTTGATGCAGCAGCTGCATCAGAGCAAATTTTACCTGCAAACACACACTGCTAATGCAATTTATCTTTCTTTGAAACAATCCATACGGGTACATCAGTTTTTATAAAAGGGCATTCAACAAACAGAGAGGTTTGCAGTGTTACTGCTTCCCTGGTGCATAAATACTGAATCCCCAAACACAGCATTAGCTAATTAACTTGGGGGTGATTATTGGCTGCAGGAAAAGCACACACTAAGTGAGCATGGGTTAAGCCTGCCCTCTTACTGCACATGCTGTGGTTGCTCCCTGAATACAAGGAGGATGTGGGTTTCCAGGAGATTAAACCCAGCAATAATTTGCACCTGGAATCTAAAAGGAAGCCAGGGGAAAAAAAAAAAAAATTGGATGGAGCTTCTTAAATTGCAGGGTGCTGCATTGACTGCGTGGAACTTCAGCCAAAGCTTCTTCGAAACAAGAATCCCTCCAGTAAAATGGTAGTGAGAACTCTGCTTTCAGCTGAAGTTGTTACTTGGCACATACCAACACATTCCATGGAACAGTCAGGAAAACCCAAGAGGTGGGACTGCCCTGCTCTGCGGCACCTCAGTCTAAACCAGCCTGGAATTATGGTGACAATGTTTTTTTCAGTGGTGCTGGCACAACTCTGTGGAGCTGCACGGTCAGGCTTATCAAAATGTCTTGGTGAAAAATGATTATTAACTCAGTTTCTCAGTTTTAGGCCACAAAACAACTGTGACAGCACAACTGAAGGGGCGGAGAGCCGCAGGTGAGGAGCTGGGAGCAAGGGATGTGGAGAACAAGGGGCTGGAGCTTCCTAAACTACCTTCTCCCTCAAAGAAAACAACTTTTGCAGAGCTGCACCTGTGTCTGCAGTCCCTATTGTCCTCAATGTGCTTCAGGGACAGTATGAAGACAAATTAGAAAAGTAACAACTGTTTTATTGGAAAGCTCCCAAGCCAAGGTGAAATCTTCCCTTCATCAAAACCTGCTCCCCTAATGGATGTTGAGTGATCACAGAGTTATACAGCAGAAAACAAGAGAGAAATTCTATCACTTAAGAAATGCCTACCAGGCAATCAGTGCTGGAAGGCAGGAAATTAATACTCATAACTTCTGGTTACTCTGGCAGCAGGGTCGTGCTCCTTTCCTCTGTGTGAGTCTCAGAAAATGGAATACTAAATGCAGAATGATCACCTGGGCTTTTGATTTTCCAGGGAATGCTTTTTCCTGCATAAACTCATTGTCCTCCCCTCTGAGAATGTATGCATCTGTTAAAGTGGAACATATAGTTCTGGAAATGTGTCGCCTACACGATGGGATAAATCAGACTGAGCCTCTTTCCTGATGTAATGTCTTGGACAGATCCCTCCTGAGCTCCTCCACGGGATTTTGGAACAAACAAAGGGAAATCAGACTGCCCTAATTAGTGCACCCCATCATTTACACTGAGCCTTGCTCGTGGCAAGGCAGGACTTCATGACTTGTATTTAGTGCCACAATAACTCCCAGACACACTGTACATGTTCTGTGTATTGACAGATAATATGAGGTGAAATACAAGAACGAGGAGATTTTTAAAATGCTTATACAAGAAACTGTGGAAATATACTGCAATCCAGTTGTGGGTTATTATGCAATTCAAGCAGACAATATTTTTCAATCTCCTAAGCAATGAAAATTTGAAATATGTAATAAACCCTACATCACCATGTGTCTTGTTTATGGTCAGTTTAAGGATTGCAGGCTGTGCCAGTCTGGTTTGGGCTCTGCCTTTGCAAAATTAAGAGAGAAAAGGAAACATTCCTAACAGTATTTTTCTGAGTAAGTGCTTTCATCCTGAGCTTTATTAAAAACACACAGAACTAATGCAAATGTAATAATAACATACATAACTGCCAGCAGTTCATGCAATATCATTAAGATATGCATAAAAATGCCATATAAAATCAAGATGTCTGCTTACAGGAATTGTTAAACTCTCCTTAAGATCAGCAGGGTAACAATTTCTAGGGGAATAATTCACTCCTGCTCTAAGTATAACCCCTGTGAACTGAATGAACTAACCTCTTTTGAGTCAATCAAGTCCCACCTACCTGGGATAAAAGAGTCCGACCCAAATAATCCATAATTAGATCCTCAGCTGCCAACACTATCAATCTCCTGAGGTCTGGGGTGGCCTGAGCTGCCCTCGTTCTCCAGCTGCATTTCAGGGAACAGAATTCATTCTTGAAAGAAAAGAGAAATTTTTCAGGCACGTGGAATACTAAAATAATGTTGTTGGACATTCATCTGCCTGGAAGTCCCTTAATTTGTTGCCATTAACATATAATCAGGAACCAGATTATGACCTTGCCAAGCAGAACAGCAATTATGTTATTGCTTATGCATCTGGGGCCTGCTTGCTGCCTTTTATTACACCTTGAAGGAAAATTCAGATGCTGTTCAAACAGATTTAAATTCTTAATATCAGGTTCAATCTGCCAAAATCACTACCCAAAAGTTCAGCTGCACGCACCCTTTACACAAACTCATTTTTAGAAAGCCAAAAAACTGGATCAATACTGAAGTTATAAAAGAATTAATTTCCCTATTATTCTCATGTATTGGGTGTTTAATATCTGTTACCTTTCAAGAACATGATATTCTTGGGATAATTCAAATTGATACTCTCTGTTTCTAGCACTACTTTTTCAGTGGTCATTACATAAATGCAGTGGTTACATGTGGCTTTGAAATTCCACAATGATATCACTTAAAATAAAAATAAATATTTCAATTTTAGTAGCTTATGATGTAACTAAATGAAAAACGTTGCATGCAAAGATTTTAATTTTATTTAGAATCCCTTATTCACAGCATAGCTCTTATGACTCTTAAATCTGTTTGAAAAAGGAAATCTTATTGGTATCAGGTACAAATAAAACTCATTCCTTTCCAAAACCATCTGGATTAAATCCTTTCAAGCAATAACACACCGAGGCACATAGAATCCTTCCGAAGGATCAGAAGGCCCTCACACAAACTGCAGGGATTTTTTCCTCATTTCTATGGCATATGTTGTATCAGAAATCACAGTTAAAAGAAATTTCATGCTCAAAATGGAAATCTTTTCTCACATGTATCACAGCCAAAAATTCCTGTGATGGCAGAATTAAATTTGGGGTTGTTCTCAAATGGTAAGGAAGCTACAATATGGAACAATTACCTTTTTTTTATTCCTAACTACAAAAATTGTTACTTTCTCTGAACATTTATAATCATCTTAAAGACTCATCAGTAGCTGTCAAAGAAGTCCATTGTCTCTGCCCAGAATTTCTTTTGAATTTTTTAGAGGAATTTGCATATGTGCTGATCTAGAAGAAATAATTAATCCCTCTTTTATGTAAAATGCGATGAGTGCAGCAGATGGGAAGTGATATTCACTTACAAACACATGTAAGCATCATCTTAACCTCAGCTGAGACGCTTTTTCCCATGACACAGAAAGGTGGACTGCTACCTGGGGGCCACAACAAGCACATAAATTAAATTCCAGACTGGTCAGACAGGAGAGAGAACAATTTTGGTGATTTCAGTGTCTGTCTTCTGCCAATATTTTTATTTTCTTGCTCTAAAAATACCCCTAGAGGAAAAAATCTCACTGCATGTAACTTCTTTCTGTTGAGTCATTTGGTTTGTTTATGAATCCTATGTAGAGGTGCAGTTTTCCAAAACGCCTCCTGCATGCAGAATGACTCCCCTCTGAACAGACTCTCTACCTGAGCATCAGGGAAACAAATAAACCTGTAGCTGAGGACATTTCAAGGACAAGGCAAATTACTGTTGAGAGGAGAATTATCTGATTTGGTTCGTGTTTATTTTTACTTATCTCGAGCAATCTGCTCTCCAACAGAAGATGCTTATTTGCAGAGGAGAAGACTGTCTCCTTCTTGGACTGGTGCCCAACTGGAGCAACGGTGCCACTAAGGACAAGAAGCACATCCTGAGCGTGGATTAACTCATGTAATAGTGACCAGTGTTAGAGCAGCAATGGTTTGTGTCATGTACGTCCACTAGTTAAGGATAAATTCTTCATTTCTTCCCCTCACGCTTCTTACCCACTAGGCTCAGTCTGCCTTCCACCCAGGAGGTGCATATTCCCAAGTAAAATATGCTACATGTAAAACTTCAGAACTAATTATTCCCAAAGAACTTGTGTAGGGAAGCTCTAGGGTACAGCTCTGTTAATTTATTTTACACATGCTTGCTGCCAAGTTAGGGGCTTTTACTATTTCACAAGAAATCTTCCTGTGAGGAACCGCTTAGAAAACCTTCAGTCCTGGTGTCCTGTGATGAAGGAATAACTCCAGGTTACCAGCTGAAGTAAACCTGACTGTAGCAGACTGGTGGCTGCACAGGTTAAGAAGCAGAAAAGACCTGTTAATTTTTTTGCTGCAACTGAATCACTATGAAGAATGCAAAAGGGAAAAATCAAAGCTCAACCCTTCCATCTGCTTAAGGCTCAACCCTTATTTTTAGTTTATTTCTCACACAGTGACTTTGTCTTGCAAACTCCTTCATGCGAGGCATTAACTAAGGCCGAGTTACTGGTGTGCCAGTGATGGTATCCAGTAGTTACTGAATATAAACCTGGGTGTTTGTGTGCTCCGAGCCTTTGCCTCAGTAATATCTTTAAATATAATAGTCTCTGCCTGTTGGCTTGTTTTCTCACAGGGAGGGTGACAGAACATTTTGTGTTCTCTTATCTTCAATAGCAATGAAACAGGAGGAGCTCCACAATGCGAAACCAAATCTACTGCTATTAATACAACATCCCAGCCACAGAGAAGAGATTTGTTTATTTACCAAAGCTAGAGATGCCTCTCTCTGACCTTTCCAGAGCTTGTGTGCTTTAGCTGGGAATAGATTCCTCAGAACTGGGTGCTCTTTTAAAAATATACAGTAAAAAACATACACACAACACGCCCGAAACAGAGCCCAGGCTGCAGCCCAAATTGCATGAAGTGACACACAGCTTTGGGTAGTCAGAATAAGTCTAACTAGGGCACAGTCCATATTCAGTTTTGATTCCTGTGCTAGAGCACGGAGATCAGTCAGCTCTCCAAAGCCCACTCGCCTTCGTCGCTGCCACTCAGCGACACGTTTGGCTGACTATAACCATACATGGGCCCATTTTCTGTCTGAGGCCCAACAGCTCCCTGCAGCCCAAGAAACCTGCCAGGATGGATCTTCTCCTTCTCTGCATAATTAAAAAGTGCTTCAGACTGGAAGGTACTTGGTTTAAAAAAATCCCCAAAACAACCAGAGATTCTTTTTCTGGAAATTCGCCCTGCTTTACCTGGGCTTTAAACCAGTGAGAATCATTACACACACAAATCAAACGTTTTTTAACTACATTTTTCACGGTTGGTTGTGTTCAGTGACTGCCTGTACAACTTAAAATAGTATCTGCAAGAGTTAAATCTTGCATTAGCATTAGGGATTCAACCTGGTTTAACCTCACAGACTCAGGACTTTTTGTTAAGCTGGTGCATCTCTGGTATAGCAAGAGCCTGGAGTTCTCCACAGCTCCCTTTGGTGATCCTTGCTGGACAGCCTTACACTGAATTTCCTCAGCTTTCTGCTCCTCAGAAGCAGCAGCCCTGCACAACAGCTGGCAAACAGGACTGTGGTTGGCTCCTCAGCCACCTAGCTCTCCAGCTCAGCACGTTAATTCAACTTAGCACTGATTTTGGTACCTGCTCCATGACCGATATTTTAGTCTAAGCAGAGTAATAATGACTTGCAGAAGGAGATTTGGGAGTAGGAACAGGAAACCAGGGAAGGAACTGGCCCTACGTGTCCTGATTCAAAAGTAATAATCACCGAACAATATAGAAAAGGGAAACAACAGTTCTGCCATGTCCTCCTCCAGAGTTACAACAGAAGGCAGCATGCAGGCCTGTGGTTTGACAATGTCAGTCACCTGTAGAATTAGAAATAGGAGGCAAAGGTCCAAAATATGGACTTTTTCTCTATAACCACTGGGCAAAATGATCTATAAATAAAACCTTCCAAATATTATTCTCAACGATACAGCAGTTTGGAAGGCCAAAAAACTGTCTTTCATTACTCCAGAAACTACTTCACACTTCTGAAGGAACTGGTTTAGGAGTGATGCATCCCCTCATGCTCTGACCAACTTCACACCTCATTTTTTATCCAAATCTAAGTAACAGGCTTTGGGGACCTTGTCTGTATTTCTTCCTACTCAAGTCTGTTCCCATCTGCCTGATCCCCTCGGTGACTTTATAATACTTCTTTTGTGTCACCACAGCTCCTGCTGCCTCCCAGTCAAACTTCCCACACCGATCTCTCAAACTGCGCTCCCTGCTTGTGCATCTTCACTGGTGGATCTGCAAGTGCATGAATAAGGGCTCGTTTGTGTGCACAAAAATTTACTATGACCACTTTTACAATTCAAGTTCAGGCAGAGAACTCTGTACACACAGCAAAGCTCCGTCTCCACGGAAAATTGCCAAAAAAGCATCTGATTGCAGGAATTAGGGGAAAGTTCGGTGAGGAACCTGTGGAAAGGGGTCTCTCACCTCGCCTGATTCACAGCTGGGGTTTCTCCCTGGCAGCTGAGACCGGTGATGTGAGAGGTTAGGCAAGAGTGGGGGCAGATTCCTTTGGGGCTTCACCAGCCAAATTCCTATCTAGCAAAAGGTTGCTACAGCAACTCTGAGCCTCCTGAGATACAGAAATTATTGTAATGGCTGCTGAAATGCCTCCCCACAGCTTTGAGACAGGATAAGGAAAATCCTTCCCTCTGATGCAGGAATGGTTGCCCACTGCCACACTTCACATCAGCTCTATACAAGCACCAGGCTTCCTGAACTTGCCCAGGAGCTCATGGTGACTTTTCTCTTTCCCTCATTCACACGCAATTCAAACATAGAAATAATAAACCTAAACATCACACAACAAGGACTACAGTTCCAACACCTTTTTTTCCCCATGGAGACCGTAAGAGAAAAACAAATCATATGGCAGAAGTTAATACACTGCTGAGTGGGCTGAACAGAATTTAGAAACCTGTACAAAGCCAAAATATGTATTTTCCAGAGTAGAGCTTGTGGTTTTCAAAAACCACAGAGATAGAAAAAAGTATAAACAAACCAAACCAGGACAAAACCCCTCAGAGCTTCTCAATGACTCAATGTCAGCAGGTTTTTGGCTGCCCCCAGCCTGTGCTTGTTTTCCTCTGGCATCTGTCCCGCTCACAGGTCGTTCAGTCTACTGGACTATGTAATAAATACCAGACAGAGATGATGCTTTAGACAGAACAGGAACACTTGTGACTGAAACAGGTCCTGAATCTAGAATGGGGTGGCCTGAGGACAATGGGGACATAGAAACAGCAAGTGATGTACACTGTAAGTGGAAAAATTTTCACAGAACAACTCCCATTTCCCTCCTTTTCACTTTTCAGCAACCCAGTTTGGTCTAGAAGCCAAAAATGAGAACAGCAGAATCACTGATCTGAAGTAGTACCTGTGCTTACCTGAAATAACTGGATGACATTTAAAATTATTTCTTTAAAAACAGGAGTCACAGCTTTTGTACAGATGCCCAGTTTTAACCTGAGCATTACATTTTGGACACAACAAAAAAGACCACATTTCTCTGGGTATAAATCCAGTCAAATTTATGCAGTCACCTCCTGGCTGAATTTGGCCCAACATCCCTAAAAACCCATTTGGGATGGTTCAATTCCAAGCATTGCACTAATCCAATCTCCTGCAGTTGCTGAATGCTGTGATATTTGGTGTCAGCATACAGCATCTGAGACTTTTTGACACAAGCTTGGTGTCATTAATAGAGTATTTCATTGCCTTTTTACCTTTCACCAGGTCTGTGAGCTTTTGGATTAACACTGAAAGGCTTCAGAACAAACCCTTCTTTCAGTGCGACAAAATATCTTGCTCAAGTCAGAGAAAATTTTTCTTTTTACTTCTCTCATTTTAGTGTCTACTGTGAAGATGATTTTCAGAGATCAAGAAAAGCATATAATGTTTAAAACAAAACATTTGTTAACCAAGGATTTCCTGGACATTTCTGCTTTCTTATTTATACTACGTCCTGGACCTTGTGAAATCACTGTTTAACTTTCAGTATTATTTATGGAAGCAAGCCTGTTGCTGTTTCCAGATCTCACAGAGAACTTTCAGTTTGCAATTTCAGTACCAGGTGCATAGTCCTGGTTTAAATTAATCAACTAAAAAAGCAACATAAAATACGTATTTAACCCTCTCATACCCTGGCTGAGTCTTCACAGGTAGGATGTTTTTCTGCCTCTAAGCTCTCTCGTTGGAATCAGGCTCCTGAGTCCTCAACCCTCCTCTTCTATGACAATTTGAAATTTGGGAATGCACAGCCTTTTTAGTTCAGCAGAGGTAAATCCTAGTTTTGGGGCATTTCTGTAGTGCACAGAGAGATTTGAAATATTGCCCCCTTGGTTATAGAGATAAAATACCTAAGCATGAGAAGAGATTCTAGGAAATGAACAAATTTTATGAGGCTTTGCATGCTGCCTCTATTGATCAAAACTCTTCAATCCATAGCAGAAAGAGGCAGACAATGAGGCATAATGATTCAGTGCACTGGATGTGTGATAAATCATTATCAACTTCTGTGCTGTCAGTGTGACTGCTCTGACTTAACAGCCACGAGGAAAAAAATCAGCTTCAAGTGGGACCCTCCTCAGCACATGGAGCTGGATTTGCAGGCTGTAGCACTATGTGCTGTCACTCACAGCTGCAGAAACTGAGCGCAAAGAGATTTAAAATGCGAGCAAACCTGAAATCAACATTTTACACTCATTTGCATGGGCAGAAGTGACCGTGCATATGGGAAATTCACGTGGCTGCTCCCAGCAAGGCCGGTAATGGTTGCACAACACGGACTATAATGAAAAGGATGAGAGAGAGCAATAATAAGCAACTCATTTAAAACTCTGCTCAGGTGCTGCCTTACCTTCCAGTCCTCTTGCTGACACCTGTAGCTTTGTGCCACATGACAGAAGACACACGGGATCATTGCTCAGGCTTCAGCACCACACCAGCATCGGGTAAATCTGCTCAGGAGGCTCCTGGGATGACACACAGAGGTTGCAGTCTGGTGATGGTAGAAGGATGGAATGTTGTTGTTTGCCAGTGTTGTTGTTTTTCTTTTAAACCTGGGGAAATGCATCCCTAAGTCTTTATTTAAAAGAGAAAATATTAAGACTTCAAAATCGAGCATGCAGTGAAATTAGAAAATTTCAGCGTTAGAAAAAGAAGCCAGGAATCTTGTAATTAAAGATTCCTTTAGGGCATATGCATGGAAAGGCAACCTTTATTCTGGCATTTTCTAACTTCAGTGTACTTGCAAATTATGCATATTTTGGCAAAGATTTTGTATCTGTAAAATGTATATATTATATATAGAACTGAATTAATCTCTGATATATTTTTGCCTCATAAATACAGTTTCCTGTTTCCATGCTAGAATCTACAGCATTAACATATTCACATGCCAGTTGCTGGATTCATTCTTGATAATCCAAAGGCTGAGACTGGACGTGCTCAGCCTCTCCAAATTTCAGTCTTATCTAGCATTTTTTCTAAGTCACCCAGATAAATTATCTCAATGTCCTGGTAAAGTGATTCTCTTGTCCAGGGGCTCTGCAGAGCTCCAATTTTTTTTTTTTTCCCACATCTGACACACAATTATGAGCTCAAGTGCTAAGACTGATGAACAGAATTTTTCTTCTTTTTCACTGATTTAATTTTTGAGAATGTGTAATGTGGTACCAAGAATTTATAAATAAAAGTAGTTTTAAAAACACTGTGTTAGCAAGAGTGTGGCAAATTTATATCAGTGTGCAACAAGCCACATAAAGAAAAAGCAACACAGTGAATCTGAAAATAATCTTCCTGTAGAATTAAAAAAGTGGAAGAAAGGCTGGAGAAGGAGAGACATACTAATTCATCTTCTTGCACATCATATAAGGATGTGACATATTCATTTGTACTTGAACAGATTATTTCATTCTCCAGGGGGAAAAAAAGTTTTCTATAAATTTTTTCCCATAAATTAAATAAATGAGCTAACAAATTATAGAAGAAAAAAAGAACATACTTAACTTTTATTGCACTCAAATTCTGAATTATACACATGGTTCATTTTCATTCAAGTCCTCTTTCTGTAATATAAATGTTCTGCAAAAGCAGCAAAACTGCTCTTTGCTGCTGCCTTCAAGTGGAAGTTTCTCTGTGTATTCTGCAAATATTTCAGTCCCATTTAATTCAGTGAAAACTGAGGCACACAGAGTCAGGCACTGAGGTCTCTGTTGGACCCAGGAGCCGAGCACAGAGCCTTCAGTATTCCATCTGCACATCCATCCCATAGCTCCCTTCCCTCTTTCCTGCCCAGGTACACTTTCAGGGACAAAAAGGGCAGGCAGAGCACGAAGCGTCCTCTGACAGGCTCAGAGAACTGATGTGCCCACTGAAAACACTCCAGATGCCAAGAACACGAACCACGTTCGGATCAGGAAATCCTGACTGCCTCCAGTGAGGGCTTAACGAAGGATAAGTGTGTGTATTTGCTGTTTGTTGCTCAAATAGCACTTCCTTATGACAGTATGCATTACTTAATCTGCAAAGGTCAATGGATTGCTCTTTAGTTCCTTCCAAATGCCTGTGCAATGAACTTTGTCGTTTTTAATACACATTTCTCAGCAAAGAACTGGTGGTACAGGTTTGAGGCTTAAAATGCCTCTTCAGCTGCAAACACCTTTCACTGCACTGTATTTCCACACTCCCCAAACAGCTTTCAAACTGTCAGGCCTAAGCAGAGACTCCCCTGTAGTCTCACTTTCAATTTGCACAGGACCTTGCACAAGCTAAACAACAAGAAGTACAATTATTAATTTCCTTTTAATCCTCTTGCAATATAAATGACCAGCTGAAATATCGAGTGTGCAACACAAGTGCAAAGAGATGTAGGAAAACTGAGATATGTTATCCACCTGCAGCGTGGCCATGCTTAACAGCAGTTTGGGGGAGCAACTTACTCTGGATTAGATCACTCAAAAAAAGAGGTGGAAATATCGCAGCTCAACAGCTTGTCCAAACTGCATAAATGCCCAGAGAATGGTATGAATGAGCACAGCCCTAATCCTGGGAGCTGAACCACACAGCTGCTGCTCCCCTTTCCCCCATGTGGTGCTCCACTGGAACCAGGCGTGGCAGTGTGGATACCCAGAGCCCCAGGTCTGGGATATATTCCGACCCAGCGTGGATAGTTGGAATAGCACGAGAAATCTCCACGCAGCACCAGGACAGCGGGGTTTAACTTAGCAGGTAGTGGAATGCACAAGCACAGCACAGAGACAAGACTGGGGAATTAGGCTGCTGGCAAGTAGCAGCTGAAAGCTGATTGAATACAACAGATTGGGCTTTCAGACTGGACAGATAGGCAGCAGCTATTTAAATGGAGTATTAACAGTTTTGCTCTTAATTATTTCCAAACCTTCCAGCTAATGCAAACTCAGTACGACATGTATTTTGGCCTCAGTTCATTATTTGTTGTTTCTGTGGGAATCCAGTTAAAAGAAGGCTGAGTGGTTTGTTGAGAATTCCTGCCTCTTTAAAATCGTTCTCTTAAGTGCTTGGCTTACTTCTGCAAGCAGCTGTCATGTAAGTAACTGAATCTATACCTCACAAAAATGGTCACTTTCTCCATTTCAAGTGGAATTTCTTTCTGAAATGACACTGCCTTGCAAGCCAACAAATGGTCACCACTCTGCCCAGTGGCAGGTGGAAGGCCATGGAACTCCCGAGCTAAATATGGAAACTCTACGCCTTCAGAAAAGGGAGATTCCAGTCTTGCCTATCTTGCATCTTACTTTTTGATCTGGGAGGAGCTGACATTGAGGCATTTCTATGTCTGGAACAGCTTTTACTAGAAGTTTCTGGAAGTATTTATTAGGAAATTTTATCTCAGATCCTTGCATAGTTAGTCATATGAAGGCCACAACAGCTGGTTTACACCTCAAAGAGTAAACAATTACTAATAAAAATGTCAAACCCCTCCCAAACATCTCTGAAATAAGAGAATGACCTTCCAAAATACATTTGAACAGACTGCTTTAATGCAGCTATTTCCAAAGGAGCTCTGTTTTCATATCTGTACTTTCTATACATCCTCATTAATACACATTTTGTATAAAATACCTGGGATCTCTCATCAATACTAATCCAGTATGGATCCAGACACACAACAGCACTTGTGACAGATGGGACAAAATGTCCTACATGACATTCATTCAGCTTGTGAGAGGACAGACATATAAAGATTATGGCAGCGTAAAGTAAAAAAGGTTCATGAAGCCAACCCATGGTCCTGCGTATGGAGTGCTGCCTGGCACAAAGCCAACCCATCCCAAAACCTGACATATATTTTTACTGTCACGGTGAATTTATAGCCTGAGATTTTTATATTCTCTTCATCAAAAAAAAACCAAAACCAAAACCAAAAACAAAAACAAAAAAAACCCAAAACAAAAACCAAACCAAACCAATCCAAAACCCCCTTCAATTTCTGCTTTTTATTTCATCGCACTTAGGAGAAGGAAAATGTCCTCTCATTGAGTTGAAGTGAGAATGAATTTAACTGAGCCTCTTTGCTAATCAGAATAATTGAATTGATGCTTCTTTGAGCCAAAACAGCAAAAAAATAAACTACTGGTACTTCTTTGGTGTATAATGACTTTCAGGCCTCTTGTTTGGATGATTCAGAAGGAATCAAAATGTACAGAAAGAGTAACAAAACCCAGTCTTGTGTCAGCCAGGATCAAACAAAAGGATTAACTGGTATGTCATGGTTTCCAGTGGCAACCACAGTTTTTCAAGCAAAAATTGCTAATGGATAGGAGATTAGGGGTTTGATTAAAAAAAATTGGACATCACATTTAGTAAGAGTTGAGATGAGCTGCATACATCCTATGCCACATGGAAAGACATCTCTTTCCCATCAGCGAAGATGTCTGTACGGAAAGAAACAGAAGCCACAGAAATTGTTCATGGCTGCAGCTCATCATATCCAGCATAAAATGGCTATAAAATGTCCCCAATTCCAGTACTTTGAGGCCTTAACAAGTATCACAAAGCCACCCTAAAATTACCTCAACATATACCTCAATACCAGAATACTGAATGCTCCAAGTTTTCTTATGGAAGATGAGTATCCCCAGGCTTTGAAGGACTACCTGCCAGATTCCCACGGTTCGGTGATTGGACTTTTTTTTTCAAAGTGGTGCTTGCCTTAAAGATCAGTTTAATCAGTGCAGATCTCCCAGCTTTGCAGAGCAGCAGGGAGCTCTGCACAGCAAATATGAATTAGCAAATCCACTTATCCCTTCCTACAGTTGTCATAAACAGGTGCTATGTGAACACAGGCCAGAAACAATTCATGTTGTTACCACTCTCAATGAGATTTTCATTTGTCTATCTTCTTAGTTTCTTTCCGTGACATTTGAAATGAGCAGACTCTTGTGTCTGCAAGGTAATCAGGTTCACATCTGGGAATGGTACATGAAGTGAACACACTGCCCTGAGGCTCGGGCCTGAAGGAATTTCAAGTGTGCAGAGATGGAATATGCAAAGACAGGAATAGGAGGTGGTTTAACCCAGCAGGCAGCTAAACACCCCACAGCCTCTCACTCACACCACTCTACACCAGCTACTGAGAGGAAAATTAACTCTATCCCAGGCAACACTAGGACACAGGAACATGGTGACATTGCTAACTGTGAGAAGGGTAGTGCATTTTTGGGTCGGGGAGGCAGAGGTGAATGCAAAATGATGTGATTTGGAGCAACAGTGCTTCTCCCTCCCTTTGCACGGGTCCAAAGAGCTCCACAAGTGTTGTTCCAGGTCAGTGCTGCCACAAACTCCCCAGGTGAAGGCAGCACCAGCCAGTAGTGGAATAGCGAGAATGCTTGTTGTGTTCTTTCAGTGCTGCAAAATTTCTGGCTGCCACACCTAAATTATTCCTGGAGTACCTGGTGCTCCTCCTCCCACTGCTGCATGGCTGACTGAAGCTACAACATGGCCCTAATTTTGCAGCAAGTCTCAACAAGAACAGTAAACAGTCCACAGCATTCCTGGCACACAGAGCAGACGGGAGCAAGAACTGTCTTTCAGCAGTTGCCATCCAGAAGAGACAGAATATATTTTCCAGTTAGGAATTCTGGATAAAAGCAATGAACCCCAGACAGACAGTTTGTACTGTACCTTCCATTTCAGCTATAGATTCTTGAATTTGCAGTCAGAATACAGCAGCACAACGTCTGATAATGCTTTTGCTTTCTCTTTCAATCCAAGCTTCTTTTCACTACTCCATTGAAGGCAACATTACACAAGTTGTGTCCAAAAAAGCACAGCGTGGTGCTGTATGTTTTTCACATTTCCAGCAAGAAAATTAGATTATTTAATTTTTCATTTTATTTAATCATCCTCTGATATCTCATATTTATCTCTTTGTCTGCCTATCACCATACTGTAACTGAATTTTGTTACTAAATGCCATTAGCAGGGCAGAGAGACAAAGTGCTTACCCACACGTGCCAGTGTTAGAATTAGAACTGTATTTCTCAAAATTCTAAGCCATTGTTGGTTAAGAAAAAAGTCAGAATCTTCATCTACTAGGCACTTGGATTCTAAACATTATTTTGCCCAGTTCAGAGATCCTGTATTATGTCTCCAGCTGGCTTTTTCTTAGCGCTATACAGCTGGAGCGCAGAAGTGTTCTGAAATGTCCCAACTGAATTTCAAATGAATATCAGAAATAGGCAAGGATATACATGATACATGCAGAATATGTGTCTAGGGAAATCACAGAAGATCTAGTTTCCACTAGTTGGTTATACATAAATTATTTAGGCAGTAAGCCTGTTGATTAGCTGGAGGCAAAGATATCTATTTTAGGTGTACTTATGGTCAGGATTAACTCATAAAACTTGGATGGCATCACCCATAAAACGGCTAAAATAATTTCAGCAATCTCATGCAAAAATTATATAGTCTCTTTTTAACCACTTTTTAAATTTTTTAGATTATTTTTTACTTTTCCTTAACAAATAGGACATGATTTTTGAAAATCATGTGATAAATGTCTTACAAAAGCACACTAGAAACTATTTAGGGTGACAGGAGAAGAAAGAGGACTGGGAGCCAGGAGACCATTTCTATTTCTAGTTCTGCCATAGACTGTGTGACTGTGACTTTGAACCTCAGCTCCCGTTTCTGTGAAAAGGGGATGACAATCCTGTTCTCTCAGGGATATTCTATAACATAATTTTCATTTTCTTTAAGGTTTATTAAATGCTCGAGACTCTTGATTAGAAGCTGCAAATGCAAATAATTAATCAAGTAACAGTAACCACAGTATCAGCACTACTATTATTACTGTTAATAATAATAATGTTTGTTAATGTTCTTAATATCAAATTATAAGCTCACTAGCATTGCTCTGACAAAAAGCCCAACCTGCACAGAGCAGGAAAATCATCGTAGCTCACTTCTAGGAATAAGAATGCTGCCGGCAGAGTTTCAACATGGGAGTAGAAAAGAATTCTTTAAGTTCTCCATCTGAGCAATTGTAGGTGGTAAAAATGAATATCTTTTCAATAATGCTTTGTGACATGGGAGCAGAAGCAGCTTTAAGAGCTTAACAGTATTTTTAAAATATGACTCAGGGGAGGTTTTCTTTTTCTAACAGAACTGGGGGAAAAAAAACCACCCAGGAGTTAAACAATCTTTTAGAAACCCAAAACCTTGAAATAGAACAAGAATTGTAGGTCAGGGTAATTTGAATTCACATGCAACACCATTGACATACAATAAATCTATGCATAAAAAAGCAGAAAAAACCAGATGTCTTCTCTTGGAAGCATTGAGTTCTGACCGATAAACTGTAAGAATTTCTGTTTTGTGAGCGACCAAAACCTACCACAGGTAATTTGGGATCTTAAACCCCCTTCGAAAATCCGTCATTTCTGTGACATGCCTAGATAGATTGTATTAAGTGGTAGAAATGAGGTGAGGAAATGGAAGCATAGGAGATCAATATAACATTTATTCCACTAAAGGAAAACATGTTCAGGTTTGGTTAGAGTCACATTAATAGAGAATGAAGGCAGTCCAGCAGGTTTTTTTTTCCTCCTGAATAGCCCATGTTAGGAAGCATTTGTGAAAACCTTAGAAAGGTAGGGGAAGGTGACAGACACACTCTAATTGTACCCACTAATCTTACCACAAAAATATTGCCTTTTAAAAAACAAAACCCATGTGGATTGTGGGTTACACAGATTTCTGAGGGTTCAGCTTGGAAGACTTTAACTGGTAAACCAAAAAGAGCGCTTGGTTTCAACCCCTCATTTTGTCTTATTTCATGACAGAGAGAAAAACAATCACCTCAAAAGAATTTCATATTAAATAGCACGTTGGAAATTCTATTTAATATACCCCATAACCAGTAGGAGAGCTTGTTTGATGGCACACAAGAATTTTATCAGTGTCTGAAAACCGAAGTGTGCTACTTCACTCTATTACTAATAACTACCTATGAGTTTGGAGGAAATCCTCCACAAGAAACACAGAAACTTCAGCTGGTGTCATATCACAAAGTGTCACACGTCTAACAAAAGTGGTAGTCACGTGCCACTAGTCCCAAACAATGCCTGAAAATGGAGTCATCCCCATGAGTAAGAAAAGCTGTTCAATCTTACATTGTTGCTACTCACCTACATGGAGTGCACCTGCATGTCTTCCTCTCAGTCTCGGAAAGTCAGAGAGAGTGTGACTTTTCCTTGCGATTCAGCAAATACATGGAACGACAGAAGCCCGTGGCATGGTGGAACTGTTCACGGTACCGTGCAAGAACTCTGAAAAAGGGGAAACATTTCAACAAGGTGTGTACAAACGCCTTGATTTCTGCTGCTGATAGGGCCAAGAGATTAAAAAACAAAAGAAGAAGTTTTAAAAACAAGTAATTCAGATGGTTCACTTAAACAAAGGTCTTACTGTACAAAGCCTGAGTAACTTTTTGCTCAGGAAGCGGTGGCCCATGACCACCACTAAAGCAATTCAACTTTCTATTGCACAATTGAGTGCACCCTCTGTAGCACTATGAAGCTCTACAGGTAAGTACTACACAACACGATCACAGCTATGACACCCCATCACCTTGTTACAGATATAAAATACAGGGCAATTCTGTAACACCCTACAAACAACAAACTGCCATTGTATAAACATTGTGCTTGGCCATGCAGCCCCCTACAAGCTTGGCAGTATCCCCAGCCCCATCTACAGAGAGCAGAACTGAGATCCAGAAGCCCACAAGGAATATTTACACAAGAAAAAAAAATGGCAGCGAGCTGCCAACTTAATCAGAATTAGACCGTAATTAGATGGAAAAATCAGGTCATGATGAGATAAGAATTCAAATCATGTGGGCACCAACCAGTGCTTTATTTCTAAAGTTGCTGTGCATTTTTAAAAATAACAGTCCAGCTGATTTTTTTTCCAGGGAACTGACTCACCATCAAAATAAGGAGAAATTATTTTTTCAGATATGGATAATGGACCTTGGTTCTGATAAAATGTTTCTCTCTCCCATACTCCTAGATCTTGTACTGAAACCAGCAAGGGACACACAGAAAGATTTTTCCAAGCAGGGAAATTGAGATTATTGTGGCAAATACTCCAACGGAGTCTTCGGAGATGAACCAAATGACCATGAACAGGATATAGAAATAAAATAAGAAATCTACCAAGCCAGACTGTGATCTCTCATAGTTACTGTCACTGAGATCAGACTCTGTCTCGCTGCCTCTTTTACACTTCCAAGGCAGCAAGGAGCTGCTTTGTGCAGGAACAGAGATCCAGTTCTAGAAATCTCCCAGCAGCAACACCACCCTTTGTGTTCACAGTCTCTCACAGTCTCAGTGGAAGTCAAATTCTACCTGCTGCTGATACAGGAATGCACATTGCCTAGGAATAAAAATTATTCAGAATAAACTCATATTATCTTAATTATCAATGTTCAAACTCATATTTTGTCCCTGATTTCTTTGCTAGGTTTGTGTAACTGTTTCATCTCAGTATTTTTTGCATTTTGCTGTTTAATCTATAAGCTTCTTAAAGGGGGAGAGAGGAAAAAAAAAAAACCCTTGACATAATACCATGAATTCAAAGAGCAAGCTGACTGGAAAAAATAGTTACTATATTTAAACTGCATTATCCTATGACAGAACTGCAGATTTAAAACCTTTCCACTTTGATACAGCACTTTTGCAGCATTTTAATATGCCTTAGTAGATTTCAACTGGCTGAAACATTTTAATAACTGTAATTTCAGAGGAATAAAATAGTACTGTGGGAGGAAGAAACAATGCCCCCATTTGTCACTCATGAAGACTTGTATTTGAAATCAGCCCGGGTGATGAGAGCAATGAGCTTGGTGGTCTCAACATAAGCCCCATTAGGCAATTAGCCAGTCTGCAAAAATCATGACATAATTTGGCACAATTAGGCAGAATATTCTCACTTTGTCTATGTTCACTGAAAGAGATCCTATTGCAGGTCAGCATTCATGTGTTTTGGCTCAACAACTGGCATTTTATGTTGTGCTCTTCCATGCTGAGTTTAGCTCCACTCAAAACTATTAATCTTGTTTGAAAATTGAGCTACAAAACATATGTGTTTGTGTACAGCAAGAGACAATTCACATTATGACCAGCAACTCTGCTGTGAATCTGCTTTGCAGCAGTGGGGATGACTTAATGTTATTGCAATTTGAAGGAAAGCATCCTGCAGTCCTCTCTCAGGCCAAATTCCCATTTACTTCAATTAGTAAGCATTACAGGAACTGTTTTAATGCTGCTGCCTGATGTGTTGGCTGCTTCTTCTTAATATATTACAGTGAAAAAAGATGGTAGGCCAAATGTGCAAATATATACTTCCACTACGTGAACGGAATTTCAACAAGGCCAGAACTGCCCCATTTTGTTGTGTTTCCTTCCCAGGTACCACTCTGAGGGGTTCCACTCTAATAACAAACTGCAACTTTGCAGCAGCAAAATTAATTTATTTCCTTCCTTAAAAATGGAGAATGCAAAGCTCTCTGCACCTGCTGGAAGCATGAATTGCCTGGAAGCTTTCATGGGCTCATTTGCTCCAGGCAGAGCTGAGGTGCTGTCATATTGATTTGGGTCAAAATAACCATCTTTAGGTAACCATCTCCTTTAGGTAACCATCTCCTTTAGGTAACCATCTCCTTTAGGTAACCATCTCCTTTAGATAACCATCTTCTTTAAGAGGCAAGACAAATGTCATGGAAAGCGTTATGAATCCTTGCAGAGCGACAGGAAACAACACTGATTTCAACTCACAATTCTAAATTTGTATGATCTCAAGTGATGCCAAATTTAGCAGGTACTGCTTCTGCTGCAGTGTCTACATGGGTATTTGTAGCTCGTTCTGCACTGTGCTGTCTAGACCATGAATTGTATCTGCAAATGTTTTTCAAATGTGTAGCTGTCAGAGGATTTGGAAGGCATCACCTGCAAAGGAATACTCACTGGCCAGCAGCAGTGGTCCTGCACGTCCACCACACAGGGAAAGGACTGCAAAGGAAATGCAGAGGTTATTCTGCTCTGGAAGAGAAAGAACTGTAGAACAGTCCTTAATTCAGTCATTCTTCTCTCAAAATTCACTGAGCTGTAACAGAACACGCGACAGAAATAAACACAGGTAGAGGACTGCACTTCCAGGTTCTTTCCAGATTTTATATAGGGTGGAAAAAAGGGGGAAGAATCAAGTTCTCTGTACTGAATGGATGAGAGAGAAACAACGAATGGGAGTTGTCAAACTGTAGCTGAACTAGTGAACCCTAGAGAATGCCAAGAGTTCTCCAGGATTTGCTAGAATTCAGACTCTGTTTGTCTTCCTAGCAGCATTTCCTCCTGTTAACAAGTTAGATAGAAAGAACACAGTATCTACTTTATTTTACCCTCTGCCAAGATCTAATTGCATGTGCCATGCCTCTGGTATGCTTAAAATAATTTTCCATAAGGCCTTTAGGAAACAGGCACAAAAAGGAAACCAAGAGTGACACAGGAAATATAACAGAGGGAGAAAATAATATGAAATGCGACCTGGGTTTCTTTCTACTATCATTTTGTTTTGAAAATTGTTAGAGATGCTTAATTGTAATACTTTAAAATAGTAAGAAAATGAAAGGCAGGACTTTCAAGTCCTTTACATGTGCACTTGTATATGAAGGCTAGTAAATAAGCTTGTGTGTACAAATATTGCCTGGTAAATGTATTTTTACAAAAAACTTACATATAATGCAGGTTTTATTAATGTGGTAGAAGGGAAGAGACTACTCATAGAAATACACTGAGCTGTTAGTGAAATACATTAATTCAAGTAGCTGGCATTATTCCATATAGAATTATTGTGGAAATAATGTATTTTTAACGTTGCATATGCATATATACATGTTTTGGGGATGGTGGCATCATGGGTTCATACCATATCAAGAAAACTATTATAACTGGTTAAAAAATTACAATAAACTGTATAAACTACATACACCTGTCATGCTGACATTCTTCACCACTGTAACAGGCTAAGTCTATTTAGGTGTAGTGTGAGGTATGAAAAGCAACATAACTGTACTGATGCAAATTTGGCCATGCTGATTAATCTTGCTGATAAGCAAGATGAAATTAATATAGCCATGGCATGGAATAAGTAACTGCCTTACCTGAACTAGGTCATCAGATCTAGCTCAGGAATTTTCATTCAGAACTGCCCTGCGAAGTGTGGGCTGTCAAGTTATCCTTCCTTGGACCTTGGCCATTCAGAGAGGAGTCTTTTAGAGCAATTGTACTTTTGTTAGAAAGGATATAGGGCCACACGTACCCTAGAACACCGTAATTTTACATGGGCTGCCCCCTCTCCATCCCTTTTCTAGCACAGAGGTAAGACTAAGATATTTCATTCCAGATCAGACATGCAGTTTCTTATAGCGTGGTGCTGTGGGTGGTTTATAAGTGGTGGAAATGCAGATTGTATGTAGGATCTGCATTTATGTAAGCCAGCACACATGTAGGGATCAGCTCTGGTATTTGCACACGCATATGTACACAAGAACATCGCTCGGAACCGAGTTTTAAAGGTGTTTATGCTGTGTGCTGAGCTGCTTGCTGTGTTGTGCGTGTGTGTTGCAGGTGTATTAATGTCAGTTGGCACTGATTTCTCTCCGGTTTGTGTTTACTGAAGTTCCCCTAAATTACCGGGTGGGACTGGATGGATCAGTCAGTTTTCTGTGTTCTCTATCGGTTCCTGTGCCTGTGCCAGAGCCGAGGGACGGTGCAGAGGAAAGCTGGTACCTCACCCCACACCCGCGCTGAAATCACAGCGTGCAGTTCATTCCTCCTCACGTTATCGCCGGGGCTGAGTGTGCTGTCACTGGGGTGTGTGCGACGGCAGCTGGGGACACCGCTCAGTGCCAGAGCAGGGCAGGACCTCTGGGGAGTGACCCCCCGTCACAGCACCGAGGCACATGGCCCTCACCTCTGCACACTCGTGATGGATGAGGCTCCTGTCACGACAGAGGCTGGTGCAGCCCCACAGAATCACAGTCTCTAGGGTTGGAAGGGACCCCTGGTATCACCCAGTCCAACCCTTTGCCAAGGCAGGGTGACACAGGAACGCGCCCAGGTGGGTTTGGAATGTCTCCAGAGAGGGAAAATCCACGGCCTCCCCGTGAGAGTCTCACCCTCACACTCTGACTGGATGATGTTCCTGTCGCGACAGAGCGCGCCAGCCCCACAGTCAACTCTTTGACCGGATGATGCTCTTGAGGTGGGGGCCAACCCCACACTCACCCTTGGACTGGATGAGGCTCCTATCACGACAGCGTGAGGGCAGTGCTCACAGGACGGCTGGCGCTCCTGTCGCGACACGCGCCGGTGCAGCTCCGCGCCACTCCCCCGCGGCAAGAACCCTATGGCGGGCAGCTCCCCTCAGGCTGCCCCGCTCCCCCTCACCGCGGGCTGAGGCCGGGACAGGGGCGGTTCCCGCCGGGGCAGCGAGGGCGGGAAAGCGGCCCCCGCACCTACAGGGCTGTCCCCGTGCGCAGCGGAAGCGCCGCCACCGCCGCGTGAGGCGCAGCCGCCGCCGGGCCCCGGGCGGGAGCACGGGCGGCAGCGAGACCGCGCTGCGCAGGAGCCGCGCCGCAGCCATCGCCTCCTCCCC
>VXBT01010678.1:273326-341193 GCA_013400235.1 Oriolus oriolus
GGGGGTGGGGGTTTTTTATTTTTTTTTAGGGAGGCTTTCCCTATAGATATATTTTTTTAAATTTTTTTCCTGCCCCTCCCGGCCTCCCCCGCGAAGAGAGAGGTGTGCTCGGGCTCCTCTGCTGCGGGAGAGGGTCTATGGTGATAGCACGGGGGTGGTGAGGGCTGAGGAGGGGTCTCGCCGCCGCCCCCGCCGCCGCTGAGGAGGAGGAGAGGGAGGAGGAAGAGGCGAGGCACGGCACCATTTGCTGCTCCCTGCCCCAGCCATGGAGAACGCGCACACAAAGACTGTGGAGGAAGTTTTGGCTTATTTCGGCGTCAACGAGAGCACCGGGCTCAGCCTCGAGCAAGTGAAGAAGCTGAAGGAGAAATGGGGCTCCAACGGTAGGTGAGGCAGCCCCGCCACGGGGATGCTGCCGCCGGCGCTCGCCCTCTTCCCCCTCTGGTCCCTTTCCAAGCCCTCCCTCTTCTCCCTCATCCTTGCCGGGGCCCTGTGCGAGGCCTAACGCGTGTGCACTGGCAAAGCCGGCATCTCTTCCAGGACCCGGAATAGGAGCGAGGGAGAGAAGATGGCTGACTTGAACTCCACCTCGTGGGTTTCTTTCAATCCCGAGCTCGCCGGGCTGCTCTGGGGAGGAGGGTGTCACCTCCGTTCCCTTTCACCGTAACAGTGGGAAACCTTCCTCCGTTCTGAAATGAAGCGCTTTGGGGTTTAGGATTTGCCTTTTTTTTTTTTTTGCCCGTCTTGACCTTCATTTTCCCCAGCTTTTTAGCGCCTTTCAGCCCCTTATTTTATATTCTCCTCTCCAGTCGGGACACAAAATTCAGTCGATTTTTTAAATCCTTATTGCTTGGCTGTCCTAGTCTGTTCTAAACTCCCTTTCTGTTGTGTAAAAATGAAAATCTATGAGACGATTACACACTGGAGGTGGTTTTTTAGCTTTAACTTTAACAGTGCTTTTATGCCTCTTGGATTACTAAATGTAGTTGCAGGGACATAAAGGGGAGAGCAGAAATAAGGACATACCCTTAAAATGGAGGAAAGAATCTGAAATATTTTGAACCAAGTTTGATGGTTTGTGGGGTTTTTTTTAAGTGAATGCGGAGGAAAAGCTTTGTCAGAAAGCATTTGAAAAGCGTTTTGAGCCTTTGACCCTTTGTGTGCAGCAACAGCAGGAGTCCCACAGCTGGCTGGAGTGATGACTTGGCTGAATTATAACCCTTGGCACATTCCCGCGAACCTTTGTGTCTTAAAATGCAAAACTCTCAGGTCCATTCACATACTCTGGTGAAAAGAGTCGCCTTAGTGGGGCTTTCAGTATGTCTGTCAAATCCAACCCAGCTGAGTGTGCAAATTCAGGAACAGTATCTGGTGTGGATGCCTGATAATGCTCTAATGTGTTTCTTCGATGATTTCTTTTCTTTGACATGCTTCCTGGAAAAATCTTGCACTGACAGAGCTACCGGCAGAGGAAGGTGAGCATGGTTATGAAATCTTCTTTTAATTCCTGTTGATAATTCATTTTTTTCAATGTGCATGACTCAATGGCTTTGTTACATATTGCAGGAAAAACCTTACTCGAGCTTGTGATTGAACAATTTGAAGACTTACTAGTTAGAATTTTGTTGCTGGCCGCTTGCATATCTTTTGTAAGTATGATTTATTTATTTTTTATTTTATAGGGTTCTGTATGGCAGAGTGACATATTCCAGTGTATGTGAACTGTACATACTGAAATTCTTCTTTCTCGCTGGGTAGATGTAGAAGATGCAAAATTGCTGTCTCTTCAATTAGTTCATTGTGACGAGGTCTCTCTGTGCTAGCCAACAAAAAATTCAGGGAGTCTTTCATTGCAGGAGTCATAAGGACATAACTACACTAGACAGGTATTTTAAAAAGTGCTTCTCATTCAACCCAGTTTGCTTATTTGAGGTGGGATTTCCCAATGCTGCTGTTGGCTTTGAAAGCTAACCTTGAGTAAGTAAGCGTTTAACTGGACATTCTTCTTGGCTTTGGGTTAATCTTTATCAAGCTCGATGTATAATCATTGGAAGACATTTTTGGATGCAATGCAGACTCTAAATAGAATCTACATGGCGAATATTCCACTTGCCTTCCCTTCCTGATAATAGCAAGGTGACAGTTGTTGCTTTTGACAGTGACAAGAATGTTGACGGCTGTGATGGCACCATTGTTGACCAAATTTGGTAACTGACCTTTGGATAGTCAAGTCATTAAATGGACATCTTGCTTTGCATACAGGACTAAAAGAACAAGAACATTTTAAACTTTTTTTTTTCTAAAAAAAGCACGATTAGGCAATCTTCTTACATTATGTGTAAAGTGTATGTGCTTGCTGAGAAACTGGAAAACGGAGTGAAGACTCAGTAGAGAAGGAAGGTGAAGGCTGTGTTTCTTGGGGAGCTGGACAACAGAAACAAAAGCTTGCAGAATATTAAATTGTTTAGGTAGGCAGTAAAAGTTTACAGTAGACTTTGCCCTGGAGTTGTAACTAACTACTTGAAAAAAAAAAAACCGCTGCAGCTCTTGGGGGGAGTGGAAATTGTGGTGACCCTTTAGCTAAGGGCAAGATAATTAGGATGGGCAGAGGAGAATGTGCTCTGGAGCTGTTGTGTGTGGTGGGGGAAGGGTTGCCCTGGTGTTGCAGTTTGTGCTGTGCTGGGGATCTGCTCTCCCCACACCGACACCTTCCAAAGCGCTCTGGCTTTGGGTCTGTAATTCACCAGTACCAGCTGAGCAGTGACTGGTGATATCAAATCTTGACCATGGAGACAGATGTGCTTCACTCACTCCTCTGTTTCCTGGAGAGGAAATCAGGCTGGCTATTGAGAATTGAATAAACGATCATTCAGAAGCTTTTTTTTTTTTTTTTTCCCCTCCTCTTTCCCTTTTTCCTCCTAGAGGGTGAGAAGGGGATGTCTTTTTGTTCCTGGAAAGTCAGGAGTGTTTCTGTCATCTCATGAGACAAATGACAGCACAGAAGTTTGTTAGCCTTGCGTGCCAAAGTACATTAGTTGTTTTTATTATAAACAAGTAAGTGAAAAATCAGATTCACCAAACTAAAGCTTTCGTTGCTGAGTCTAAATATGAGACCAGACTGACAGAGGTCATAGAACATACACTGCTGAGTCCTCTTGGAAAACTTGATTAGTAGCTGAATTCAGTTGCTTTTTTCAGTCTGGTTAATTTTCCTATCTAATTAAGAGGAGACTGTAGTCTAATGGAGTGTGGGATAGATCTGGGTTCTCTGCTTCTGTGCAGCTGACATGGTACATGACCTTGGACTACTACTCTGCCTTTTCTGTCTCCTATTTTAGAGTTACAGAGGCACACTAAATTGATGTTAGAAGTAAAGATTTTTCTCTGATGAAAAGTAAAAAAACCCTAGATATATTGTAATTTTGGTACTTTAAAAGCTCTTCCCCTTTGTGTTTGTTTCTGGTGTTTTCTTTGCTCAGAAGGTGATCATGTTGTCTGTTTTTCTTAGGTTTTAACACTTTTTCTTGATGAAAGCATAATACAGACTTTTGTAGTAGCTGTAAAGCACCGTTGGGTATGTTGATACAAGGATTGCATTACTGCAAAAATAGGATGTAATTACATCACCTAAATTCTGGTGTTCTTTACCAGTTGCACATTGTCAGTTTAGAAGAATTAAGATTCAGGTATGAGAGAGAGGATCTTGGAGTATATACATCTTTTTTTTTTTTTGTGTTGAGGGAGTTTTTATGGTGGTTGTGTTGCAGTGATAAATCATGTTAGTTTATTGCTGTTAGAACTGCCTGCACAGTAACACTCATCTGTAGCGCTGAGACCTGCATTAGGTTTTGTGCAGAAACATCCCTTCTTATATAGAGTATAAACTTCTGTGTTCAAAGTGCCTTTTGTGCCCTCTGCTCCCACACTGCCTGTCAGGTACGTGTCAGTAAAATAACTCAGAGCAGCGGCTCAATCTGTGTCGCCCAGGCTGATTGCCGGGGTCAGATGCTGCGTGTTTGTGGGCTGTGGATCCTGTGTCCTACATTCCAGGTCAGAACTGCTGTAAGAGATGTGCCTGGTTAGTGAAAGCCCTAAGCATGGCTTTTGAAGAGAAACAGTATAAATAATTTGTGATGGTGAGTAAATGGGTCTGTGAATAGACTTGTCTCCGTCTTCTGTTGAATCCGTGAAGAATAAACCCGTGGAGTGTATTCATGGCTTTTAATTCTTGATACTTGTGTAGCATGTGCTCAGATCTACAGTGTTTACTGAAAAGAACAGCTTGCTTTGCTGTATAAATGGCTTTGACAGGTTGCAAAACGTTAACTGCATTTGATGTAGAATAATTCCTTGGTGAAGTGTGGATGCTTTAAGCAGTGGTGTGTGCTGAACTCTGCAGTGTTAGCTCTGCATCACACAGTGGATTTCCTTCTACGAGGTGTGACGTAGGCTATAAACTCTACCAAAACTTGAAGTATTTATACAGCATCCTAAGAGCATTCCTTCCCTTCAGTTATTCCTTTGCTTCCTAAGCTGGCTTAGAAATGAATGTTTTGGGAATGTTTTCTAATAGTGGATGTCTGTGTTTAGATTAAAACAATACATTGTGCTTTAGCCCAGAGATTGTTATGGCCTGTAAATTAGCGTGAGTATAACCTGGCTTGTGGTAAAAGGTGAGCAAAGGTCCTCTTGGAGGAAGTAGGATGTGTCAGTAACAATGTTGCAGGCTTTGCCCTGAAATCACCCCAAAAGCTACCTGCTAAGGTCAGCAGCAGTGAGTGTGTGGCACAAGATAAGGGTTGCTGTAGAACATGGCACTGACGTGCTTTTAGCTAAGCTTAGATTGCTCATTAGCACAAGGGTAGGGGTGATAAAAATGTTAGAAGTCATTGTGATTCCATTTTATATTGTAAAAATTAAACTCTGGGTGACAGGTATCTTTTTTCCCTTTATTGCTGTAATAAACAATACATTTTCAGAAATATGGAGTAACATGTGATGGGTGCTTGCAATCTGTTAACTCAGTAAAATTCTTAATTTTGTGCATATACCTGTTGTCAAGATGTCTTGGTTTGTGTTTGAGATTTTTTTCCCCTGACCTCCTTGTGTAGCAGACAAAAATCTCTCCTGAATCATGGAACTAAAAACTTGGGAGTTTTTTCTTTAATATTTCCTGGTGTTCAGTATAACTAACATGGATGGAATAGGGGTCAGCAATAGTGAAATAGTTTGCATCAGCTTAATTTTAAGTTAATTTGTATTGAAAAGAGAAATCACTGAAAGAGGGTTTTCTAAGCAGTTGATACTCTGTCCAAAACATACTAAAACTGTAATCACAGTATCCTGTGAGAAGAAAACCCTTAAAAGCAGTCCATACGTTTTATGTGACCTACTTTAATTAATCTAGGGCTTCTTTTTGTTGGGATCTTACCTCTCCCAGCTTGCTTCTAAGTTTCCAGTGTCAAAATGAAAACCAAACAAAAATCCCTGTTAGGTTGCTGACAACAAAGTGTTTGCTTTTCCTCTGTTAGTGGTGAGCGGGTACAGCCTGCTGGGCAACACAATTCCATCTCGAAACTCCCATTCTTCAATTCTGTTGTTGTTACTTAATGATACATAGTCATCTGAGGTAACTTGTCTGCATAACTTCCCTGACAATAGGGATACTTCACTTGTGGAAATGGAAAAAGCTGTAAGGGCACTTGTGCTGTTGCAGCTGCTTCCATCAGTGTTCACCTCACTGCTGGCCGGCTTTGGCATTGTGCCTCTGCCCCCTTTTTACAAATAACCATGAAAACTAAGTGCTGTTTGCCTGTCGTTGTGTATCCTTTGCCTCAGTGTCCTGCAGGTCCACCCCATTAGGCTTTGTTTAAAATAGGCTCTGCAAGCCATAGCTCCGACAGCCCTAAAGCAAATATGCTGAATGAAAGTTGTCCTTTAAGCTGCTTATGTTGGCTGTTGATATGGGGCTTTTATGTCTTGCTATTATTTCCCTTATATTTTTAGGCTTGCGTTTCTCTTGAGCAATTATCTTACTCTTTTCTTGTTTTTCCTGCTCTTTCTTAAATACATGGTGGCTTTACCGACTGACAGTACTGCCTGCCCAGTGCATTGGAGATCAATGACCTGGAAATTAAGCTGTTCTACATGGGAGTCTTAAAGTGATTAGGGCTGAAATATGGTGGGGCTTTTCTGAGTAGAAATTTTAAAAAATGAGATCTCTCACTGTAAACCTCTTCAGGTTCTTAAAAGTGTGCTAATGGAAGCTTTCTGACAAGAACTTAGTGACTTGGACAAGAATTGTCTAGTCTTTACCAGGCTTCAGCATATGGTCTGTTGTTACTAAAAATGCAGAGTTAAATACTTGTTATTGCTTGTTTTACTTCCTCTTTGTTTTTCTTGCATTTGTTTTGTTTCTTACTTCAGGCTGCTATCAAATAATAAACCTGATCTGTCACAGAATGTGTATCACAAATATTCTAAATGCAGAGTTAATATAGCTGTAGTCTGCTATAGCAAAGCCAAGAACTCACTATGTATCTGGTTATTTTATGTCTATATTTACTAAATAGTTATAGAACTATAGTTTGGATTGTTCCACTGATAGTAATTGTGTAGAAACTTCTGGAGGGAGAAATGTGTATTGCTGGCTCCAGGGTTAACTAGATACTTTATTTTAGTCTTGTCACAGATCGATAATTTCGCCAAAAAACCAGCAGGGAGGATTTAAACCATCAGACTGTACTCTCAGGATCTCTAATTTGAGTTCATCTGCTCTTTTTGAAATAATGGCTTATTGGAAGAAAAGATCCCTTGAAAACTTAATTTTGGCTCTCCTTGACATACTTGGATCTTGCTGTCCTTGTAGCTACTTTCCTTACCTCTGGAGTTACAGCCTTTCTCAATGTTATTTTACAGCACACGTGGTCTTAAATCGGAAAAGATTCTGGTTTAAGGTCGTGTAAAGCAGATGTTTTATTCCAGTTAACCTTGTAGGTGCCTGCTCAGATAAGTGCATCACAAAATAATTGAATTTTATTTGCTTTGTTTGGAAGCAAAGTGGGCTCTACAGAATTCCAATAAAGAAAGGGAGGGAGGAAACAGATACTGAAGAGCTTTTCTGATGGCAGCGTGTGACCTTGTGTGCTCTGAGAGATCTGGAAATGCTCCGTCGGCCTCTCCTGTAGCTCTGCGGGCAGCAGCAGTGCTGGTGCAGAGGGGAGGCTGCCCGTGGCACAGGGGGGTGTGTGGAGTGAGCACAGACAGCGGGGCCTCTCCCTGCCCCAGCAGGGCAAATGCCAGGAGGTGCTCCGGGGATTGGAGAGGAAGGGGAGAAACACCGAGGTGTGGAGAGATCCTGACTAAATCTGTTCTGCAGGGGGATTTCACAGACCCTTGAAATGCTGTGTTGCCAGTTGGAATGATGCAGTTGTATTAATCACAACCTGGATCTTACAAGTTTATCCCTTTGTAATAAAGATTTGTTGTTGCATTGGATTTGCTTGACAGTCTGTTTTCTGCTTGAGGCTTTCATGCTGCTGCTCCTTCCTTTTGACATCCTGGAGTGTCTCACAATTGAGCAATAGCTCGGAGCAGCGTGTTGGTGGAATCATGGGCTTGCTTTAGTAACAGTTTGCTCGCTGCAGTCTTCTAGTGATTCAGAGTGCTGTTGCCTGACTACCAGCCCTAATTATCTCAACACGTTGTTCCTATTTACTGTCACTTTCCAGGCTTCCTGTTGCTCAACATGTTGATGAAAACGCTCTTCCTCTCTGGTCATGTTAACTTGACTTTTCATCAGTGACTCCAGCACTCTGCCGAGGCCCTGACACGTTCAAGTCAAGTGAATGACAGATGCCTAAAGCTGGAGTGCACTTCTAAAACAAATGAATTAAAATAAAATCTGTGTGGAGCCTTTTATGCAAGTCCTCAAGTTTGATTTACCTTTTAAAATCCAGTTTTGAGTTTTATCAGCTACTTGGTTCAGAATCCAGCTTCAGATATAACTATACCATTCACTTAGATGCTTCAATAAGGCACTACTTATATTTAAATAAGTAGATGCTTATTTTTCATATCTACTCACCGAAAACTTGTAAAGCTGTTTTCATTTGTGTGGCTAAGCTACTGGTAAAGAGCAATTAATGTGCTTAAAATTCAGATTCTGGCAAGGTTTTAGTGTTTTAAGTAGTCAAACTAGTCTGTCTGTGTCCTGTTTTATACCATAATGAAATAATTCTTTTTCAGTGTCATAATGTTGTCACAACTTCTGCTTTCATTTCTGAAGCAACAGTAGCAATTGTTTCCCAGATAAATAGCTTACTCCTTTAGAAGAAGAGCGGCCTCTAAAATGAACTTTGTACTACTTTAGTAAAGATTCTTTTTCTTCTTTTCCATTGCGTTTTGCCAACTCATTCATGAATTACAAAACTACAAACTTGGTAGAATGAGGGGTTTTCAAACCTGCTGAAGTCTAAGCAGTTGAAACTTAGCAGGCATAAAGTTTGCAAGGTGTCTGTGTAAATCAGCAATTTAAATCACTGTGTTTCTCTTGCAGGTCCTGGCCTGGTTTGAAGAAGGTGAAGAAACAATCACAGCGTTTGTAGAGCCTTTTGTAATCTTACTTATATTAGTAGCCAATGCAATTGTGGGAGTGTGGCAGGTATGCAGAGTTTTTTACAGCATCAAAGCACAAATGTTTTAGGGCTTTATGGTTTAAGAGGAAGCACTGTACCCTGTAGTGTCGAGTGTTCTTACAAAGCAAGTAGGATGTGTTGCTAACTTTGGATTCCTGAGAGTCAGCAAACCATAAAGCTCCTCGACAGAAAGTGTTGACTTAAAGGTGAAATGAAAGCTTCAGAAGTGCTGCCAGAAAGGCAAAATGCCCATCAGTGTGTTTGGCCACACACTGCTGAGCACATGGGCGAGACAGGCCAGAATAAGGGCCTGAATTCAGGCAATAAATCAGGCCTTGCAAAGCTGAGAACAATTGGATTGGTTTGCTTGGGTTTTTTTCCCAACTAAGGAACAAAGGATGGAGCACTTGTAATCTTGTTTCGTGTGTGTTTCCTCTTGAGACAACTGTTGTGTTTTAGTAAATTATTAATACCGTATTAATTCTCCCTGTTCAATCACTATAGTACCTACTAAGTGTATATCCAAAGACTGCATGTCTGTCAAAAGACAGAAGTTTCTTCTGAAAACATCTAAATACCATAAAACTTCTCCTGCACTGTCAGCTGTGACATTAATTTGATGCTTTTTTATAAATCATATAGACAGTAATATCATAACATAAAATAACACTTCATGAGATGCCAAAACAAAAACATTCATATCACTTTAGTTTGATAATTTGATCACTTTAGACAGTTGATGTTTTGTTGGAGGGGTTTTTTTTCTGCAGATAAGAAATGTTCTAGGACTTTTGTGATAATTTAAATTCTTTGTATGATTGCTTGGTTTTGTTGGGGTTTTTTTTTAAGGGAGGGTGCTAACGTGACATAATTACTTTCTCTCTTAGGGCATGAGGCTTCATGCTTAAAAAAAAAGCAAACTGGTCAAAATAACAAAAATTAAGAGGAAGAGCCCTGTTAACAGGTTAAAACACATTAGAGAGGACCCTGTATGCTGGAAGAAGTGGCCTTGAGTGGTATTGCTGCACATTCCTGTGCTCTGCTTTGTGCTATCCCAAGTGAGCTGGCTGAAGAGTACTCCTCACAATTCAGTTTTTAGCAGTACCCAGCTTGCTGCACAACCTGCTGGAGCAGGTGTGGAGGGAAGAGATAATGCTGGTCAAGGGGTGACAACATTGCGCCCCTTAAATGACATTTTATATTCAAGTCTCTATAAAGTAATTGTGCAAGAGTTAAACATTAACTTGAAACTCTTGAGTTGCAGCTCTGCAGGACTAATTTTAAGCATGAAATGGAAGGCAAAGCTGTCTGTATAGATTGAGGATTTTTCTTGTGTAGTTGTTTCCCTGTTGTAGGAAATAATGAGAATTTCTTTCAGATATGGTAGTATGCAACAAATACACCTCTGTGTGTATTTCTTCATGCATGGAACTTCATTGTGAAACAGAGTTGCTGCACAGATGGAGTGACTCATTCCTTTGTTCTAATGGTCATGGAAAATCAGTCACAGTACACAGTCTCCACCCATAAATGTATCTGTTCCTACAGGTACCAGATGTGAGCACTGAGTCACGGCCGCGGCTCTGCTGCCCTCAACCTTCCCTCTCACGTGCACTTTTCCCCAGGAGCCACCTGCCAGTGCTTCAGTGCCTGCAGGATAGTCTGGCTACCATAACTTCAGGCAAACTGGGAGCAAAAAGACTCAGACTGGCACGCTGAGCTGGCTGAACGAGCTGAATCACAGGATTTGTTGAGGGTGGAAAAGATCTTTAAGATCGTCGAGTCACACCGTTAACCCAGCACTGCCAAGGCCACCAAGAAACCATGTCCCTGAGGGCCACATGTACATCTTTTAGATACCTGCAGGCATGGTGATTCATCCACTTTCCTGAGCAGCCTGTTTGGATGCTTCACAACCATTTCTGTGAAGAAATTATAGCTAATATCCATTCTGAATCTCTCCTGGTGCAACTTGGATGTTTATTCTTGTTCTGCTCCTTTTCTAGAGGGTGACAAGGTTCCCCTGAGCCTCCTTTTCTCCAGGCTGAGCCCTCCCAGCTCCCTCAGCTGCTCCTGGTGCTCCAGACCCTTCCTCAGCTCTGCTCCCTTCCCTGGTCCTGCTCCAGCTTCTCCATGTCCTTGTCATCAGGGGCCCAAAACTGCCCCCAGAACTGGAGCTGCCTCAGCAGTGCCCATGCACTGCTCTGATCTTACTGGCTGCACTATTTCTGCTCTGAGCCAGGTGCCATTGGTCTTCTTGGCCACCTGGGTCATCATGCTGAATTTTTATTTCTGCTTTTTGAAGAAGTTCGGTTGAAGTAACCTTCCTTTTGTGGCACTTTAAGGTTTTGCCTCACGGTGACTCATAGTTTGTCCACAGAAAAGCAATATTGGCGTTACAGGGCTGAGGAGCAGAATTAATTTGCCTGCTAGAATATGAGGCTGGTATCTGCACTGCCAGACCCTGAGCTGTGCCATTTAAATGTTAGTTCCTCAAGGTAGTTTAGGTAATGCTCATTTTCAGCTGCAAAGTTACATGGAACTGCTGAGTTCCTCAGCATTTGAATTTCTGATGGTTTTGTTTCTGCTTTGACATGCAGGAGGAATTTTTTATTATCTAGAAAGGCTGATGTGTATTTGAAGGGCAGATGTTCTAAAAACTGTGTGCACTCTACCATTATCTATAATTATTGGGGCTAAATGACGTTTGTTCTTGTCAATAGGCAGGGAAATGGAAAGTGAGTTCCTTCTCCAAGAGCTGGAGAAGGAGCACTGATAAGCTGCTGGTTTCCACAGTTGTTCTTTATCTGTGCCAGGTGGCATCACAACACTCAGACCAGTCTCTGGTGGTGCTCAGTGAGAGGACTGCAGCTGAGATAGGAAGGCCGTTGTGTGGTTTTCGTGTGTGGGGATTCATCCAAGTTTCTAAATTGTTTAGAGATTCTGGGGAAGTTTCTGGTGTATACTTTAATTTCACTTCAGCATGACTTGATTTGCTGAAACAAAGTTGGTAATAAGTTGGCTTCATCATAACTTGATCCTTGATTTCTGTCGGTAAATGAAGTTCAGCAGTGCTAGTCCACTCCAGGCTGAGTGTAAGCTGCTCCAGCCAAGGTACGGCCAAAACCTACGTTCATGATTCTTAATTCTGCTTAGTGCATTTTTTTATGTCAAAAAGCATCTGTATGTGACATGGAACTCTTTGTGTGGCCTCCCTGCGGCAATACAGTGGATATTCTTGATGGAAAATGCTGCAGGGTTTAAATAAACAATTTCTGTGTTCTAAAGCCCCCCAAACACCTGAATTACACTCTAATGATTTCCAGTCAGCAATCTCATAAGGGGAGGGGACACAAAATGTTCTGTGTGAAGAAATATAGATGAGCTGAGTTGGTAGCATTCATATGATAATGCTTTTGAAAAATCGGATCTGACAGGCTTATTTTTCCTTGAGGGCTTTCAAAATTACGTGTTTTTGCTGTCTTTTAGGAAAGAAATGCTGAAAATGCTATTGAAGCTCTTAAAGAATATGAACCAGAGATGGGCAAAGTGTATCGACAAGACCGAAAAAGTGTGCAGAGGATTAAAGCAAGAGACATTGTCCCAGGTGATATCGTGGAAGTGGCAGGTAAGACCCACTTATGTGGTGAATACGTGCATTAGCATATTAATGTAAAATTGTTGTGGGGTTTTGTCTTAATGATTTGAGGCCCTGGGGGGCAGTTTTCAAAGACTCCTAAGTATATGCTTCACTTAAGAACAATCTTGCTCCTGTTCATCTGTAATTACCTTAAATGTGCATTTGTATGGAGGGGATTGTTTTTCGAATTGCCACTTAGTTTAATTGGTAGGTCTAAAAGCAAAGCATCTTAATTGGAGTTGTGGTTTTAACACTTGTCACGAATTTAAAATTGTGTTCTCTTGTGTCTGCTTTCAGAGTGTCTTAAAACTTGTCTGGTTTTCTATCACAAAATAGATGTTTGTTCCTGGTTTTAAAATGTCTTCAGTTTCCTTAGGTTTGGGAGTCCAGAGATTTTTTTTTTTTTCTGGTCATGCTCTGTTATTTCATCTGAATGTGTTTCTCCAACTCTTAGACTTGTAGTAGCAGTTCCTTTGAACTTCTTTTCACAAATGTCTTCTGTCCTCTCAGCAAGTATGACTGGCACGTGGCTTGGCTGTTTTCTCATCTTCCCTAATTCTTTATTGCTTCTTTTGACGATTTGCTGCATAGATCTCAAATACGTAAGCTATGCAGAGTAGAGCTCCCTGTTACTCCTGGGTAAGCTTTTGAAGTGCCAGTCTTAAGACACTGGATTTTTGCCTAGAGCTTTCTAATATCTTAGTTTTGCTCTAAAAGGTATGTCTTTGGAAGGAGTACGAAAATAGAAGGGTTATATACTTGTAGCTAAAACTTCATCATTTTGATGATGATGCCATAGCAGTAACTTCTTCTCTGAACTGGGCTTGACTGTTCCTTCCCAGATAAAACTAGATGGCTCTTGCTAAGTATCAGGAGTGTTGCATGCTCAGATTTTGTAGGTCATTATCAACCGTTAACTGAGTGATTTTTCCTTTGGGAGCAGTTCAGGGTGTACATCAAAGTTACTTTGCACTAGTGTCACTTTGATTTTTGAGGTGGTAGATGTCTCAAGAGGAGATAAATATATACCCTTAAACTTGACTATCGTCCTGTTTTAATTAGCAGGCAAAGAGAGTGTGCACTCAGAATGAAGTTGGTGTTGGCTGCCTGCCCAGCTTTCATTCCTTGAGAAAGTTTAGGATTGGCTGAGCCCCGTCTCAAGCCCCTGTTCTGTACACAGGATGATTCAGCTACCCAAATCCAAAGTGGGGATAGCAGAAACAGAGGGTGAACTGTGATGCTTTATCACTTACTGTGCTCTTTGCCTCACTGCTGCTGCTTTGTACGGCCAGAGCTGTGTGCTCTGCAAGGGAGGGGGGGTTGTTTCTGCTGTGTTTGACGTGTCCTTTTGAGGCAAACAGAACTGTGTCAATTGCAGACTCTGCAGTAGATGTCTTGGCCAAATCCTTATCCTGTTTTTAAATGTCAGCAATGGAATGGTTTTGGAAGGAGTTTTCATCATGGGAATACACTCGGGTTGTGTTTTTTGGTAATTTAAAGCATTATTGGTAAAATAGCGAGTTGATGGCTGTGTGTTTTGCACTGGTTTGGGGTATCACTGAGGAGGAATGCTGGATTTTGATGCTCTGCCAGGCGTCTAGAGCACAGAACACTTTCTCCTTGATTCATTGCCGTTTCAGAAGAGGTGCAGATTGTGTTTTCATCTTCAAATTTAGCTTTGCCTTTATTCTGTATGAGAACACCTGGGGGATGTGTGGGCTTTTACTTACCTGCTGTATATTGTCAGTACCAATAAAATCAATTACGGTGTTTAAAAGGCCTGTGTCTGAGGGAGAAAAACGGATTGGGAATAACCAATGTGCCTGTAACACCAGGCTGCCTTTAACAGGCATAGTGTCCTCTTTATCATAGGGTTACTATGGCATTATTTTAAAATCTGCCTGTAGAACAATGACTGATAGTCCAGCACATGTAGAATTGATTTTTTTTTTTTCAGTAAGGACAGGCTTAAGCTGTAGAAAACCAAAAAATATCCAAGTTTTGTGACTGTCCTTTAAGACAGGTGGTCTGGGTTGTTGATGGACTGTAGAAGCTTTTCTGTGTAAAATACTCACTTGAATAGGTGGGTCAAACAGTGCAATTAAATACCCTCTTGAATTGCAATTGATTGTAAGTCGTGTGGATGCTTAATTGAGAAATAAGTGCTTCAGTTTAACACAACTTCTGATACTGAAATAATAAATTCTTCTAGCTAGACAATGAAGAAGTTTTAATTGTAATCAAACTGAGAAAAACCACAGAGCAGGTAGAGAAGAGCCAATAAATGCACCATGTCCCAGTGTTGGTGTCAAGACCTGGAGGTGAGAGAGACTCTGTGCATGCCTGTGCCTCAAGTGCAGGAGGACTGCGATGGCCTTTGACATGGTGTTTGCAAAAAGATGGCCTTGTAGGGAAGTGACAGAGCCCTCCATGCTGGGATACATATCTGGCTATGGAATTCCTGGCCAAGTGCCAACGACATTTGTGTGTCCAGGCAAATATCTTTCAACTGAGTGGCATAAACAACCAGGTGATTGGTTTCTCCCCTGTGCTGATAACTAATATTGAACAAATTTCTAGAAGTCTTCCCTTGCAAAATAGTTGTATTTAATGCTGTAACAGCTTTGTAAATTTGAAATAGCTGTGTGTGGGTCTGACACAGAGAGAACTTTATTGTAGGAATTGTTAGATTGCTGTTGATACATGCAGGCATGAATTTCTTAACTGTGTGTTGTCAGGAAGACCTTCCATGTTCATTTCAGCAGAGATGGTGGAGAAGATACTGTACAATGAACAGGAGCTCTTAGGGATGTTGGAATCACAGATTTGGGATGTGGACCTTGAATTTGCTTGCAGACCTGTGGTGGGCATGGTTCTCAGAGCTGTAGTGTGTGATGGTTACTAAGCTACAGAGTTTTTTCTTAGAATTGATGAACTGACAAACATCCAGATGCTGTCCTCACACGGCTTTTCAGTTTGCCTGTCTTTAAATGTATTATCATGCTGTTGTAAAAGCTGGAGTTAATTTAAGCCTAGACTCTAAACTTGTAACCAGGGGCTATCTTAATAAATCAGATACACTTTGGTTTAGTTGAATTTTTTGTTTGCTGGGTTAAAGTAACATTTTAAAGAGAAATTTTAAAAAGCATGGCCCTACTTCTTACAAGTTTTGTATGAAGTTCAGCCTGAAAAATTGGGATAAACTGGTTGTAAGTCATGTATTTTTTAATAGAAGCACATTTGGGAACAGAAATTACCTTTTTCACTTCCACTGTATTTTCCTGTCTAAAATTTTCTGGAGTAGATACAGTGTATCTGAGTTTCTGTAATTTAATAAATGAAAGTTCAGTAGTTGCAGTCAGTAAGTGACCAAAGCACAGGCACAGTAGTTCCTCTTTTCCCTGAATTTCTGAAGGATGGTTCTTGTCATCTGTTACTGTATCTGTAAGTGCTCAACATGTTAAAAATATACACAGAGTTGCCAGAAGCTGTTGCTTATTAAATTAGTGTAAATTCCAGAGAACTTCCTGTTTTATACCTGGCACAGAGGAGGCAAGAACTACTTTCTGAGGCTTTTAATTCCAACTGCAGAGCACTTCAGGACTCTTGGGTGCCTTGCAATAAAAGAAGGATAAATTTTGGCATGAAGAAGGTCAGGAAGGAAGATTCTTGAGGTGAATTACATCATACTCCCGTGTGGTTGTGAAGAGCTCCAGGTTCTCCCTGGTAGTACAACTGAAAACATGGATGTTGCAGATCTTACTCCAAAACATCTGGGTCCTTGTGCCTGTGTTACTTTTCTAATAACTATGATTGATTTTCAGACTCAGTGCTAGAGATGCAGGTTTACTTTTTCTGGGAAAGTATTGAGATTAGGAAAAAATAAGGAAAAAGATGGAGGAAGGCTTAAGCCCAGAACAGAGACCTGCTGGAGGCTGTCCTAAAGCAAACTGCTTAGAGCTTCTCTTGATAGGGAAAAAGAACTGGCTGCAAATGTTGTGAGTGTTTCTTTACTGGGTGCAAACTGTTGGATTTGGGTTTTAAAGCACGTATTTTGCTTTTTTTCCTAAAGTACTACTTTTGAACCAGAAAAGACAGGAAAGTAAGATCAGTGGTTAATAAATAAATGTACGAGTAGTGCATAAATCTGTGAGCTTCAGTGAACATTTTGGCCAACACATCAGAAGCAGCTTGGGAATAACTAGACACAGTCCAAACTCCATTCCATACTTCACTGGAGTCTGGAGTTATTTGAGGTTCAACTCAGGGCACAGCCTAAACTTGTGTCACTTTTAACACACATTTAAAATATTGCAAAACACATTTCCAATTTTTACCTCAATTCTTGTAGCGTTTTCCTTCAGAGTTACCAAACTCTGTTTGGTAAAAATAGCGAAACTAATTCTGGTTTAAAATTGCTTGAAAATTGAGAACATAGCTGATATTCTGTACTCTGACAGAACTGATACTGAGTGGGTTTTATTATAAGCACAAATAGTACTGAACAAAAGGCTTGAACATCAAGATAATGTTCTGTTATTACTGTATCACCCTGGCAAAGGAAGCTTTTTTTTTTTTTTCTTTTTCTTAAGGCTAAAGTAAACTCGTGCTTGAAACTTGCTGCACTTTCAGAATTCTGACTCTTGGTTCTTCTGTTACCCAAATGCAGCATAACCTGGAAACAGGACTTCACCTTAGGTGTGAAGATGTTGTTGTTCTCTACCTGACCTGCCTTAACCACCAAAATTAGAATTACCAATCTAATGCTATTAGATATTTTTACAGGCTGATCACAAGAGTTTGCCATCTAGTAGGCAGTGGTATAAATAGATCCACTAATTGAAAGCTAAAACTAGACAAATTTGGTTTAGAAATGAGTGCAGACTTAGAAGCAGGGTCCCTGTCCATCAGCAGATCTTATCTAATGTTCTGGTGCCCTCTTCAGAGAGAATGACACAAATGTGTTTTTAGAGAATGAAGAGAAACAAATTAAGAAAAATTCCAGTCTTATGTCCTGTTTAATACAGTATCTCCATTTTTCTCAGCCATCAGTTTTGACCTGGAAATATTTTGCTCCCAGAAAGCAAAGCTTTTTCTGTCCTTTTGGCTTTCCTTGATAAGAATACAATATATATGTGTTGTTTATGGTTTTTTTTAGTCTCTGCCTTTAACAGTTCCTGGGTTAAGATACTCACACTTTGTGTACACTGCACACTAAGATCTGTGGGTATTTTCTATCTGCCCAGAATGCAGAAGACAGATGACAGAGGCTGTTTCATGCACATTGTCTAATGCAAAGAATGAATTTAAATGTGCTGTTCTATCACCTTGTCAGTAAAGCAAGTGCTGTTTTACGTAATCTGTCTCGTTGGAAAATAAATCTTACCTTCCTGGTTTGGAGTGGAAACTCAGACTTAAGATATGGTTCATAATCACTCTTCTAATTTTGACATTTTGACAGTCTTGGCCTTGTGTGAAAGTGTAGATGGACTCAATTATGGTCCTGTTTTGTGGAGCTTCTGATTTCTGGTACCATTTTATTATCCCCTGTTCAGGAAGTGTTAAATACTTAAAACCTGTTAATACGGAGGAAAAATTAAGTTTCTGATGGTCAAAGGAAATCAAGCGCAATAAGAAGATGAGATTGTCTGTGTGCAAGGGGGGAAGAGGAGCTAAACTGAACTTGTGTTAAGGAGGTTTAGTACAAAAACCAGTTGTGCTGGAGCAGCTCTACCTCTAAATAAGAGCAAACCATTCTGTTCAGGCGTGAGCTTTAAGTATTACTGTCCCCAGCAATACTCAATTCAACACTCAGAAAATACTCAGTTCTGTTGAGTGGAGTGTGTAGCATCCCATATGTGTTATTTTAAATCTGTTAATTTCAATTCTTAAACTGAATTCTTCATGTAGGAAGTTTCAGTTGCTTCAGTTTATTAATAAATATTCACACAGTGATGTATCCTCTAATTTAGAGTATAAACTTACTTTTGGGTAAGAGAGGGGACTGAAATAACTGACTCTTAAAATGACTAAATACCTCACTAGGAAAAGTAGTTTAAATAACTATACCAGTAAAAAGTCATGTTAAACCAGAAAATAGTTGCTAACACTTCATGTGTTTTGGCGAAAGAATTAATACTTACTTTTCCTGCAGATGGTAAAACCCCATGTATTTTCACTCAGATGTTTTAATACCAGTGTGGTAGGTTATATCTGCTAAACTTGATAGTATTTCTACTCTAGCCTGCTAAAATTAGAGCCTCTTAATAAAGCAGGGGAAAGACCATAGTGTCTTAAAAACCAAAATACAGGAACTTGTCAACAATGAACCTTAATATATTTAGACACTTTTTTTTTTTTCCTCTCCATTTGGTGGTTTATGGCAATTGGTTTGGGGATGCTTTTACTCAGTTTCAGGAACTGTTTGTGTTCACAAACTGTTAGACTCTAGAATTATTGTAGCTGTACTGATAATCTTTTTTACAAAAGTCCAGTCCCAACCCCCAACCTCCTGATAGCAGATCCAGGGTGACACTGGCTTTGGTTAATGATAAACATAAATAAGAAAGTGGGAGGTACATATTGTATACGAGCAGCCCTTCTGACTTCTACAGGAAGAATTACTTTCAGTTGCTGTGATTACACAGAGAGATCTCCTGCAAACAGATCACTTTCTTTGCTAAGAAGAGGAATTGTTTTTGTAACATATTAACATAAAAAAGCTTTTTCACTTTTCACTTTTTATAGTGTATCTGCCTGTAAATCTCTGAACAAGTCTCCAGTGGTGCGAGGGGTCAGAGTTAACAGAGCTGATAATGGTGTTCAAAGTACGTATTTCAAGCAGTAGTTTTGTTCTGAGGACTGTTCTATAGCCCAGTGGCTTTTGGGGTTACAATTAATGTTGCTTCCTGAGCCTCTGTCACCAGCAGTTTTGATAAGCAGATCTGGAATACGGATCTCAATAGACTGTATTGAGATAGTCTCATAATTTGAGACTTGAAAGATGAGTATGGTCCTGTTGTAGTCTAAGGTTCTTTGTTAGTACCCAGAAGTAACTAAAAATACCAGGGACTGAAATCCACACAGCTTTAATAGGTGTTTTCCCTCCACCTTCACTGCTCATAGAATAGAGTCCCATCACTTCTGCCCATCTTCCTGGGCTGCTTAAAGCACAGACTGCCATAGCCTGCAACATTAATATTGTGTTTTGGCTGTAGAGGTCTCCTAGTGAGTGTCTCAAACCACTGTCTGACAGAATTGTGAAATGAAATATTTAATTTTATTGCTATGCTGGAAACTGGTCAAGTATTCAAAGGGATATCAGTGCTCAAGTGAAACACCCAGGTAATGAGTTGGTCATTTCACTGTAGGACCTGGTCAGTGCCAAGTGTTAAACTGGGACTCAGGTTGCTTAATACATTCTGTACTTGAAGTCGATGTGGGACAAGTCTGTGGAGAAGCAGGGTTGGACTGTGTAAAAATCAAATATGTATGTCAGTGACTGTTCATATAGAGGGAACTTGACCCTTTACAGCAGTTGGAACAGGAAGATAAGGGCTGGGGAGCTTTGAACTGGAGAGGAAAGGCTGGAGTGTTGGGTGTAATCAGTGGGAATCTAGATAGGTAACATTGCTGGTTAGGTGGCTGAAGAGCCCAGTATTTTCGAGTACTAAATTATCCCTATTTTCAGTGAAAAAATGTGGCTTCTTTAAAGCAAATGACATAAACTTTAAATTCCTATTGCAACAAAGTACCGCTCCAGTTTCTACCAAGGAGTGGAAATTGTAAATTGTCTGTTTCAGTGTAGACTCATGCACAGTTAAATGAAATGGATATTTATCTTTTTTAACCTGCTGTAGGGATGAGGTTGTTTTTAAACAGATTCATTTTTTGTGTGCTGAAGCTCAGTATTAAAATTCTAGAATTCTGTGCATGAATAAAAGGATTCTGAGGGTAAAGCTGTAATGATTCAAACCAAACCCTTCTCTCACTCCTCCAAGCAGCACTCAATGCTGTAGTTAGTGGGGCTGTTTTAATCAGTAGTTATGTATTTGGCTACATTATGTTTCAGAACACGTCCCTGGGCAGCTTTGAAAGCAGCTTATTTGATTTCTTCAGAACTGTTGTGGAAATCAAGTGACTATTTAGGATTAAAAACTTCGGTTGAAATAATGGATAAAAATATTTCTGCAACTGACTTGTTACTTTAGATGTCAGACTATGGAATTGTATCATTTACTGTAGCAGCTCTGTGCTGAGCAACACAAATACATAATCATTTTCTCGTTTCTTTCAAGCCTTGGGTATTACTTCCATTGGTTCTGTAGACTGAATTACATGAATTTTAAAAAGCCTCCCAAAAAACAACAACAACCCCCCAATTTTTTTCCTGTTTTAAAAGTATATGGAAAAAAAGCCTTCTATTTGTAGATGAGATCTGTAGTACACTGCTCACTGAAAATTTCCTGTGGTTCCTCTCTGTCATAGGATGACTTCCTATTTATATTCAGTTTCAGTTGTGCTCTTGAAAGTATATTCAAGACTATAAATTACTTGGTGTCATAGTTGTTATTTTGCAAAGAGCTGTTTAAAATATCTCTGTAATTGACCCTGATGTGCAGCTTTCCTGCCTATTGGAAATGCCTTGAATATTTTACTACAGCCTTCTCAGTCAGAGAGGGTGAGTGAATAATGTGCCTTACCTTAAATTGTTGAGAGAAATTTAGAAAGCTGCACTGTCATAATAAATGTAACACTTCAGTTCTGGCAATTCAGGCAATTGATAGCAGCAGTAGTAGTTTTCATGGAAATACTGATGTTGAATATCAATAGTTGGTTAGAGGGGTCCCTCCAAGTATTTGAAGTCTTGGGAATATTGAGTTTGAACAACTTGGAGCGGTAAAAAGCAGGTTAGAAAATCACTTGCGAACTTTGCCATGTGTCAATCCAGTTGCTTGAAAGTGTTAAGATTAGTTTCTTAACAGCTTCTTTTTTGTGTTCTGCATCTTTACCAGTGCTGTCAGTTGTGGTGGATGTGGGCTGGCTGTAGTTGTGCAGCTCTTTCCAGCGCTCTGAAGATGTTTGTGCAGGTTGACGGGCGCTCACCACATTGCTCTGAGGGCTTGGCCTGTCCAGCCATATCTGAAAAGCAGCTGCTACTGTGTGTCTGCAAATAACCCTCCTCAGGACACCAGGAGAGCAATTGAATAGTTTTGCCTTTTTTGGCCTAGGCCACCGTTTGTCTAAGGCTATTTTCTCTTGCTGCTCAAGGGCATTGTGGCTTAAATTAGTATTCACATGGTATAATGATACATTTGTGGCTGGTTTTTTGTCCCTTCATATACACATGCTCACAAAAGCACATGTCTAACTCTACAGGCCAAACTACACAACCTTTTGCTGGTTTTAATGGTTGGAGTTACTCTGAATTTACAGAAAGTCACATGGTGCAAGTTTTCCTAACGTTTGAAGTAGCACTTAATTCTCCTCTTCAGGGTTTTGTTCCACAGTTTTCCACTCCAGGGTGTGAGTGGTTGGATGAGCCAAGGCTGTGACACCACTAGAGTTTTTCATTATATTGTTTCTTAATGTACATTATTGCTGCTGATTGCATAAGCAGTTCCTGCAGGAATTGCAGCTTATTTTAATTTCACTGCAGGGACACAGATTCCACCTACTGAAAAGATCAGCTGTCTTTAGTTATTCTCTCTTCTTTATTTCTTTGCATTATTTTATAATAATATAGCTGACACTTGAATGCTTGCGGTGCTAAATTGCATTATAAGTGTTCAGTCATGTGTTAATTAGCAATATTGACATGCAGAATGTAGAACCCCTCTATGTGAGTCAGAAATGTGCCTCATTAATATGGTTTAGCAAGTTAATTTGCGTGCAGCCATTTATTTTCAGTGGGCACAAAATGGTAGAGCTTTACTTTATTTCTTAGAAACTAGGAAAAGCTGGGTAAGAGGAAGTAGGAAAGTAGGAGATGTTAGGGATGCTTGAGCTCAGCTGACAACTGGATTCATCACTGCCATTTTTAGGAGTGTGCCGTTAACTTTTATCATCTGCTGCTTTGGTGTCTCAAGCACTTTTTAGTGAACTTTTTGTTGTTTGTGGGTTGTTTGTTTTGTTGTTGTTTTTTGGATTTTTTTTTGTTCAGCATTGTCTTTTGCAAAGTAGAAATGTGTGTGACAAGATAAACACAACAGAGCTCTGTGAAAATTGTAACTGGGATGTGGATTGTGGTTGTTTAATAGAGCAGCATTACTGGAAAATAAAGCTACTGTGTGATCTGAAGTTAACTTCCAACTCTGAAACATCTGGCAGAATTCAGAGTATAACATTACAAGAGCATATTTGCAGAAGCATGTTATTCTCACAATTGGTGCCAAAGAAAAGGAAAATACAACTTCTTTTAGTTTTCTAAATAAACAGATGTGGATAATGTGATCTTTGGAGAGCAGAGGACTCACTTTGGGCATAGAGAAAACTAAAAGACTCTGCAGGGCCAGTTGTTCTGAAAAGGGAACTCAATTCACCTCAGCTACGGGTTTTGATTGTTTATAAATATGTCTTCAGAAATTGATCTCTTGCTCTTGAGAATGCTTTCTCTTTACTTTCAAGTGGCCATGTGGTTAGAAAAACAATCCAGTGATTTACAGCTTCTTTCCTGGAGGTTAGGTAGGGGCAAGTCTAAATTGCCACAGTGTATTGGATACTCAGAAAATGGGAGTATTGCAAGTCACAAAAGCAGCAATAAGCTGCTGGTGATCTTAGTCATCTGAGCAGTTATTGGAAAGTCATTTTTCTGGCTGATGGAGGTAAGGGACACTTGGTCAGAAATCTCTCAAACAGCAAAATTCTGACTTTGTCTTGTCATTCCTTTGTAGTTGGAGACAAGGTTCCTGCTGATATAAGAATTACTTCTATCAAATCTACAACTCTAAGGGTAGACCAGTCAATTCTCACAGGTACAGTTCCTATGACTTCTGTGCAATTGTGTGCATAATTGAAAGTGCCTTTTCACCGTTTGTTTGCAATGATCCATTAGAAACAAGCCTGCAGCTATTGAAGTTCTCTGCATTCAAGTGCAGTAAATTTCTGATCTGATAACTTCTAGAGTGGCTGAATGTGTTGCTTCATCACTGGCTTTGTGTTCCCTTTAGTGGGATGAACATTCTTACTGAGTCTTGTAATGCTTTTTCGGTCGTCCCCTTCCCCCAGCAGACACAAGCAATTTGTGGGAAACTAAAATAAAAATTATGAATTTCTCTTCTAGTTCACGGAGTCTTCTAGGTTTGAACATCTTGTCACCACTCAAATATGGAAGTATGTAAATCTTACTAAATGTCTTCTGCAACAGGAGAGAACAATTTTTGCAATACTGGCAGCTTTCAAGCTGCCGCCACTAAAGACTCAGCACGCTCAAGCCTTATTTGCTGAAATTCTGTGCACACGCATTCGTGTGTTTTCTGGTACCAGCCCTCAAATGCAGGAGCTATTTTTAGAGCCCTTTTCAGATTTGTTGAAAACAAAACAAAGTAGCAGCACTTCTGAATATAGGAAAGAAGCTGGGAATCAACCAAGCATGCTACAACAGTTTTCTTTCAGCTGGAACATGAAGATCTGTCTGCCTGTTTTGGTAGCATAAATTAATGCTGACTAGCTCTGATTTTTAAAACAGTAAAGTATTCATAGGATGCCTATTTTTCATCCTTGAATCTGTCTTGAAGCAGGCTCCAAAGTTTTTCACCACAGATCCTGAATAGCACAAGACTGATCAGGCTTTACTTAAGCTTAGCATAGGAAAATGGACTCACTCCATGCCTGTAAAGCTGTCGGAATAAGTAGAAATAACCCACCAGAATTCTATTAAAAGGAGCTATTCCTTGCCTTTATTTAAGTAACAGAATTCTTGTTTTAAAGGAAGCCTTTGCTGTTTTCAGCCAAGCTGATGCTTGAGTCTCCTGACTGATAAAATAGGACTGAGCTCTGAGACGCTGCTCAACAAAATCCTTTTAAAAGGAGGAAGCTTTGGCTCTCTTGAGCTTACACGAAGTAGTGTAACTCAGTGACTGAAGCTGAGAGCACCACCTTGTGAAATCTGGTGTAGCAGTGAACATCTGCTTTTAAAGAGAAGGAACCTTTCTATACCTGTGTGACGTGTTTGTAGAAACAGATAGATAATTTTCAGTTTTCTTGGCCAACTGAAATATTTCCTGTTTCACCTAAGCAATTAAATAACATCATTTGAGGAAAGAAGTTTGACATCCTAAAAATTTCAGGGCTGAAGATTATAACTTTTTGAGTCCCCCAGGACTCCAGATGCATAATATCTTCTTAAGACTATATTCTTTATTTTAGGTGAATCTGTGTCTGTTATTAAGCACACTGACCCTGTGCCTGATCCTCGTGCTGTAAATCAGGACAAGAAGAACATGCTCTTTTCTGTAAGTGATTCGTTTTGAGATTTTTCAAAACATTTATAAAATAACACTGAAGCTGATGAAAATGTGCAAAACTTCAGGTCTTCCCCCAAAAGCTCCATGACTTTGCTATGTTCTCTCTACATATCTCTATGTGTGTCTCCATACACATAGATGCATTAAAAATTAGAATTAACTTTTATTAAAAGCTGCCCTCAGGGGAAGATGCTGGATGAAACCAGTCTATATGAGGAAAATTATTTTTGTCCTTTACAAGGAAGTCTTGGAAGGTGGAGCACACACACTTTTAGTGTTTCTGCAGTAATTTCCTAAAGTAATAGTTCTTCAGCGTGATAAGAGCCCACACAAATTGTGATGTCGTGTAGCTACAATTGAGAACTGGCTTTCTATATAGGAATGAAACAGTTTGTTCAAATTTATTTAAAGGAAGCATTAAATATATTTCAGATAAGAAAATAACTTTTTGCTGGCAGGCTACTTAATTTAACTGTTCCTTTCCATGTTAACTATGTTCACACAGGGAGCCCCGGAGAACACATCTTTTACTCATAGCAAATAGCGTTAAATCTGACAAAATAGAGTCCTAATTAAGAAAAAAAAAAAAGAGAAAGAAAACACATTCAGTATTTCAGTTGAAATACGTACTGCTTGCTCAGCAACTGAGTTTGGCTGTGCTGCATGTGAGAGATCAATACTGACTTGTTTTGAGCCTGTTCTGGGAGCAGAAGTTCCACCCTGGAGTGTTCCCTTACAGACACAGGCAGTGTCATCCTCTTCTTCTTTACCCTTCTCCATATCCTGGCTGAGACAGTCTGAACTTGTATGAGGTGGTTTGGTTTGAGGTGGGGTTTTTTTGTTAAGTTAAAACCAAACGAAAGAAACTCACCCACAAAACCTGTTTGTAGATTGACTCCAAGTTTTCCCTTCTCTTTCTTTACCCCAGGGTACAAACATTGCTGCTGGTAAGGCCATGGGGGTGGTTATTGCAACAGGGGTAAACACCGAAATAGGGAAAATCCGTGACGAGATGGTGGCGACCGAGCAAGAGAGAACCCCCCTGCAGCAGAAACTGGATGAGTTTGGGGAGCAGCTGTCCAAAGTCATCTCCCTCATCTGCATCGCCGTGTGGATCATCAACATCGGCCACTTCAACGACCCCGTGCACGGCGGCTCCTGGATCCGCGGCGCCATCTACTACTTCAAAATCGCCGTGGCCCTGGCCGTGGCCGCCATCCCCGAGGGCCTGCCTGCCGTCATCACCACCTGCCTGGCGCTGGGCACGCGCAGGATGGCCAAGAAGAACGCCATTGTGAGGAGCCTGCCCTCCGTGGAAACCTTGGGCTGCACCTCGGTGATTTGTTCCGACAAGACGGGGACCCTGACCACGAACCAGATGTCCGTGTGCAGGGTACGTCCCGCTGGCTGCTTCTGCTGCTCCTGTTCTCCTCAGCCGCTCGCAGTAGTCAGCATTGCTCAAATTCTCCTGATCCTGGCTCTTTTGGTTCTCATATCATCAAAATCCTGCTTTATTTTCCTAAGATAAGCCTCCACTTCTAATTCAGTTTTCCACTGTGTAGTCTTGAAGGCTTTTGTCTCTTCCCTTATTTAGTCATGGCCAAAAATAGCTGTACCCACACTCAAGGAAGAGAAAGTTGTTTGTAAGCAGCTTTCCATTGACTTGTCTGTGAGTCTTTCAGGTTGCTGGTAATTCTTTGGTGGGATTTATGCCTTTTTTTAGGAAGTTACACTGTAGGCCAGGCTGTGTGTAAGTGTCGAACACTTGCCTCTTTAACTGAGAAAGACAACAATGGTGGAGAAACTTAGTATGAGAAAAGGAGATTTACTGCAGTAACTTTGGTAGTCAGAGGTGTTTTCACTCCTGAGTGGTTCTACCTTTATTTGGTTATCTTACCTCCAGTAGCTTTGCTGGTCTGATGGGGATCACTGCAGTGTTTTCAGTGTACAACACTGACTAATCTGGCAGCTTGAGGTGCAGTTGACCCTCTCACCAGCATTGCCGGGGTCATCTTCTGTGCTGGTGTATTTTTAGGTAAGCGTGAGTTCTGTGCCTCTCCTCCCTTCTCCCCAGTACTGTCTAGTGCTGGCTGATTTGAGACTTTCATGGCTGATCACTTAACATAATGCGTGTTCAGTTGCCAGTTTGTGCTTCTGTGGAGGGATTTAATGGAGAAAACACTGAATTCTTCTGTTTAATAACTTCAGATGTTTAGTGGCGCAGCAACTCCAACATGAAATGTCCAGAGTCTCATTACATTGGGTTAGAATTCCAAATGTGTGCATGTTGAGCACTGCACACCAGTGGTGAAAGTTTGTAAGCCCTAAGCACTTTGTTCTCATGTGATTGATGGCTTTTTCTTCCTAATTGGTGGTTGACTTGTTCTACTTCCTTAAGTATCGTAGTATTTATACCTAAGAGACACAAAGCAGCTGCTCATCAGTATTCCAGAGGAGGTTACTTGCAGTAGAGTTGCATAACTGCCCTAGTCTTTGCAGGGATTTTTTTCATCCTGCAGATGCCAAAAGCAGGAGGCTTCTTGGTTAACTCATCATTTAAGTTGTGTTTATTTAAAAGCTCAAAATGCTCTGCTCCTTATTTAGAGGGCTAAATGTTTTAGATCTTGTCCAGTACGACTTACTTGGTTCCTTGTTAACCTCTGGCAGCTGCAGTAGAACGTGAATTGCAGTTTGCAAAAGTGTAGCAAAATTCTAATACCTGTAACAATGAGTTTATTTTATTGGGCTGTATTTTGTGAGGATGCTTGTCTAAAACATAGGGCAGTGCAATGAGAGGAGAGGAGGACATTGCTAAAATGTGATGTGACAAAATGGCCTGTGCTAACCAGTGGATCTGAAGTTCCATTAGGCTACACCATCAATTAGTGAGAAATTATCTTCTCCAGTACCGCTCCAGCAAGCCATGAAGAGTAAGACAGCTTCAGGCGCCGTGGTTTTTATCTCCATCCTCTCAGATGTGGCTTTGCCTGCAGCTCTCCTAGAAAGGAAACAAAGGAAAGACTGAGCTGCAGGTCTCTTAGAGGTACAACTGCATCCTTCAGATGGGTGTCTGAATTTGAAAATATCATTTCACCAGTGCTAGAAGGGCACTTGAGTTGGCTGAATGGTTTAAACTCCCAGTGTTCCGTGTGGTAAAGTGACTTGTAACTGGAAATCCAGGACAAGCAACACTTTCACTTAAGGCTGATATTAAGAGAAACTGGCCATAGTCTGGCTCTTGCTAAAACCTCACCTCTTAGATCTCAGCTTCTCCTATTTGTAAATGCTTTTATTTTGATTTTGGGAGGAATTGTCAGTGTCCAGCTGACAGTGTCCAGCTGACCTGCTTTTGAATGTTTCAAAGCTGACCTGCTTTTGAATGTTTCAAAGCAGAGAATTAATTCATTATTTGTGTTACATGAGAATTAATATACAGCTGTGAAGCTTAGGAAGAGCTTGGATCTAGTGAGGATTGTCAGGTGGTGTGTGAATGGTGTTCCCAGCTGAAGTGTACACAGTTCCTGTGGTTTTCAGCTCAGTTTTCCTAAGAGATCTGTAGGCAGAAGGGCTGTTACCTGTACTTCGTGCTTCAGTGTATGGAGCTGTTCAAACATCTGTGGGATCGAAGTGCAGAGGATCAGGACTTGTCTGGTTTGTTTATTCAGCCTGAACTTGCCTCTTGTACCTGCTTGCTTAAGGCCTGTTTAAATCTCTTGCATTAATTATTGTTCAAAGATAGTAACACTTCTAACTCTCTAATTTCAGATGTTTATCCTGGACAGAGTAGAAGGAGACAGCTGCTCTCTGCATGAATTTACTGTAACTGGTTCAACATATGCTCCCATGGGAGAAGTGTAAGTGTTCTGTTCAAGTTAAATATTTGTCTGTTTATTCCTTCACTATTACTTCAGCCTAGAAAAGGGATGCATGTAATATTCAATAGTAGTTGTTAATAAATGAAAGGTCAGCCAGTGAGAATGCACACTGAAGGGCTGGGGGAAAAGTAATTAACAGGAAAACAAAGATAAATTGTAGAAAAGTAAACTTTCATAAAACTGAATACAGTCTCCAGTATTGCAATGTTCCCTTGATAATCTAAAAATTAATTATGGGTACAGAGGATTTATTTCATTGAAATCTTACTGGACTGAGATTAGCTATCTCAGTGCTTCTAAGTGAGGTTTCCTTTTTTTATTTAAAAACAGGGTAAACCTGAAAGGTGATCATTTGCTACTCTGTGAGCTTGGTGTTTCCAATTTCCCTGCCTCAGACAATGGGGAAGTTGTTTTTTCTGAAGCATCCTCTGAATGTGTTGGAGTTACGTCTTAAATTGACTGTAAATTCCTGTCCCTGGCCCTCAGTAGTTTATTGGTGCATCTGTACTTGAGTTGATGCATGTTTGTCCCAGCCTTTGCTATTTGAGCTGCTGTTAAACCCAGTGCTTTAGGAAAGGAATGAGGTTTGGTTTACTTTATCAGTTGCAAGTCTCTACTAGTGAGGTAAGTGGTTCATCCTGAAAACTTCAGGAATTTTTAGGACTGCTTCTTGAAGAAAAGCCTCTATTTACTGGGTTGTTATAGCTCCTTTTACTTGGTCAGTCCTGCATGTGTTTTATAATCTTACCAATTCAGTTTTACTTGCAGGGTAGAATTCTGCTATGGGCGAGGTAGAATTTAATTTCAGTTATTGTAAACATCTGAGCCTTGTGCAGTTTCACATGTGTGCCTCTGACTCCTGCAATCTTGCCCATCTCACTAGTGATTATCTCTGTTTAATTTCCATAGCAGTTAAGACCCTGGTGTTCCCAGCAGCTGGAAATCTTAATTCCCCAGTTCTCTTTTTTGTTTCAAAGCTAATTGCTGTCAAAAGCTTACACTTTCATTTCAGGAGACAGCATTTTAGACAAGGTGACTCCAGACCTTGCAAAACTCCCAGCTATTGCACTTTAGCTGGTCTCACAAGAGCTCCAGATAAACAAAATAATAAAATAGAGTGTGGTGACAGATGTGGGGGATAATGAGACAGGCAGCAATGTTTGTTAATGTGCTGTTTTCACTTGCTGAAGTTGGGGGAATGTGACCAAGTGTGTTAAACTTGCTGCATTTGGGGACACAAAGGATTCGGAGAGAGGGAAATTGCCTCCGAAAGGCTCTTTACTGGAGCATAAGGAGACACTGCTCAACTCCAGCCCTTAGGGCTGGTTTATTTCTGCATTTATGGACAGCTTTTAAAGCAGTGGCTTTGGAGGGATTTTAAGTAAGGTGATTGACTTCACGTTGGATTGCAAACTGTCACTGAAAATTAAGTTTGTGGGGGGGTTAAGAGGCAGTTAATCCTTTGCACTGCCCCAGAGCAGGACCTGCTCCAGATATGAACCATTTCTGACAGGTGTTACTTGGTACTTCAGACACTGTTGGCTTCCACAGCCTTTCCAATTTCAGAACCATTAAGTGTTCTTGCACTAAATCAGTAATTTTTCACTTACTCATAAAATGTATGATACCTAACTCTCCCCTAAGATTCATTCAGAATATGAAATCACAAATATTTCCTACTAAAAAAAACCCCCAGATTTCATACTGATTTATTTTCCAGGGATATTGGGAGAGATTGTCAAAGTTTGGAGTAGTTTTGCCATGTGTCAGCACACTCAGTGCTTACTGCAAACTGAGAGCACAAACTCAACAATAATTAAGAACTGCAGCAAAAACTGGCAGATTGCATTTGACCTTCAGATGAGTTCATCTTGAAAAACCTGAGGCTGTAAGGAAACAAAATTCCTTTATCTAGAACTGATCCCAGCACCTTAGACTCTGCATTTGTTCTTCAGAAACTGTTGATAAGGAGCACGAAAACAAGGGTTATAAAAAACACACCCTGGTGTAACAAGCTATGGATATTCCAATCTGCTGGTGTTCTTTGAGTTCAGAACAGGTGAAAACAGGAAGTTTTGGGTGGGGTAGACAAGGTGACAACCTGAGAGCTGGGCTTTAAAGCCACAGCTTATGGCTGTAGGATTGTATGCAAAATGAAATATTGAAAACATACTTGTTTTAAGATTGATTTTGTTCTCGTGCTGTGTTACACAACACTGGAATTTGTTTGCAGTACCACAACTGAACAAAAGCTTACATAATGGGACATGTCATAGTCTGTGTTGTGAATTCTTACGGAGTAATGATCCACATCTTTCTACCATCAGACCTTTTTTTTTCCCCTCCTTGGGAGCTTTAATAAAAGATGTTGTATATTAGCTCTGTCCTGATAATTTTGCTAGGGGGAGAATAACAGTATTGAACGCTGTCTTGGTTCTTTTAAGCTTGCTGTAGAAGTATGGGAATGTTCCAGAAAAGGAATCAATTCACTGTTTCCAAGTGTGAAAGTGGAGAAGTTGCTTCTTACTTGTGATGTCAAAATGGTGCTTTACTTCAGGGAAATGTACCTTCCCTCTCCCTGAAGCCTTGAGATACTGATCATTAAGTGTGTACCACTACTAGGAAAGAGCATTTCTTCCCTAGTGGAGTTAGCCTTGTGAAATGACTTCACTTTTCATGGCTTTAGGACGCTCACATATAATAGACATCAATTGTTAGGAAATTAAAGAGGCGAAATCTGCTTTAATGCCTGCCCAGTGCATGCACTTCATGTGTTGCAGTAAAGCTGCAGAATATGCAGCAGGAAGGAAGCTGAACTCCTAAGGTGTCCAGCAATATCCCTCTCCTGCGTGGATCTCCCCTCCAAGCCCTGCACATGCTCCAGCAGTGCCTTCCTGTGCCTCATCACCGAGCCCTTTTCCGCGCTGCCGTGTGGCTGTCACTGGAGGAACTGAGGTTTTGTCACTCATGGAGAGATGTCATGGATGAACTTGTCATGCCATTCATGGCTCTGACCAAACTTCAGAGCTCCCCTTTAGCGATCTTGCTCTTCTCAACAACTTCTGTAGTTTCAGGTCCATAACTAAATGAGCATTGTACTAAATGGAAATGCAGTAAAGAGGAAAAAGAAGAGAAAAAATGAGATGCTAATACTAAACAACTAACTTCAGTCTCCCCCTTTTCTTCCTCTGGAAAGGCATAAAGATGACAAACTCATTAAATGTAGCCAATATGATGGTCTCGTGGAACTTGCAACGATCTGTGCACTCTGCAATGATTCCTCTTTGGATTACAATGAAGTAAGTTCATATCCTGGAACAGAGGAGAGCGTGGGAATGAGGATAAATGTTCTCATCTGTCTGTGGAATACCTTGCAGTGGTAAATCCCCTTCTAGTCAAGGGGGAAGAGTATTTAGGCCCTCTGAAGTATTAATTCTGAGAATTACTTGTTTGTTGAACGCTGAGAGCTCAATCCACCAGCAAGTGTAATCTGTAATTTGGAGATCTCCTGGTGCTGCTTTCTTGCTTTGCCTCGCTGCCTTTCGGTTGCAACCAATCTCAGAATGTCTTAAATGCTTGATGATAAAATACTGACACCTCTCTCGGCTGCTCTGGAGGGTAAGGGCTTCAAATTCCTACAAATCAAACTCCTCAAAGCTGCTCTTTTAAAATAGTTTTACTTGTTTCATGAGCCACATTAAATCTCGTTAAGCTTTTTTTTTTTTTCCCCATTGTGAAACTTGAGCTTTTGTCACTGGTGGGTTCCAGGTGAAGTTTAAACTCCTGTGCTTTTGTTTGCTTTGTGTTAACTCAAGGCTAAGGGAGTTTATGAAAAGGTTGGTGAAGCCACAGAGACGGCGCTTACGTGTCTGGTTGAGAAAATGAACGTGTTTGACACAGACCTGAAGGGACTTTCTAGAATCGAACGTGCAAACGCCTGCAACTCGGTGAGTCCCCTTTCACCGGCATTGTTTGGGGAGACAGCGCTGTACTATGTGTCACCTGAATGCATTTTTATGGTTTTTGTTTGAATAAGGTGATAAAACAACTCATGAAGAAAGAATTCACTCTGGAATTCTCAAGAGACAGGAAGTCGATGTCTGTCTATTGTACTCCGAACAAACCGAGCCGCACGTCCATGAGCAAGATGTTTGTTAAGGTCAGTTTGAGTGAGTGTGGTGATGAAATGGCTGCAGAGTAGCACCATACTTAAAGGTTACAGTACAACTAACTGCAGCTTGAAGTGGGAGGAAGGACTTCGTAATTTAAGCAAACATTGTAATGGAAAAGGATTCATTAACATAAACTACTTTCTCTTTTTGCCTCTGCAGGGTGCTCCTGAAGGTGTGATTGACAGATGTACACACGTCCGTGTTGGAAATGCTAAAATACCTTTAACCTCAGGAATTAAGCAGAAAATAATGTCTGTCATTAGAGAATGGGGAACTGGCAGAGACACATTGCGTTGCTTGGCTCTGGCAACCCATGACAATCCTCCCAAAAAAGAGGAAATGAATCTGGAGGACTCCTCAAATTTCATTAACTATGAGGTAAGATTAGTAGCACTTCTGCCTCTCCCAAACTGGAGAATGGTGACTCCTTATGTTTGATTATTCCTTGAGGAAGTTACGGCTGAGAATTTTCTTTCTGGGTGTTTTTGATGTCAGACACAACAGTGTGAGGGAATGCTCAGTGTAAGAAGAGACTTCGTGTTTTAGAAGAAACTGTTGATGGCATGTAGACAGGCTGCTGCTGCTTGGCTAAAAGCACAAGAAGAAATCAGTTAAACAGTCCAAAAATTGCATTGCTGTTTCAGCTCTTACAGTTTTTCAGTTTGGCATTGCTCAACTGCAAGTCCTTTCTGGGGGTTGTGTGATGGAACATACCTGCTCTGGCAGTCAGGTTCGCTTCCCTGCCTCTGTGCTGTCAGCTGCAAGGGCTCAGTCCATGATTATCATCTTAGCTGCTCTGTAATTTTCCAGTGAAATCTGTATCTGGTATTTAGGAGGAAGGTAATAACAGTTGCATGAGTTTTTGGCTTGTGCTCTCTGCTCCTGGCACTGATGATAAAAATGAAAGACTCAATGCTTGCAGGTTGAATTTGCAAGGCTGGCAAGTAGAGCACGTTTTAACTAATAAAATTTGTGCATTTGAAGTAAAATCTGGTAAGGCAGGACAAGGAGTGATCCCAAATATCACGACACAGTGATGTAACGTGCAGGGAAAACAATTATTCCACTGGTGCCAGAGGAGAAATCCGCAGGATCTTGCCCTAAAACTCGGTGTATCTTGTTCCAGACCAACCTGACGTTCGTGGGCTGTGTGGGAATGCTGGATCCCCCGAGGATTGAAGTGGCTTCATCCATAAAGCTGTGCAGACAGGCTGGCATCAGAGTTATTATGATCACTGGTGACAACAAGGGCACGGCAGTGGCCATTTGCCGCCGCATCGGGATCTTTGTGGAAGATGAGGACGTGTCCACCAAGGCCTTCACCGGCCGGGAATTCGATGAGCTGTCCCTTGCTGCCCAGAGAGATGCTTGTCACCATGCCCGGTGCTTTGCCCGTGTAGAACCTTCCCACAAATCCAAAATTGTGGAGTTTCTTCAGTCTTTTGATGAGATCACGGCCATGGTAAGTGATGGTTACTTGGTTGGAAAAGCAAATGCTGTGTTTAAACCCTAATTAGGCCTTCTCAGAATAATTCCCCATTCTAGAAAACACTTGCTTCCATGTTTGCCTGCACTTGGTGAGTTTTAAGGATCTAAAACCACACCCAGTGCAAAATTCCTTTCTGGATCTGTATGTTACTGCCTACCTTATTTATTGATTCATTTCCAACCCTTAATTCTTCTTTTAGACTGGTGACGGTGTCAATGATGCCCCTGCACTGAAGAAAGCAGAAATTGGAATTGCCATGGGTTCTGGTACTGCAGTGGCCAAAACTGCTTCTGAAATGGTTTTAGCAGATGACAACTTCTCCACGATTGTGGCTGCTGTGGAAGAAGGACGTGCGATTTATAACAACATGAAACAGTTCATCCGATACCTGATCTCCTCCAATGTTGGGGAAGTTGTTTGGTAGGTTTAAATTCATTTTTTCTTTGAGCTAGAGTAGTGATGACGGAGTGTTCCAGTATTTCTCACTAAAAGCAGAGGAGGAAGTTCTCCAGGTAATGGATCTCTGTGGAAGTTGGATGTTTCTGGCCTGGTCTTTAGTGAAGAATTGTAGCTTGCCACAGAAGTTGCATGTTGTGTTATGTAGAATATTCTAGTTCAGTAGGTAATGCTTTCTAATTGTTTCTATGATTGGAATAATTCTCTAGAGAAGGAGAACCAAAACCTTAATCAAACAGCACAAGATCTGGAATTTGAGATAACATAATCACAGGCGTAGCTTAGGTGTTTGTTTAACCTCAGGTTCCAGGAACATGTCTTGTGTTCCTCTGGGAGAAGCAGTGGTGAACCAGCACCGCAGAATGCATTTCTGGTGACAAAATGGAAATACTGATCTCCTCGCAGTCCTTACATCAAGGCAGACTTCCTCCCAGAATGGGATAAAGCACAGCAATTGTCTTGCCTTGTTTCTTGCCAGCTTTAAGGCCATCCTTCATACGGCTCTTGCTGCAGCCCATGTTTCTGTTCTGTTTATTCACACAGGCTTGGAGCCATGAAAGGCTCATTAAACTTCTGCAGGGACTAGCAGTAATCTAGGGAAATGAAGCTTAATCATTTGAGCTAAAATGTGTCTTTAAGAAAGCGGTTTGCAAGCCTTTATCCATGTGTATATATATATTTACCTGTACAGACAAGTAGAGTGGGGAAAAAACAACCCTAAAGTGAAAATTCTTCAATTTTTGAAGTTACCAGAAGAAGACAATGCTTCAAAGCTTACATGCCAGTGGTTAGTCTTTTTGCTCTTGGATATGTGTTTAGTTTTCTGATTGTGAATATTCAGCTTGTGATCTTCGGTGGGTAAGAGAGAACAAAAGTGCTGCTACAGGCTTAGGCTTAAACGTTACTGACATGCACAAGAACAAGCTTGTAACTGGTGGGTTTCTTTGTAGTATCTTCTTGACTGCTGCCCTGGGTTTTCCTGAAGCTCTAATTCCTGTTCAGCTGCTGTGGGTAAACCTTGTGACGGATGGTCTCCCTGCCACTGCCCTGGGCTTTAACCCTCCTGACCTTGATATCATGAATAAGCCACCGCGCAACCCCAAAGAGCCCCTGATCAGTGGGTGGCTCTTCTTCCGTTACCTGGCTATTGGATGTAAGTACTAATGGCTTTTTTTTTTTTCCTTAAATAAACTAAGGCATGAATTACAACCTATTTTTTTTTCCAGTACTGGAAGTCTTGAGGCCAAAGTTCAAGTGTGGCAAGCGAGGTCTCGTCTTGGGTACGGTTCACAGCGCTGAGAAAAGCTCTTTGTTTTCTTTCAGGTTACGTTGGTGCTGCCACAGTGGGTGCTGCTGCTTGGTGGTTTATTGCTGCTGATGGTGGTCCAAGAGTTTCCTTTTACCAGCTGGTATTGGCTCAGTTTAATATCTTTGGGGGGAGAGGGGAGGTTCCTGCTGCTTTCATACTTGAAATGATTGTACAAACCCGATAGGTTACGGGAATTTGTATAATTAAACATTTTCAGACTTGTTACTGTAAGACTTCATCATGATTAATTAGTCTTGATAGCAAAGCTCAGAGATGGGATACCTGAGCTTCTAACAGTTTGAAGGACTAATTGGTGTCTTGTAAGCCAAAGCCTAAGGGGGATTTTTCTAAAGCAGGCAAAAGTTTATAAGCACTGGTTTTAGGAGTTACAGTAGAAACTTTTCTTTCTGTAATACTCACTGCTCTTTTCCTAGTTGCCTGTTTTACATTTTAAAGGTTAACAAGCTGTGCAAGTGAGTTGACTCTGTTCTGTTCCAGAGCCATTTTCTGCAGTGCAAGGAGGACAATCCGGACTTCTACGGCGTCGACTGCGTGGTGTTTGAGTCCCCGTATCCGATGACAATGGCTCTTTCTGTGCTTGTCACCATAGAGATGTGCAATGCTCTCAACAGGTTTGTATGTCCCAACAGGAAAGCCAAGCCTCTGCATAGCTTATCCAAAATCCTGCTTTTTGTGCAGTTTGATCCTTGGTGGACAGCTCAGCTAATGAAGAGTGAGTCACATTTCCCTTCCGAGTTCTGGTAGTGCAAACAAGCTGACTCTTAGATAACATTTGAGATCTCTTATCATAAGGTGTATTTTTAAGTCTGCCAATTCACTCTGGTATTTTACTAAGCACAAGCAACTGAAATATTTTCCATTATTTTTAATCTAATCTTAATCAATCAGATTATCCCTCCTATGTTGGTATAAAGTGATATCAAGGAGAACTAAAATAAGAATGCTGAAGATATGGAAAATAGTTTTCCTGCCCTAAGGGAGTGTGGGTTTAGCCAATTAATATTAGATTATAAATGGAAACCACTAAATAGCACGATGTCAAGGGTATTTTTCTTCAAATAGCTTAGAGGTCAGTTAATTTAAAAACAAATAAACTTGAAATACAAGTGCTCTGGGGTAGTCCTACATAAAGATCCTGCTCTACATCTACTGCTCTGGATCTCAGCCTCTTCTCCAGCAAAGCCTAAATGCAGATGGAATCAAGAGCCAGCTTTTAAGAAGGTGCAACTTCTTGACCCTCTGTCAGTCTTTCTGTGAACTTCAGCAGGAGTGGCTGCACTTGGGGCCCTGGTAGGCTCGGGGGGTTATGCCTTAGGCTGCCATGTCCACACTTGCCTTTCCTCTCTCATGGAGAGGATTTTGGAGTCACAGTGAGAAGAACAGACTAGATCAGGAACGAGCAGAACACTCGAGACTTTCAAGAATAAACCTGAGGCTGATGGTGACTGCTTTGCTAAGCTGACTCCCAGGCCAGTTTGAAGTTGCAGCATCCAAACCGTATCCTGGGCTGTTTCCTGCCTGGGATCCCTGTGCCTTGCCAGGCTGCTTTGTGGTTCTCAGAGCTTCCTGTTGGTGTTACAGTCACACACCAGCCGTGTTTCTGTTGCAGCCTGTCAGAAAACCAGTCCCTGATGAGGATGCCCCCGTGGGAGAACATCTGGCTGGTGGGGGCCATTTGCTTGTCCATGTCCCTCCACTTCCTTATCCTTTATGTGGAACCGCTGCCAGTAAGTGCTCGTGCCTTACCCCCACCCCTGAACATAGAGACAGAGCAAAACCTTGTGTGAGGCTTGAGGCCAGGGCTGCAGGGGGAGCTTGGTAACCCCTGGCTTTTCTTTCAGATTATCTTCCAGATCACGCCTCTGAACGTGACGCAGTGGCTGATGGTATTGAAAATCTCCCTCCCTGTCATTCTGCTGGATGAAACACTTAAATATGTGGCCCGTAACTACCTGGAACCTGGTAAAGATGATAGTGTGCGGCCTGCCACCAAACCCTGTGCTCTGTCAGCATGCACCGAAGGAGTTTCCTGGCCGTTTGTGTTCATTACTATGCCCCTGGTTATCTGGCTTTACAGCACAGACACTAACTTTAGTGATATGTTCTGGTCTTGACTGACATGGTGACGAGTTTTACATTCAAAGGAGAAAAAAAAAAAAAGTTTAACTTAATTTTTTTATTGTTTAGAGCAACTGTCTATTTCTGCTGAATTTTCACATGAACATATTTGCCGGTGATGGAGGTTTCATAATCTAGATTTTGGTTTTTTGCTTTTTCTGACTTCAGTGGGGGCGATATATTCCTCTTTTATACACAGTTAAAGTGTCCATTGACATGTACAGAGAACTAACACTATTTTATGCAAATATTTTTTTGTAGATGAAAAGCATGTACAGTGTTCTGTTCAATAGTCTATTCATCATGTAAAAAAAAGTAAATTTTTTTTGAGCCAGCGGACACTATCAAACTAAATTGGCAGCAGATTTTAGGGAATGAATGTGTGTTGTCTAAAACTAAAAAAGCATGTAACTGTTTGTCTTCTGCATGATCATCCAAACTTAATTTGTCATAAAGTCAGGTTTTGTTCACAAGCAGAACTTTCTGCACTGGGTAGAGAGTCCTGCTCCCTGGGTCAGGATTTCTTCTCGGTCCCCTCTTCCCTCACTCTCGGTTCTTGACTGTCCTTGTTTACACCACGTTCTGTATGAGGTATGCCTGATCTCGCTCGTGCAGAAAATACCATTCCAGGTGCAGCCTGCTGGAGTTCTTCCATACTCTCAACACACATAGGGTTGTTTTTTTTTAAGGATTATTTATTTGTCTATTGTATTTTATTGTAACAGACCTTACTTTGCCAGTGTTGCCCATTATGCAGGGATAGGGAGGGCTACTTCTGTCTCCTTACATCTAAAGCCTTTTTAACACACACAATCTGTGTCATTTCAAAAGAGGGGTTTAAGTTGGGGTTTGATACCTTTTTTACACGTGTCAGAGCCTTTCTTTTTCTTATTTTTTTTCCCCCTTTAAGACCAAAATTTGCAACAAGAAAAAATAACTTGCACTGCATAGCTAGAAATTGGATTTCCTACACTTAGGGCACTAATGCTTAGTTGTATACATGGAGTTACTCTGCTGGCCTGTTGTTAGCCTGACTTGAAGTAACAAGCTCGTGTGTGTTTTTTGTAAAATCTGTAAATAGCACATGACCAAATTGAACATATTGTATAGAACTATTTTTATTTTAATGTGGCACTAACCACCTTCATTATTACGGTAAATGTTAAAGCATGTTTTCAAATTCAGTCCTGTATCAACAATGTGTAAGTCATTAACAGTCCTAACTGTGGTGTTTTTCTCCAATGCCTTCCAACTTTCATCGACTAAAGTGAGTATTTTTCTTCCATTTCACCCTGCCAGTGGTGACTTGCTGTAAAATAGCATATGCTGTATACATGTTGAAGAATAAATAGTAATTTCCTTCATTCCCATGCTGTGTTTTGTCAAACTCTGCTGTGCTACATTATTATCACCACTTTAGACTCTTGTTTTGTGGTCTGAAGCTCAAATTACTGATTCCAAAGGCAAAGCACTTGCTTTTGGTTTAGTGTATTTTAGGGTCTTGTTTTATAGCACCTGGGAGCCTTAGTGCCCCACGGTCTTACAGCTTTTGGTCTTAAGTTTGAGATAAAATCAGACAAGTCTGTAACTTAAGAACCTGACAGCTGTTACCATGAATGTTTAGTGTCCAAAACTCTCTGGTACCCATGGTCAGGTGCTGGTTTACTCCAAAGCTTTTCCCTGCTCTGGAACAGGGGCTGCCCCTCAGAGCTGAGCACCCTTCCCTTGTCCCTGGTACCTGCAGTACTCGAAGGGCAGGTGCTGCTCCTGGCAAAAACAGCTCATTATTTGTTATTTGCCATCTGAGAAGGCAAAAGAACAGTCTCAGCTTAACAGAGCAGCCTTTGAAACTTGCCCTGGGGTCACTGTGTCTGTAGAGCAGTAGGTGCTGTTATCTTGTGCTGGCTCAGTCTGCTTTAGTAACCAAATTCAAACAGCTTTGTGATCCCTCTTAGAGGGGAAGGATAGTTCCAGGCTGTGTTCTCTTGGTGCCAGCTGGAATCCAGCGAGCACACATAATTCTCTAGGTTTAAGCTCTCAAGTGGAGAGATGCTCCCTCAGAACACAGAGGCTCCATCAGAAATTCCACTGCATTGTGATGCTTTGTTTATAGAGACTTTGACTTGTTTGAGTTGATGCTGAAGTGGCTCAGAGGAGCTGACCTGATGATGTAGTAGGTGTGTTGCCAAACTGTGAGCATTCAAATCTCCTTGAATGCCCTTTTTTAGTGTGAAAGAGCCAAGCTAAGGTTTTGCATTCCACCAAACCACTGGCCTGTGCTGGCCATTTGCTTTATCAATAACAAATGAGCCGCATGAGACGTGTCCCTGTTTCTTGAAACAAAAAATAATAGTTCTTATGATGTAGGATTCCTTGAGATCAAAGTATGTACCAGTATGTTATTTGCTGGAAACAAATTAGCAGCTTAGTTCTGTGTGCTGCCACTGCTATTGACAGACATTTCCAGGGCAGGAATGCCACTGAATCCTTGAACAGAGGTTCTGCTGAACCTCAGAGCACCATGTGGTGGCCTTTTTAAAGCCACGTGTCTGACTGCCACCATGAATAATTCTGCTTCTTGTACAATCCTATTCGTGTCTTTCATGCCAAATAATCCTGCTATGCACCCCCTTTTTCCCTCTCTTACGAAGCTGAAGGGGTAAATGACTGTCAATAAGTAGAATTCAGTCTTCAACACCTTCGCTGTTGGATCTGTCAGTGTTGAAGATGAATCTTGCTGCTTGTCATGGTTTCCATAGACATCTGAGAGCTCATTCGTGCTGCTGTCTCAGAGGCACTTGGGGTAGGGCCTTGTGTTCCTTGGGGTTTGCCTTGAAAGCTGGATGAGTGGTGGGCAGATGGAGTGGGCTCCATCCCTACAGGCTCCTGAGCTTACAGGAACAGTCAGGTTTTATAAGGTGCTCCCACAGAGCCCAAGCAATCTTCGTCTGCCCTGTTTTTCTTCTATTTCTCCCAGTCTTGTCCAAGTTGTTGTGCAGAAATGGAGCTCAGAAATGGAGCAGAAATGGCTTCCCCAAGATCAGCAGTTGCTGGTCTCGGGTTTGATGGCAGCTGTGCTGTGCTTTCAGGACTTCTGTTTTCCAAGTGTTGTAAATCCCACCCTTGCCTGGTCGGGATTGACCAAATGTTCAGACCTACCATGAGCTTCCTCCTGGGCAGTGAAGCATCCTGCCCTGGAATCACATCCTTGTGATCCTGGAGCTGGAGTGCAGGGTCTGGCCTTCAGCCCTGGCAGCTGAGCAGGCTGGGGGAGGCTGCAGGAGGAGCATAAGGCAGCTCAGGGCTATTCTGTTAGAGAAGGTACAGAACTGCAGTGCAGAGTTTGTAATTTCTGCAGGAAATGTCTGAACTAGTGTTTGTCCTGAGCTGTATAGATCCTGTCATCCTTTGGCCTCAGTCCTTCCAGCTGGAGAAGCCAGGAAGAGAGGACTTGTCAGGACAGACTCACTTGCCAACATCTCAAAGTGAAAACTCTCATTTAATTTCTTTGGTCCCAAATATTTCCTCTCCAACCTCCCCAGTGCTGAGGTTGAAGAAGGTAACTCCTATCGAACCATGTTAGCCCAGAGAACACACAGCAGCCCTTGGTCAAGCAGAACTAACTCAGAATTCCCCAGGCTTGATCTCCCACTCCATTCTTACAAAATAACTTCATCTTTTTTGTTTCTCTTTGCTCCCATCTCACCGAGCTTTATCATCTCTGCCGTTTTCTGGATTCCTTGGTGCCCTCACACATCACTGCTTATTCTCTAGTGTGAGAGGGGTGTGTAAGACCAGGATCAATCATGTGATTGATGCTGCCTTATGCTGAGAACACCAGGAAGGATATTGGCTTGTGCTGGGAACCCAGTGGGGTTTGGAATGAGAGCAGCTCCTCCTGAATCCCGTGTTCTGCAGCAGGGAGGATGCTCAGGCAGCTGCAGTCATGCATTGAATTTTTAGACAGGAGCTTTTGTCTTTGCAGTGCCTTGGGCTCTCTGCTTTCACGTGTGAGTGATCCAAAGTGCTGAGCTACACAACGAGCTGCTCCTTCTTGCTGCCATCCGAGCAATAAAAATAGTTCATACTTGGTTTCCCAAAACATTATTGCAAAGAAATGAGTGCGAAAGAGGCTGCAGAAAAACGTTTCTACCAGTCTGTCAAAGTGCTCCGAGGTTTGTGTTGGTAGAGAGGCTGTTGGGGAGGTTCCTGGTACGAAACTGAGTTTTTAATCTGATGATAGAATGCAGTACAGCAGTGCCGGCCCGAGACACAGCTCGAGCCCAGAGTTCATGGTACACAGCCCAAGGGGGCTGAATTTGCTGAGATGAAGGGAGGTAAAACCAATACAGAGTCGTCTGTCTCTTGCACCTGTCTTGTTTACTTTTTTGCACTTCTAACCATTAACTGTTTCCCTAATCTCTGCTAATTACATCCTTAATTGCATTAATATGCATTTTCAAATCTTAGCAGGAGAGCCCAAATTTTAGTGTTGAAGCAGTGTTTGGAAGAGCTTCCCTGGAGCTGTAGGGACTCAGAGCAGTCTCTCCAGACACAAGGCTGACCTTATGCTGTGGTAGGGGTGAAGTACAGCAGGAGCTTTAGGATGTTGTACTCTACCCTTTGCCTACACATTAATCCGTGTAGTTTATTGACTTCTTCAGAGCTTTCCTACTGCTTCCCAGAACAAGCTGCCTAACTTGGAAAAGGGACATTGTTAGGTCACTTTGGGGCCAAACTTGCCACAATGCCTCGACTGAAAAAACCAAGTGCGTAGTGTGAAACTTAAAAGTAAAAATTCCAAAGGAGTGAGAATTGTCTGTTGCCACTGGTCAGGCAGAGAAAGGCAAAAGCTAATTAAACGTGTCTTGGTTTTCACTGCAGTCTTGAGTAGGAAGTGCTGGCTCTGCTGATAATCATGGGAGCTGAGCCTTAATCCAGAGGATTCTGAGCTTCAAGAACAAAGTAACCTGAGAGTGTCCCTTCAATGACAGAGCAGCCAGTTACCAAACTTAACATTCTTTCTTCTGTCACTGTTGATCTTAGTCTTGCTTGTATAATGATACTTAGCATTCATCCTTTCATTAACTGATGCCTTTTCTTTCTTTCCTTTTCAGCAATACTGGAGTAATCGCTTCCTAAACAATTTTGCAGAAATGTAAGGTTGTTTTGTTGCGTGCATGTGTTTTTAGCAACACATCTACCAAAACTTCTGCATGTATCGTGTAAAGATTCTTTGCTTTCCCTAAAAACAAAACTCATTGTGTTCTCTGTGGAAGAAATGTGTGGTACCATTAGGACTTCATGATACAGATGTACAAACGTGCAATATAGCTTACCGAGTTGGAACTCTCTCCAGAGAAGTTGGGTTTCTGTGCTGCATGGAGAAGAGTTTGGTTATCCTTGAACAAGAATTGCGGAGCTGTCAGCCAATTTTCATATTCCTGTATGTAAAATGTCAGTTTATACAATGTACAATATCAGATAATGCATGCCTTGGGTTGTAGACGGATCTCTCTCTGTATTGTATCATCCAAACATCCTACTCCAACAGCTTCTGTACAATGCTCTCCTATTTATAAATCCATGGAAATGATTACAGATGAATGTTAAACCGTAAGCCTCCACTTCATAATGTTGGATTTTTTTATCATCTGTGCAAATCAACCTTTTTTGCACTGTAATGTAACTTATTTAAATCTAAGGCAGTAAGACAGATGTTGGTGCAATACAAAATATCGTGATGCATTTATCTAAAAAGCAACAACGACGTAGCCAGTTCCCACAGCTGCATGTGTGACCTTTAGAAGTTGTAAATAAGATCAATTGTCTTTTGACATGCTGACAGTAAGGAGCATCACACCTAGTTTCATTTGTATCAGGTAAATAAATTTATTCTACAATACATACTCGGCGTGTTATTTGATGCACTTTGTTTCCTGCAGGTCCGTGCGTAGGCACTGCAGCGCGCTCTCATTTTAATGCCAGGATGACACTTTTTAGCACCAACACCATTGCAATCTTTCCTCCTAGAACTATGCAGATGCAGCTGCTCCTCGGCAGTATTGACCTCCTCGCTGGTGTGATTTCCTCTGTCCAGGGGCTTGTGTGTGTGTTTAAGGGACACTGTCAACTACTTTGATCACTCAGTTTTTTTAAAATGCTCCATTGTTTGTAAAATCCCTCTGAGAAACGTAAAATAAACAATTCTTTCCCAACTACATCTTTATATTTTTTTTTGTCCTTTTCTATTTTCTAAATTGCCCCGGCCTAAAGTAGCTCCTGGTCTCTTCCCTTTCCGTAGGCAAAAGGAAGAGGAGCCAAATGTGCTTGCTCCAAACCACACCACGAGCATCCTGCTGGGAGTGCTTTGGGCTCACTCCCTTCCCCAAACCAGGGGCTGTTTTGCCACGAGCTCACAAGGCTGCTGCTGGCCAAGGCTAAAGCACTCCCAGGGTAAAAGCTGGATTTTCCGAGTGTCCTGTAATGCTCTGCTCCTAAGCCCAAACACTCGGTTTTGTTTGGAATAAGAGACAACTTAGGAATGTGTTTTACATTAAATGTAATGCCTCTTAGCCTCCAGCCCCTGATAGCAGCACCCTGCTGGCAAACAGCATTATCCAAATGAGGTGACACGTCTGAGACCCTTCAAACGCAACAGTGTGAGGTTTAAAAATACAAGGGTCGAATTCCACGGTCCAGCACCTCTATAGGATGGTGGAGGGTGCATTAACGCATCGGGCTGAGCTGCTGGTGGCTGCTTCCTACTATGGTAGTGCTGTGCTGGGCAGGCTGAGCTCTGCTGCTCGCCCGGGGCTGTCAGAGCCCGGCTCCGCACTCCCTTATCTCCCGCTGCAGCTCCTCCCGCAGCCGGATTTAGAGCCGGGCCTTGGCACACACCAGCGGCGCTGTCAGCGCTTCCCACGGACACCTGAGCTCAGGACCGAAGGCATTTGGCCAGGGCAGGTGGGGGAAGCCGCCCCATGAGCACCTCTTCCCTTTCACAGCCTCAGCCTGGCTGCAACACAAGCGTTTCTCAGAGCTCACCACCACGGTTGTACCAACGCACCTGTGTGGAACTCGCTCCAGTCCGGCTGCTCCTCTCCTGGCCCTTTTCTCTGCCTGTGGAAATTCTTGTCCCCAGCACCGGTGGCAAAAGTAAAGCTCAGCAATGAGAGGAAGTCGTTATTCAGCACCCAGCTCGTGCTGCTGTCACAGCGAGGTGCATTCCTCGGCTGGTTCCAGCAGCGCCACGTTCAGACAGCGCTGAGCAAGCTCACACCAACTCACACCTTATTTTTAAACATTTCTTTAAAGGATCATCTGCAAGTTAAAGCAGAACGAGTCCCCCAGCTGGAGTACAGCCATGTGAGGAGAACGTGATGCTCAGTGGGTTGCCAAGGTACTCGGTGCAAGAGTATGTGGTAAGAGATGCTGAAATTAACAGCTTCATCTTCCCCCTCCTCCTCCTCCTCTTCTCCTTGCAAACCCCCAGCTCTAAAGAATCATGTGGATGAGCCCACTGACAGCACAGAGCAAAGAAACCACTCCCCACAGCTCAAGTTATGAGGCATTATGGACATATTACACCGAACTCTAAATACAGAGGGCAGGAAATATCTCTATTTTTACCTCGAGGTGAATTTGAGTACGATTAGAGCCCACATCCACCCCCAGGAGGGTGAGTGAGAAATGAGAGGAGCTCTGAGCACCTGAAGAGGTCTTCTAAAAGATTTCATCCCAACAGTTAACCCACGTGGAAGCCCAGGGAACACTTTGGACATCAATTTATCGGGCTTCAGGGATTTACCTAATACCCTGAACCACCAGTCTTTGCCACGTCTCTGTTTTGATGGGATGATAAGGGAGGAAAAGGAATCTCATCTCCAAACCAAAGGCTATTTAGTTTGAAATTATAGGTTTATACTGAGTTTAAGCCCTCCTAAGGTCACTAAATTTAAGAACCGTGGAGACTGCAGATCTGGGTTTTTTAATATATTGGGTTGTGGTGTGTTTGTGTAACTTGAAATGACCATGGCAGACACAGCCTTTGAGATTTTCTTACCACTGAGATCTAAATGAGGGAATAGGGTTTGCTGAATCAGAAATCCTGCCTGCTTCTGCCCTGGATGCATCAGTTTCCACACCACTGAGCTCCTGAAAAGCAAGGAGGGAAGAATCACCACACAAAGAGGCTTAATGAGGAAGACAGTTACTGAAAGGCGGGGAAAAAAGCCCTGGTTAATCAAAAATCTCTCTATAATCAGCAGCAGCAGAAAAAGAAGCAGCACCTCGATTCAACAGAGGACACTGATATTGGCCAGCAGTCCTCAGTCCCTCCTTTATCTCTGCTTCACAATTCCAGAATTCCCATGATCTGGAAATCAGGAACACTGCCAGTATTTCAGGTGTTACCAGCACATGACTGGAGTAAATGCATTATTTAGGCAATTTCTAACCCCATCATGAATGTGTGCTGCCTTTATACTCTGGTAAATTCAGCCTTCTAGCCCTTACCCAAGTCTATGTACAGTTTGAAGAAATTCTGTCCCATCCCTTCGTGTCAAAGTAGGAAAGAATTAAAAGTTAGTAATGAAATATGTGATTTAAATTCGAGGATTTCAGGCAAACAGGGGCACTCTGCCCTTAGCCAGCCCCAGACCAGCACCTCAGACACAGCAACACTTTTCAGTACAACTGGATGGCAGCAGATTTCTTGCCTTATGTCCAAACTGTTTCACTTCCATCACTGATTTAACACAGCCTGAACTTCAGTTCATGGCTTTGTGATCTTTTCTTCTTGGGTGCAGAGCATGTGATTGAGGGAGGGAATGAGGTCAGCTGCTTATTAAGGGCTAATTGTTATATTCCCTGAACTAAATGCCTGTAATTGCATTGGAGAGTACCAGACCTCTGCAAAACCAGAGATCACATTCTAAAATTAAAGCACTAATGAAGGCTCATTAATAGGCAAGCAGAATCCCTCTAGAATTCTGAAGTGAGGGCCAAATGTAACTCTCTATATAATCTCAACAGGTATGGCACCTCAAAGTCCCACAGTCACGGTGCAGCTCTTAGCAAAGATCACACACAGCTACCCCAACACATCAGGTACTCACCAGGCTTTAGCTGCAGACTCTCACAACTTCCCATTTCCAGTAAGGAACCGAGTTCTCAGAAAACCAAAGCTGTGAGGATACAACTCTACTTTGGACAGCCATCTCAAGGTGTTCTTAGATGTGCCCGGACTTGTTTGCTAAAGCTGCACCTAAGGACTCATCTTGAAGTAGTTTTAGTTTCCTGCCTGTTCTAAAAGCAGAGATTATCAGATTATCTACAAGCACAAGCACACTACACAATGGTTTCAGTAAAACTGTGGTTCTCCAGTTTCCTGTTCTATGTAAATACTTCAGAGAAATGTGTAAGGCCAGTGCTTTCCACCTGCAATGAACGACCTATGCAAAGGAGCCATTAGAACAAAATGCCTGAAAAATACATCACATACCTCATATACTCCTCATCACAATTAAATGTATCATGTCTTTAGTTTAGTAACACAAACAACTCCATTTTCATCCACAGCAGAGGTTTGGAATACAACTAGAAAGCTAATGCAGCTACCCAGCTTTCAGCTGCACTATATGGTGAATTATATTCACTGTCTGGTGAATGCTGAGTGTGGGGAGAAAGCAAAGGTTTTTTGTATTAAAAAAAAGATGCTTTGAATATGCTTGCATGTTTTTTCTGTTATGAGACATGTGATGAGCTGAAATCCATTCACTGCATCCCACAGCAATGGCAAAGAGATGAACAGGATGAGGCCTCTCACCTGCTAGAAAGTAATTAAAGAAGTATTTTCTCTCCCTGAGATGCCCCCATTTGGTGGATTTGCTTACTGGAAGAGCAGGAGCAGCTTGTGCCAATCCAACTGCCACGACAGCTTTGCTTTGCTGTTCTTCCCCTATCACCTTCAAATAACCACAATCCAATTTGGTATTTTGGAAAATCTAAAGGCCACAGAATTCCAGAGAGAACAGACAAGCAGCTGTTTTCTTTTCTTAAATGGATGAACTATTGGACTCCTCCTGTGTAAGCCATGACATACCAAAACGTTTCCAAAACAGACAATAATCTGCCTCTTCCTTTTGTTGTGCATTTTTGATACAACATCACAGAGGGATATTTTACCCTTATCTGCCTTTCAGGGAGAAGCTTCTTTTCCATGCCATGTCTTTGTAACAAACAGCCATTTTTCCTCCAACTTATACTCAAAACTACTTTTTAGCTTTCTAAAAAGTCTGTGTGCTCCAGCATACCTGTGGTAACAAAATAAACACAAAAGGAATTAAACTCTCAATATAAGGATTAAAAAAACACGTTTTGGTAAAGACTAAGGAAATCAGAACTGTAAGAAAAACAAGTAATTCCTCTTCCCACACATCAAGCCCACAGAACTGGAACAGTTTCTAGATTACCCAAAGCAGTTCACCCTTGAAATGCTGAGGTTGGGAATTTGTACGTGAAGCGATTTTGTTTCAAAAGGTGAGGGGAAAAGACATGAATTCAAAAACTACCTGACAAAACCAGGAAGTATATAAACATGGAAAAACCAGGACAATATGTGGATTTGCATAATTTAACATTTCTCCAGCAGTGCAAGGGAAGAGGGATGAATTCTTTTTATAGCATTTTAAATGTCAGTGCTGTACACAGAATGTAAAGTGCTTTGAGTCACTGCTGCAAAACCTTCCAGGAACATACTGAAATAAAATTAAACTGCATTTTAAAATAAATGCTCACGTACAGACTTTAAGTGATTACAGGGTTTAGTAAGGGTTGAAGAAATGACTTTAATTCTCCACCACTGGCTCAATTCTGTACACAGAGAAATCAGTCAGCTACAAAAAGTGTCCTGCAAGTCCAAGCTGCCTATTGTCCCAAACTTCTCCTGGACAGCACAGGTAATGCCCTAGAAAAAGACAAATTAATTCAACAAACAGAGCAAAAGAAAAGTGCTGCTTTCAGCCACACTCAAGTAACTCCCCCAGACTTCACTGGGAGCAGCTCCCTCAGACTCAAATGGCTGCATACGAACGAGTGAGACCTTTCCAACAAACGAGTACAAACCACTGTATTTACAACTTGCCCAAGCACACTTAGCCTTGGACAGAACTCAGACACTGTTTTCATCACAAACAACAGGCTCACTACACCTCAGATTCTGATGGTCTTAGTTTTAGCAGGAATTTTTCAAAATCAAAATTGCAAATAAGCTCAGATGCAGTTAGTCCCTTACACTTCATAAATAAGAAGCATCAAGAATCTCCACGGTATTGAGATGCACAGAACTGTTAATTGGTTTCAGAGTCTACTAAAAAAACAAAAAAAAGTCCTTTGTTACTGCAAAAAAATCATAGTTTCTGTTCTTCTAAGAAGAGTGGCCCTAGTGGTGTGTTCAAGTGCCAAAACAAGCAGCAGGAGGCTTTTACTGCATCCCAAACCACTGTTCTTGATCTGCCCACTGAGCTGCTTCACTGTCACTGCCTTCCAAGTCCCCCTCTTCTCCACTTCCCTCCATGTCATCCACATCTTCTTCCTGGGTGGCATCTGTTGGACTTTCCTCTTTTTCCATTTTCTGCAATCCTTCTAGTGACTTCTGATCATTTGGATCCAAACTGAAGAAAGGAAGAAAAAGAAAGCATTGTCCTGAAACTTTTTTCTCTTAGTGACCTTAGTGTAAAGAGTAACAATAAAATCTCATCCTGTTGTCTGCACTTCCTGTTTAACATCATCAGAAAGCTTATTTTAGATGATGATGCAACTTCCCCTTGAGCTAATGTAACACTGAGTATTAAATCTCTTTATAAAACAGTTCTGATCCCCAAGAATGCATTTATCTAAACATCCCACTCTTCCAGAAAACTTAGTCACCTCTCCCAACAATACTAATTATAAAGTAACATGAAAGCAGTAAAAATTTAAATTACTCTGACTAAATATAATCTATGCAGGCAAAATCCAGCTGACCCATTTAAGCTACACAAGTTTGCAGCGGACATAATGTGCTGGATTTAAGGCAAACTGAAGATGTTGCAATCAAAACATGGGAATATTTAACAAAGTAATGCCCTAAAATAGCATTTAGATTATGTTAAGTTGAATCACACTACTTAAATCGATCTAATAGCTCATTTTTATATGCACCTTCTAGTGTAAAAGAATGGATCTTAAAGTCTGACTATATAATAATTAGTAACTATAAATAATTCCATGCCTTAATCCTTTTTTTAGTCAAGGAATCACAAGCCTAGTGACATATTTAGAGCTAATATAGTTGCTACATTTTGCACTTCTCAGTTCAAAGTTTTAAGACCAACCAACTCATTAACAGGGTGTCATTTGAGTGGTTTTGCTTGTTTTAAGGGAGATTGACATAAAGCCACCTCGGATTCTCATCCTAATCAATTAACAGCTCATCTTTTCACTCAGTGAACCTGATCACTGGTTCTTCTACACCTCCTGCAGTCTCAGGGTGTGCTTTACCTCAGGGCTATGCTGTACTGGTCCATGGCCTCCTGGTACTCGTTGACAGCCACGAGGAAGTCTCCCAGGATCCGGTGCAGCACACAGTCGCTCTGGTTGGCCAGGGCATTCCTCAGCAAGGCAATCCCATCTTCATACTTCTGCTCTCTACCTGTTCACAGGCAAAACTACAGTTTTAATTAATAGTTGAGACAAATCTATAAGAAGTCACAGTGTTCACGGTCTTCCCAACACAAGGCTATTTGTCCCTCCAGACCTGTCAGCAGGGAGGACAGCAGTGCTCTACTTGCAAGATTAACAATGACTTTTTGTTGCAACAGCTGTTATACTCACAATTACATCTACTCTGAAGTCAAAACATTTTGTTTGCGATTGCTTTAAGTGTAGTATCAGTTGCTGGATGCCATTAATTCCTGTGATTTTTCCTTCAGGATAGAACTGATAAATCCCTGGACTGCATCATCACAGTTACATCCTTCACATCCATGTGGCTGCAGAACTGCCTTCCATGTACAAGGGTATCTTTAAACAAACCAACATGTGAAAATAGGAACTTACTGAGAAGTTCTGCTTTCTTTACCACAGCTTTAATGTAGTCAGGTCTTTGTGTCAGAGCTTTATCCAGCAATGTTTTTGCCTTTTCCTGCGTGACTGGGTCCTCCAGGCAGACTGTGGCCAGCAGAGTGAGGGTCTGTGCATTTGCCCCCAGGGTTTTGTACACGTTATTTGCCATCACCATGGCTTCACGGATGCTGTTGGATGCCAGGTAACACTCGATGAGACCTGGTGGTGTCAGATGGGAACATGCCAGGGTTTGAGTCAGCACCACAGGCACTCATCCCTCCCCCATTATTTGCACTTAGTAGCAATTGAGAAAGTGAATCCGTGCATGTCAGCATACTCATTCTACAGATAATTGACTTGACTTTTATTAATTTTATCAATTTTTCAGGCACTGAAAAAAACCCCCAACTCTAAGTACACCTAATCTAACGTTTTTGTCCAATTCCAATACAGAGATAATTAATACTTCACCAGGACTCTTCACCACTCACTATCTACTTGAAGCTGCTGCTCAGATCAACAAGATTTAAATATTTAAACAAATATAACAAAACAAAGCTCCCAGCAGTTAATGTCATCATCCAAAAGCAAGCTGCTCAAAACACCTAAGTTTGCTGACATCCAGATTAAACAAAATGAAAAACAAGAAAACCCCATTCTGAAAATCATTCTTCCAAATCCACGCATTCTCTCGTATCCCTTGCTTGACCACATCATAAGTTTTGGGGTAACCACTACTTACTAGGAAACCAACAGGAGGAAAAAACTGCTGTTTATTCCCTTGCCTCATCATCAGCACGACACCAACCCTCACAGAGAGCAGGTGTGAGGAGCTTCCCGTGGCTCACCTTCGTAGCAGTCCAGGCGGCAGGGCGCGAGCCGGATGGCCTCACGGAAGTGGATGATGGCCTCCTGCACCCGGCCCATGTTCCTCAGAGCAGCTCCTTTCAGCAGCAGGGCCTGGACACTGTTGCTGTTCAGCTGGATAGCTTTGGCTCCCAAGTATAAGGCACGGGAGTATCGTTTGCTGTAGAAACTGTGACACCTACAGAAAGAGGAGAGGGATTGTAAACATGCACAGCCTGCGGTGCCTGTGCATAGTCATGGGGGTGTTGAACTTCTTGCATTTGAAGTTAAGAAAAAAACTTCTTCAGGAGTTTAAAAGAATCCCATTAATTTAATTTAAATTTAAATATTGAAACTGTTACTGCTATTTAATGTATTGTTGGTATTGCACAATTGTGGTAACTCTTAACAGATTTAACATACAGAAAACATGATGGATATTTACAGAGAGCTAATTTAAGTTACCCAAAAACGGGACAGGATAGAAAAGCATCTTCTGAACAAAACAAGCTGAACCCACTGTGTCAGCTGTAACCCACCACACACAGCAAATTCAGAGCTGAGGTGAGAAAGAAAACAACTTACCCAGACACCACCCAGGGCTCTGCGTGTTGGTCAGAAATATTGAAGAGCCGGCAGCCCAAGTTCTCCACATCCTCCAGCCGACCCTCACGCGCCAATAAATAACCATAAACATCCATTCCTAAAGAGACACGATGGAGGATCAATCCTCAAGAAAGGGAAAGTTCATTCACAAGAAAAAAAAGCCACCAAAACCACAAACACCTACTTTAAACTGTGCAACTACCAGGAAGACCTCCAGACATGCAGCTTCTGAATGTCAACTCTGAACTGAAAGCTGGGTAAACAATATACAATATTCCACTGCATGCAGCTGTTACTCTTCAGGTCAACCTTCTCTCAGGATTTACTCACCTTTTATTAGGTAAGGATCCAGCATTTGTGCTTGTTCAAATTTTAGGATAGAGTTTTTATTATCTCCAGCTCTGAAGTACAGGTCTGCTAAGCTCCCCAGCAAGTCCACATTATCCCTCAGCAATGACTTCTTCTCTAAAGAGCTTAAAGAGAAAATAATGCCCGTTATTTATAAATGACATTTTGAGTATCATTGTGTATAAGAATTAATATATTATTGGATTGCATCACGCTCTTTCAGCTCTTACCAAATAGTGTTTATTGCTCTAGTGTTGTCCCCAGTATGCACAAAGGCATATGCCTTGATCCACACGGAGAGCCAATCCAAATTGGGAATGCTCTGGATTATATTGATGGTCATGGAGGCCACTTCTGCTCCCTTCACCGACAGCGAGAGCAAGCCTGTTTAGAAGGGTACATCCATCAGTCTCAGCCACCCAAAACTGCTTTTGATACAAACTGTCCGAGAGCCAGAAACTCTGCCCCTTGACAAGCACAAACAGCTGGTTACTGGGCTTGTTACAATTTACAGAACGTGGGTATGACGTGCAAATGCAAGACAGCTACAGAGTCCCAAGTGCAATTCAAATTATCACACTACTGAGCACTGCAATGCTCACGGAGTGCCAACACCCACCTAGGATGGCATCCAGGGCCAAGGGGCACTGCCTCAGCACTTCTTTGTAGCTCGTCACCGAGGAGCGCTCCTGACCTGCTTTCTTGTAGAGATTTGCCAGCATCATATTGATCTGCAGACAACAGAAATGTGGGGACAGTCAGATGTGAGGAAGGAGAAAGAATCACTAAGAAAGGTCACAACTCTGTCTTCAAGCCTGCCTGCCCTGTTCTGGGCAGAAGACAAAATAAGCTGCTCTTCTGAGAACACTCTAAGGCACCATATAGTATAAAATGAAAACTGTGGCTTCTTTCTGAGTACAGAAAAAAAATCTATGTTCTTTTGTACGTGCACAGTGCACCTTGAAATCTGTGTACTGCATCAAAGAAGTCAAAAGATGGGCAAGTGCTCATGCATGATGCCAAGAAGGATCTGTACATCCATTAATCAGTCTCTTCCAGGAATCTCTCCGTATCCATGGAAGTGTTTGAATTAGCTTAGCGAGGCAGAGAAAGTTTCCATTCAGCTCCTGAATGAAGCCATGATTGGCTAAAGAACAGAAATCATCTGAGCTCTACACAAGTGGCTGGTTTCTGCTACAGCACTTTCATCTACTGGTGTATATACAGGCAAAAAGTTTGCTTTTCTCAACTTTTTCATCTTTTTCTGTTCCATACCTCAATCTCTGAACAGAACACTCTGACATTAACTGGAGTTTAAGCCACGTACACTTTTAGGACAATTTAACATGAAACACAGTTGACTGATCTGATGTGTTAATCTTTTAAGCCCTTCTGAGTAACAGAGCCAGCGAGCAAAGACTTCACAGATTTGGCACTGCAGACCACAAAGGGATCTAAATATTTAACATTATCTAAACTGTTGTTGAAAAGGATTAAAAGATTTTAAAAGACGGAAAGTAGCAAACCTTCTACTTGCCAAAGTCTCCAGCCTTTCAAGGATTTTGCACTGCTCCAACTACACAAGAAGTTAATAAAAATGCACAAAACATTTACCTCCTTTCTTTTTTTTTTTTACTTTTTACAATTCTTTCTAATAGAGGAAATACAAAATCAGTACAATTTTAAAGAAAAAGGTCCCAATCAGCTAATTTAAAATTAGGAAATGCTACCAAACAATATTTAACTAAAGAAAAAGACATAATGCCATTATACCTATACACTACGTTCTGCCCTAGAGATATACCTACCAAGAAGCCGTGACAAAAACCTGCCAGAACTCACCTTTGGAGTTCTCTGCCTGGAAGGAATCCCATCAAGAATAGCAATGGCATCTTTATCTTGCTTCAGCATTGTGTAACATTCAGCCATTTTGTATTTCACTTCAATTTCTGATGGTAAACACTGAAACAAAAAGAAAGATTTAAACACGATGTTGGTTTAATCAGGTATGAAACTTTTAATAAGGTTTCCTCATAAATATTTACACTGCGTTGAAAAACATCTAGTGCAAGAAAGTTAACAATGCAGCTCAATGCTAGTTCACATCGTTCCTGTCTTCAAATTAAAAGTATGAAGAACACAGACAGAAAAATCTTATGTTGGAGACCATTTTAAGTTTTGCATTAGAAAACACCACACAGATATCATCAAACTAATCAGCCTTAAAAGTCAGGTTTATTTGACACGATAAATGCACAATCTAAGGTATTTAAAAGACATGCAGAGGTGATGCTCAGGGAATATGGTTAGTGATGGACTCGGCAGGGACTCGATCTGAAGGATCTTTTCCAGCCTCAATGACTGTGAATATTGAGTCAGCAACATAATTGGAAGGGGGAATGTGATCACTTCATGCAGCACATTACCAGTTCTTAAATACCTGGCTTTGGGGTGTTGATGCAGCATTCCCAGTAGAAGGTCTGACTTTGGAAGTTTTACTTAAGGCTTTTTTCTGCTGTAAGGCCATCGTGTACTTGCTGACAGCATTCCTATACTCCTTGTCATGGAAGAGGGAGTCTGCATGGTAGACAAGGAGCTGGTACTTCTGAGATGGAGAGAACAGCTCTCTAGAAGAAATGCAGACAGAAAGGCTGAGATCAGCTGGCTGCACAAGAACCAAAACCTTACAGATCTAAAATATTTGTAGCTTTGGTTTGTCTGGCTTCAACTTTCAACTGCTGCAGCTTCTTTACTACACTGGAAGGACCATTGAGTAACAGGTACTGACTCCTCACACAGGGGTTATCTCAGCAATTTCTTTTATCTGTAAACAAACAAATCCAACAGCCACTCCTGACACCTCACCAGCAACAACAGCTCAATGTTTGGCTGCTTGGCCACTGCCCCCATCCTTCCCACAATAAGCCACAGGCTGTCAGTGTCCATTACACTGCATCAACTTTCTCCTAGGATTTGTTCACATTTTATTAGGTAAGGATTCAGCGTTTTGCCCATTAAGATTGCAGAACAGAGTTTTGTTTGAATGGACTCAAGTTTAAAAGGCAACCCAGCTCCTTGTACAGCTGTTCTGGTCCTAATCCCTATTCCCACATTATACAGACCTCCTTTATAACACTCCTAATATGTGTGCAGACCAAATGACCTAACTGTGGCCTTCCACGACCTGGAGGGAGCCAACAAGAAACATGGAGAGAGACAATGTACAAGGGCCTGCAGTGACAGGACAAGGGGGAATGGCTTTGAACTGACACAGGGCAGGTTTAGATTGGATATTAGGAAAAATTCTTCCCTGTGAGGGTAGGGAGGCCCTGGCACAGGTTGCCCAGAGAAGCTGTGGCTGCCCCTGGATCCCTGGCAGTGTCCAAGGCCAGGCTGGACGGGGCTTGGAGCAACCTGGGACAGTGCAAGGTGTCCCTGCCCAAGGCAGGAGGGGCGAAACAAAACAATCTTCAAGGTCCCTTCCAACCTGAACGATTCGGTGACTCTATGCTTCTCTACTAGGACACCCACGTTGTAGCGGGCACCCCAAAGGGACGCTGATGCTGATACCCGAACAGACTCCACCCCCGGCAGGGGCAGGAGAGGGGAAGGCCGGGGGCAGGCCAGGGACAGGGACACCCCGAAAGCGGCCCCGCTCCCCCCACACTCCGTGCCCCGCGCGCGCCCCCTGCCGGCGGGGCACTCACGGGTTGTTGCCGCTCATGGTGAGGAGCAGCCCGCTGAGCAGCCGCACGTTCGAGTGCAGCCCGGCGGCCGCCATCTCGCGCACGTGCTCCACCACACTCATGCTGCCGCCGGCGGGGCGGAGGGGACGGGGCGGGGGGAACCGGGAGAGACGGCGAGCGAGGCACCGGGCACGGAGCTGCCGCCGCCGCCCGCCGCCACTCCAAAATGGCGCCACCGAGGGGTCCTCGCGCGCCGCCGCCTGCAGGCGGCCAAGGCACTGCCCGCGCGGCCCGACAGGCGCGCGGAGGGCAGTCCGCACGAAGGACCCCTCGCGGCGGCGGGAACGGGTGTGAGGGGAGAGCGGGGTCCGTGCACCGCGTGTGAGGGCAGCTGCTCCCCTGCGTGTCCTCTGGTGGAAGACACACACGCCCCGTGCCTCCACAGCTCCCGAGTTCGCCCCTTGTCCTTTTGAGAGTACGCTGATGGTTGCTGCAGCTAAATGTGACTGAAGTCTCCGACATAACGGAGCTCCTGCCTATAAAAATTGGTAATTGAGGAGAAAGACCTTTCAAAACCTACATTTCTTCTGGGAAATGCCTCACCAGGCCTACCATTAACTACAAGGATAGACTGAGAGATGAATCAGCTTTATTTTCCCACCTTTATTACGAAAACATTATAAAACATGGCTATCCTATTCCTAAAAATTGAAGCAGTGGGAGCATCCAGTTTGGACGTGCCGTCACTGCTGTTGGGAGAGGAACACAGCTCTCAGCAAACAAACACAACAGGCAGCAAAACATCACCAGCACTGGGCTTCAGGTAACACTAAAAGTGTCTTGGTGCTGTGTGGTGACTGTGGCACAAGTCCTGCCATGAAGGAACAAAACTTGAATAAACTAAATGGGGATTTGTGTTCTTCCAGAAATCAGAACAGCCACTTTTTACCAGTTTGGGAGTGTTTGAATCTGCCATCAGGAAGGCAGCCACGGACCCGGCTGTGTGGGATCTGCCTCTGTTACCCTGTAAAGGCATTTCAGGAGCACAGCTCTGCGGAGACAGACCTGCTAAATGAACAGGTACATGGCTGCAAACTGCAGCCCGTGTATTAATCCCACTTTTCAGTGAGAATGATTCACTCCCTACTGATTAACATTACACAATAAAAATGGGATCACAGAATGGTTTGGGTCGGAAGGGACCTTAGAGATCATCTTGTTCCACCCTTGGGCAGGAACACCTTCCACTGTCCCAGGCTGCTCCAAGCCCCATCCAACCTGGCCTTGGACACTTCCACGGATGAGGCAGCCACAGATTCTCTGGACAACCTGTGCCAGGGCCTCCCCACCCTCACAGGGAAGATTTTTTTTCCCAGTATCCAATCTAAACCTGCCCTGTGTCAGTTCAAAGCCATTCCCCCTGGTCCTGGCACTCCAGGCTCTTGTTGGCTCCCTTCCAGGTCCTGGAACGCCACAATTAAGTGAACCCAAAGCCTTCTGCAAAAAAAAACCCCTCTCTGACTTCTCTGAAGGCTGTCCATAAGACACACAGTAGTTACCACGTTAATTACAAGCGAATTTTATTGAAAACAAGGTAAAAATCACTGCACTGGACAACACAGCGTGAGAGGTCTGTTTTCCCTGGACATACGACACCCAGACTCCAGCCAGCAGAGCAATGACACAGCTCCCCTGCCCCACAGCCAAGCCCACTTCTTCTCTTAAATACAAGCCCTGTTTTAAATGCTGTAGCCACGATTACAAAGCAACTTGCATCTGAAACAGCACGTTAGAAATCACTTATTAAGCACCAGCTTAATAATATTTGCTTACACAACTTATCTTTTTGCTCTCTCTCCCTCTATCACTCATTGACAGGTTTGATTTTTTTTCTTTTTTTTTACTTCATAAGCACTTAATTCTTCCTTGGTACAAAACGTATCCAAAACAAAGGCAAAAGACTTGAATATCTTGCTGTGGAAATGCTTAAAGTTGTTGCCACTTTGCTTCACTGCCCAGGGCCTGAGAGACTCTTGTTCATGAACTGCCTCTTCACAAAGCAGATCCACCACTGCAGAAGGAAGTACAGAGTCAGAAAATCTACAAAAGTGGTTTCCATTGACTTTAAAGTATTCAATCTCTGATAAATAACATGTTAAGATTCCAATTTTGCACATAGTTTTCCACTATGGTTTCTACTGGAATTGAGGTGAGCAAGACAATAGGAATAGATACAATGAATTCATATTACAGGACTTTGAATTAAAATGGGAAATTCTACTTTCTCTTATCTTACTTTTATTATATTTTATTCCAATACAATCATAAATGAGGGATGCATCAGGAAGCTATGCCTTTGAAACTAAATTAGCCTAAGTAATTTCAACATTAAATGCAGTCACATTTGCACATGAAACATGTGAACAGTCAGGAGGTGACTCATTCATTGATTAGCGATTTTTTTTCAATCTGGGTACGAGGCAAAACAATCGACTTCAAAGCAGCTCTCAAATCAGAGCTGCCTGGGAAGACAAACAGCACCTCTCGTGCTTGTGAACTTCCATTTGCAACCCCAGCCAAGAGCAGATGTGCAGTGCTTTGAAGAGTTGAACCAGACACCTCTTATTACTGCCCTGCTTTTGAAACGAACCGAAACTGGCATTCACTGTCATATCACATTAGATTAAATTTATTGATAACTTGCAGCTGCCATTTCACTGTAAAATCTGTCCAGCTTGGCTGAAGTTACCCACCCCTGACCCTCACCCCATCATCTCACTTCTCTCCACGTGGCTGAGAAAACACCCCCAACCTCTCATTAACTCCATGGTGATGCCACTGAACTCTTACCTTGCTTGGCTTGTCACTCTGAGGATCGAATACTTTGTCACAAAGGCGAAGGCCGGTTTCTTGCCTCAGCTGCTGCAGGTAGGCCCTCATCACCTCTGAAAGCAGCACAGCAAAACCAGGGTAAACTGGGGAGCACCAACTCAAACTCGATTTAACATGGAGGCATCAGCGATCACTGCTTAAAGCAGAGAGGGAGTTTCACATCTGCAGGTACTCCCAGCTGGCTGAGTTGATTTGCTCAGTTTATCTATGGATCCTGGGAAATCCCCAAGGTCAGAAAATCCAGCTTGTGCTGCCTTCAGAAGACAGACTGCAAATTTAAAAGATTTCGTTTTAACAGTAATTTTTCTAACTGCAGTCTCAAAAATGCAGTTAAATAAATTGTGAGCCCAAGGCAGCCCTCAGAGGCCCTGGGTCAGCCTTACCTTCCTCCTGCTTGTTGGCAGGTTTGGCGTAAATGGCGTTAAGTGGAAAGCCAGGCTCCCCTGGGATTGGGAAGTTAGTGATTCCTAGTGTGTACATTTCCTTCTCTCCCTGGCCTTTGGAGTTACACTGGAAGAACCAGGCAAACAATGGATTAGCAGTTATAAACAAAAGCTGGGGGAGCATTAGACCCAAATATTGTACAAATCCGTTCTACATTAAAAACTCATCAAGAAGAGCAACACAGCATATCCACAGCCTTGGAGGATTTGAGACTCTGACAGCTGGGACAGGGGTGAACAGGATAATCTGTGCCCCTGGAAGGAGAATATCAGGAAATCCTTTCCTGAGAACAATCCTCAGAACAGACTGTTTCCCTCCTGCACAGAAATTCAGCTTTCTTACCTTTTGCAGCTTTTTCAGGCACTCAGAAATGTAGAGGGTTACATAGATCAGTGTTCTGTCAGCCTCGTTCTGCAAAACAAGAGCAGGAACTCTTAGGTTACAGGACTTTGTGGAACTGATAAAGTCTGAAACAGGAATGAATTCAAGCCATTTGGGCTATAGTTTCCCCATGAGAGGGAGATCTGCAATTCATGACGTTTACCCAACTTTAAAGGTTAAATGGAAGGGGAGATTTTGTGGTGTTGTAGAATTACTTCCTTGAAAATAAATTTATATTCACAGCACCAACCCTCCAAAGAACTAGAATATGCTCAGTATTGCAAAAAATTACCTTAATTTCATAATTTTTGAAGAAAACATTAGCTTTGAAGTAGTAGATGGCTTCATCTATAATATCTGTGTCCTTAGCTAGTAAAAAAGAGATACAGAGTTAAGCAGTGCACTATTAACACTACATTTGTCATAACTCCTACTCCCTGAATAACATAAATAAGGATTATTGCAAAGGCAAAACCTTGGTATTTACAAAAAGCAGAAGTCAGTACCATGTAACAGAAAACATGTGAAACACCATGAGCTCAGACTGTAATATTCAAGCTTCTCCTTCCCCTGTGATATGTCACTTCACAAACAGCAGCAATTCAGCAGTTCCTCACTTTTCTACCAGTTGAGTACCTCATCAGAGTTTTAACATCATAAAAGGATAGAAAAAATGTTTTTGGAGAAAGCGTACCAGCAGAATCAGTCAGATTCCATTATCCTCTTCAAAAAAAAGGAGGGGAGCAGAACACAGTGATGAGCTGACTTTTGCTACCATCCAAGACTGCTTAAACCCAGAAACACTTCCTTTACGTTTCCCTTCTCAAACTGAACCGCCACATTGCTGGGGAACACCCTACCTGGGAAGTTCAGGTGCTGAAGGGGAATCTGTCCCTGGCTGCCTGCGGACTCTGTCAGGGCGCCTGTAACTTCATTTCAATCCTTGAAGCCCCACACCCTTAAGTGCTGCAGTCCCACTCCTCGTCCCTCACAGCAGCCGAGCGTCTCCAGCCGCGGCCCGAAGCGCGAGTTCTCTGCAGCTAAACCCTCACTTCCTCTGACACAGAGGCTTCACACCACCACAGCCTCCTCAAAACCCTGCTCAGGAGCACAGGGAGACACAGGGGGAAGCATGAGAACAGCAGCCAGAGGCTTTGATTACTGAAACTACTAATTCAGCAGAACACAAAGCACATTTATCTGGGCATAATTATTTTCTACGATTTGCACAACTGAAGTAGTTGAAAACCTTCTTCCTCTCTGAACTGCAAAGCCTTCCGTTTCCCACCCCTGACTCGTCTTGTCACTCTTGCTGGGGCTGGCTTAGAGCAACTCCTGAGATGATGAGCTATATCCAGAAATTCAGAGATTCTTATAAACTTACTTTCTCGAGGTGCTGGGCCCTTGAACTGGCTTCTGATGGGTAACAGCGCCATGTTCCCAATTAGCTTGGTGTCTGAGTCCATTAAAGTGGAGTGGTAAGCCTAGAGACAGGGAGAACTGGTTATTGATCCTACTGAAAACAGACATTTCCATATCCAATCACATCCTGTGTCTCTTCATCAAACAGGAGCCACAGCCTAGTTCATTATGATGCTTCCAGCATTTTTTATTTGCACAAACAATTGCTATTTTCTGTTTGGGCCCAGATCTTGGTGTCATTCTAGTGAATGCCATCAAAGCACCACCACTGCCACCACTTGCAGTTGCAGTGATGGGAGATGGGATAAAATCCGTGTTGTTGGTCTGCAGGCACAGTTCATCCCCAGGCTGCCTGACCCCATCCTGATAGCACCAAGGGGTAACAGCCTGAGTTATAGGGCTCTGCACTGAAAGTTGGTCGCTAAAAATATGTAATTCATTTCCATGTCTGGCTATTAATATTAGATAGTTATAAATAAAGACAGGCTTAACACATTAAAAAAAAACCAAAAAATTTCTGCATATCACAAATTCTTCCTGGGAAACTGACTTTAAACAACTAATGAGTTTAGTTTTAGGCACTTTCCAAACGTTTCCTGGGTGCTGTGCCAGGCCGCTGGGAATCTCTCACCTCCTCACAACCCATCTTTTGTGGGGGCAGAGAAGGATGTGACTGGGGGAGGGTGGGTGTAAAAAGCAGTTTATTTCACTGAGGGTTAGGTGGCGTGAACAAAGCCAGCGCAAAGCCCTGCTGTGACCACCCTCTCCCCCGCTGCTGCCGGGGCTCGCACCCGCCCGGCTGCGGGTGGATCCCTGACAGGGGGAGGAGGAAGAGGAAGAGGAAGGCGCTGGCCTTGCAGCAGCCTCCCATAAAGAGCCATTCTCCGCTCTCAGCAGCGCTCCCCGCAGCTGCAGCCCCTCTTTCCCCCCGCAGTGCCCGCAGACCCCGNGGGCCGGGCGGGAGGGGAGCGGGGCGAACCGGGCAGCAAAGCGGCCACAGAGCTTCCTCCTCCGCCTACGCTGCAGGAAATGAGGCAGCGGCAGAGGCGGTGCGAGGAGGGGAAGCGGGAGCCGTGCACCGCCCCGGAGGCAGCGCACCGAGAAGGGATCCCGGGAGGCATCGCTGTGCCCGGACGCTGCCCGTACGGGGAAAGAGCCACGGAGAGGCATTGCTCTGCCAGGGCACTGCCGGTACCGGGAGGGGATCCCGGGAAGCACCACTCTGGCCGGGCACCGCCCGTTCGGGGAAGGGGTTCCGGGATGCTTCGCTCGCAGCTGGTTTTCTCTCCCGTGCGTTTCCAGCACAGCCCAGCCGGCTGCACGGGGCACTCCGTGTAAGGAAGCACAAGAGGTGTCCAAACGTGTTGTGTTCAGAGGGATACAATATTTTAAGGTGCACACTCCAATTACTATCAAGCCATTCCCGTCCCTGTGACCCAGCGTTGCTGGATTTGTCCCCTGGTACCTGACTCACGGCATGAGTCAGGGAGACCAAATGGGCAGGTTTGGAACGTGAGTCACAATAATTCAACCGCAAGGCTGGGGTTCGTCCTTTCAACACACCCTAACCGTGGCTTGTCCCAATGCCAGTCTGGAGGCGAATTAAACCACCGAAGTTTCCCCAACTCTTGAATGGTTTCATTCAGCCAGATCAAGACCTGTCACATACAGATTTTTGGGAGCCCTTTTACTCTAGATATGCAGGATTTGCTGGTCTGTTGAACCTCCTGCCCAGTTCTGGCTCTGCTTTTTCACATTTACTAATGCTGGCCCATGTATTTTATAACACGCAAGCATAATAAAAAAAATTGTTTATTAAAGTAGTTATGAGGTCATGTAACTCACTCTCCACTATAAATATTACTTATTTTACAGATAAAACATCAAGTGTGTTTGTGTAGGGGTTGGGGCTTTTTTTTTTCATTTTTATTTTTTACCAAAAGCAAAGTAGTTTTCTTCTGGTTAGAACATGGTTTTTACTCATCCACATGATCTTGAAAGTATTCATCCACAAGAGCAGATTTATCTTCTTCACATTCCTGTCAAAAAACCCCAGAAAAACATAAACATTCCTGGGTTGAACACAGGAATTATCAGGGGACTTTGAACAGTCATGCAGGAAAAAGTGATCTCAATGGTCTTTTCTGACATTTGAAGGTTAAAATTCTGATAATTTTGAAAACCAAAGCAATACTTTAAAACAACCATTTGATCAATCTGCATATGCAAATGATATTAAAGAATTTTACTTTTATAACTCTAAATGAAGATGATACAAGCATTGTCACTGAAAGACTAAACACGGCTTATTTTGAACCGTACTAAGAGAATAATTTATTAGTAAGGCAAATAATACATTTATATTACAACTTATATTATGGATCCTTTCTAATTTTTCATCTTCTCACCAGCAGTCCCTTACCTTTGGTTCTTTAAATTCCAAATCTTCCCCATACTGAATGGTGAAGTCTATGTGCTGCAGAACTATGTTTATACTTTCCTCATCAGAGCGATCCAGAGGCAGAAATCGAACCATACCATAGTCATCAATCTACAGAAGGATTCAAAGGATGTTGATACAGAAATGCAGTAAGTTAATTCTCAATCACAGCACTCTGAGCCACTTCCTTAAACCCCATCTGTCTGGACTTGTAAATACCATTTAAAGTCACACTGCAAACCAATGGCAATTCCCCACTCAGAACATCTGGCTGCCAGTCCTAAGTTCTACACAGTAGAAAAAGCCATTTCCCATAACTGCCAACAGAAAAGAATTCAAAGAAAATGTATTGGCTACAATCCAGATATCAAGAGTATCGTATCAGCAGTATCAAGAATCTCATGCAAATCTGAAAAAATAAAAAACTGAGTTAAAAGAGGCAAAAAGTGATAGCGAATTTCAGGGTACCAGCTCAAAAGCAATATACCTACCAATCCACATATAGATTTGGTCAGTTTTTTAAACCTTTTGCTTCTCAATATATTTGCAGAATCTTCAATCATAGAATACATATCTGGATCCAAGTACCTGGGAGAAATAAAGTCATCATTAACACTGAAAGTCTGTCATTCAGAATGACACAAAAGATCCAAGATAATTATTTACAGAAAAATCCAGAGATCAGTACAAACATGGGGCTATTCTTTTGACTCTGACTAAACTAAGCATCCTACCCAGATGCTTAAAGACTATTGTTTGAAAGAAATTAAATCCATCCTCTCCCATTCCAAATGGTGGGAAACATTAGACTGAATTTTCAGTGAACTTTGCCTCAATATATTATACTACAGAGCAAGTAATTTTTTGGAACTTACTTTTCTATTTCCTTCTTGGCTTTCTTACTCAGCAAATCCATTTTGGTCATGACGTTAATCTGTGGAATCTCCAAAGATATCATTGCACTGAGAGCTGCCAGGATTCCAGAAATAAACTTGAAGAGGATGAAAAATGATGTATTAAAGTCCAGAAAACACAAACACACAGGACACTCAACCACAGGCCAACTCTGGTAATGAATATATGGAACATGGACACAAAGCCATATGAGGAATCATTCTCTCTGCTGGAAAAAGGAGGTGCCAAGCATCCCCTCTGTTTTTGGAGCCTCAAATATGGATCTGCCACTGAAAAGGGCATTAAGAAAACCCAAACCCTTCTGGGGATAGTTACTGCTAAGTGGGGAAAGTGGGCTGCTTGTTCTCGGGGTCTGAGAAAGCTCTCATGGAATCACAGAAAAACTTAGGTTGAAAGGGACTTTTGGAGGTTATCTGGCTCCCACAACTGCTCAAACAGAGGCACTTCCAGGTCAGAGCAGGCTGCTCTGGGGTTTGCCCAGTCAAGTTTTGACTCCATGAACATTCACTGCACAACCCCTCTGTGCCTGGCCCAGTCTGGCCACTCTCACAGTGCTGGCTTTACATCCATCTGGAACTGTCCTGGCTGCAAGCTGTGTCTGAGGCAGCTGATGACAGCAATCACATCTCCCTGGACTTGGTAATTTTTTCTCTGGGCAAACCCAGCTCCTTGAATGGCTCAGACTTGTTGTTCTTTATCAATATGAACTTTATCAGCAGATTTCAAATGTTTACCTTAAAAGATTCCACCATAAACTGAGAATCCACAAGGAAAACTCCACAGACCCGGAATTCCCACTGCTGCAGCTGCTCCACCAGCTGTTTCATCACTGGCAGGTGTGTGTAGAGCTCGATCTGACCTGAGGCACACTCAGGATATTAATATGCAAGAATGTGAAGCAAACAGGAACAGTTCACAATTATATACAGACATAGGAATTGCACTTAAATAAAAACTGGAAAGGAAAGCACCATTTTTTCAGGCAGCTCTGACTGTGTTTGGGTGAAGTGGAAAAGAAATAAAAGGGTTTTTCCCCTCCTTTGGTCTCCAGTTAAGTGTTAAATTTGCAGTTGCCACAGTATTCCCACAGCACACGATGCTACCAAACATCTGTGCCATCACCCAGCTCAGCCCAGGACCGAGTTCACTCCTGAGACACCTGAAAGTGACTCTGGCAACTGTTAACAGCTCCACAAAATGGGAATTAGGACGACAATCTACAACCAAATTTTCCAACTTATGTGTTTTCCAATGCTTATGAAGAGTGATACCGAAACATTGGCACGTGTTTACCTGGGCAATCAAACAAAACATAGTCATCCTCCACGTGCCCAAGGCTCTCCTCCAGCCAGTTGAAGTTATTGGCAAAGTATTCCATGCAAAACACCAAGCCACCATTGGGGCCAAACCTCAAGGACTCATCTTCCATGACATCGTCCACTTCTATCAGCTCGCGGATGTCTGCGACAACACACACGTCACCAAAGGCAGGAAATTAACTCCCCAGGCAGCTTGGTAGGTGAGAAAACCAACACGACTTTACAGCAGCAGTGCTGGGTGCGGGGGATCTCCCCACTCACAGGCACACCCAGCAGCCAAACAAAACAGGTTATGTTCATACAACTTACACCAATTCATTAAGTCCCCAAATACACACACATATGCTAAACACTTCCCCGGACTTCTCTGGATACGAGTAGGGGTCTTTTGGGGGTCCCTGGTGGTCGTTTGGGAAACATCTCATTCCCCAAATTTTCCTCTTATGGTCCTGCATCTTCTAATGAATCTCTTCTCCTTGAAAGTATCTCAATTATGTGGCCAGGTCAAGATGCACTTTTTTTATCATCTCTGTTCAGACACATTGTTGTTCTCAAAACGGAGACATCTGCCAGTACATATTAACCACTAGGGTAGGTAAATACAGGGATTAAACACGAGCTGACACAGGGCAACAGTCACTGATGCGGGCAGTTATGGCTATTACAGCACTGACCTCTAACGTAGGCACTGAGCACTGTTCGCTACCAGACCAGGCGTTAGGCACGGACACCAGCATCACACACGGTTTTGTTAAAAGGATTTTCCAACATCTTCCCCCACTGCTACATGGGCTCCGTTTCAAAGCAATAGAACTTGTGCGGTAGCACGCCCACGGGGCGGTCCGAGCCCGGCGGTGCCCGGGGCTGGTCGGGGGCCGCCGCTCACCTGCCATGACGGGGTAGCTGAAGAGCTCGGCCGCCGGGTCCAGGTTCACCACCTGCACGGCGCGGCCCAGCGCCTCGCCGTGCTGCACCATGGTGGAGCAGTACGTGCTCTGCAAGGCACACACGGCCGTCAGGGGGGTCTCGCCACCGCCGCCGCCCCCCGCCCGCCGTTCCCCGCCGTTCCCCGCTCACCTTCCCGCTGCCCGCCGGGCCCATCACCAGCTGCGCGTACCGGGGCATGGCTGCGGCGGCCTGGCGGGCAGTGGCCGCTGCGGCGCGCCGTAGCTCGGCTGAACACGTGACCGGCGCAGCACGTGGCCCTGCCCGCCGCGGTACGGCGAGCCGGCGGGGTCAAAGCGTGCACGCCCCTCTCGCGAGACGGTGGCGCTGGGGCGG
>VXBT01010679.1:5281-32434 GCA_013400235.1 Oriolus oriolus
TGGGCAAGCACTGCTGCAGGTCGGTATCACATCTCCATCCCTGCAGATGGATGAGTTTCTGTTCCTCTTCAGTTAACTCACAGGTGGCCTCTGAGCCTGGGAAGTTGTTCTGAAGTGAACGGCTCCACGCTCCAGCTGCTGTTTCCTCTTTGTCAGGCCCTGGACGGACGCTGTGGGGATTCCCTCTCTGCTGTGGGGGTCACAGCCAGCCTGGTCACAGTCCCACAGAGCAGTTTGGGGCCGCTCTGTCGCCCCCCTGCTCACCGTTCCCCTTCCAGCTGGGTGCCCCGGTGCCCCCACTCCCGCCCGTGCCCACTCTGCCCCTGTGCTGCTCCCACGGGCACGGGGGAACGCGGGGAACAGCTACAGGTCCGTGTTTCCCTCCCCGGCTGCTCGTCCAGGCATGGCCTCGGTGAGGCTGGGCCGGCTGAGAGGCATTCCCTAACTTCTCTTCCCAAGCCGTGTGTGTGAGCGATGCGCTCGCACCGCGGCTGGACAGGGCAGCAGCGCGGGTGGCTCTGGCTGCCGTGACCAGGACAATTCACCATCCAGCCGGCAGCTGAATGCTCTGAGATTTCTTCCAGTGCATCTGTGCACGGGATAAATACCAGGGAATGCATCCTTCCTTCCAACAGCCTCTGCAGAGTAAGATGCTAAATTTAGGGACTAAATTATTCATGATGTGATTTTCTCTTGATCTTAATCTTTGACTCTCCTATGCCAGACAGCAGAACTCTCGCTGGAAAACATTTTTCAAGGCTGCTTCTTCTGCACACAAAAATGTACCTGCAGAGACGCCTGGAGTGGGAGATTCCTGCTTGGCTGAGGGAGCTGGGAAAGGGGCTCAGCCTGGAGCAAAGGAGGCTCAGGGGGGACCTTGTGGCTCTGCACAACTCCCTGACAGGAGGGGGCAGCCGGGGGTGGGGTCGGGCTCTGCTCGCAGGGAACAGGGACAGGAGGAGAGGAAGCGGCTCAGGTTGTGCCAGGGGAGGCTCAGCTTGGACAGGGCTCCAGCTGTAGTCGAGGATCTGTGCCTGCTGCTGCCTGGTGTCCATGATGTGGTGTCCCCTCAGGCAGCCTCCCCTGGCACACCCCGCAGCTGGAGTGCTGAGACTGTGTTTGGGTACTGGAGGTTGATTTATGGACAGCATTTCCCCATTCCCAACATGAGGAGTCACGAGCTGGCAACCAGCAGGGACAGGGATGCTCCAAAATGCACTCGAGCGTGTCTCGTTAGGAACGAGCTGGTGCTGGGAGAGCCCATAACACGTCTGCTCCAGCACCGTCATGGGCTCTGCTCCTCTGACAGCTGGAAGGTTATCTCTGAGAAGCTGGCTACCTGCAGAAGGGAAAGGTTCATTTTATGCAACACAGTGAGAAATTGGAGCGTGCGTCCAGAATTGATGCTTTTCCAGCGCCGACACCTCTGCTCTCGAGGCAGCTCGCTGCCGGCTCTGCCCAGAGAGCTGGTGTTTCCCGTGACACCCCCCGTGGCACAGCCAGCCTCGTCGGGTCCTGTTTGTTTGTTTGCTTAATCTCATGCTAGAAGCTTTGACAGAACTCCGAGGAGCATCTGTGCACTCCTGCTGCACCCTCGTCTAATGATTTGGGATGTGGCACAACTTCTCGGGTAATACGGAAATCATGTCATGTTTGGGAAATTGAGGGTTTAGCTGTGTGAGTCAATAGATTTAATTACTTGGGTAATAAACAGTTCTGCAGTGATTTCTGACTCATCCCTTTCTTGCTTTAGAAGATGCATGAGGGCTACAGGGAGCCCAGGTTGGCAGCAGTCCTGTGCTGGGCACAGAGGGACACCCACCGTGCCCAGCCCTGTCCCCAGAGCAGCTCATGTCCCTCATCCTCGAGGACAAGGGGCATTCACAGCCCTGAGTCCCTGGGGTGGGTCACCCTGCCCTGGGGTGGGTCATCACAAAGTCAGAGCAGCTGAAGCCTTGGGTGAGATTTGTCCACCGCTCACCTGGGGTCTGGTTAATTCTAGGAGTGACTCCAGGCCTCTTCTCCTCTTTTAACTCCTCCAGGCCTTTTTGGGGCTCTTTCAGGTGTTCTGCTGGCCCTCTCCACTGGCTGCAGCAGGCACACCCTCCCGAGGCTCAGTGTCCAGTGCCCATGGGAGGTCGGTGTGGGTGCCCTGCCTTGGCCCCACATGGGATGGTGCTGGGTGGAGCTTTTCAAGAAGAAGTGAGAAAGCCATGACAGACAATGGACATTTTTATCACATTGCTCTAACAGCCTGAGCTTTACTTTCTCTTCCTGTTTCTGGTTTGGGTTATTTCCCCTCCATATTCTACCTGCTTGAAAAAAAGGCATTTTTCATACAAGGCATCTGTGCCACCTTCCTCCCTGGCTTGGGTGCAGACACCAGAGCTGGAGGCTCACTCCTGACTTCCTGAGGAGCACACAGACCCTTCCAAAAGTTCCACTTAAAATCCAAGCTGTCACCTCCTTCTCACAGGTGTTTTTTATTCACTGCCTTTCTTTCTGGCTCTCTCTCTGCTTTGCACAGGTGTGCACACACTACTAAAGTAGTTTCATCTTCAGTTTCAAGGTGCACTCTGCTGGCTTTTTTCAGTGTGCCTGTGTTCTCCCTACAGGATATGAGATGGCTGTTGATACAACAGGAAGAAAAAAGCTCCATGAACATGCAAAGGGAATTTGCACAGAAAACTGGATTCTGAGGCACACCCAGCTCCCACCAGCCCCTGACAGAGAGCCAACACCTTGCAAGGTCTGACCTGGCATCGCAAACTTTCCATCTCAAGGTTCTTTTAACTGCTAAGACTGTAACAGCATTAGGAACACATCCATTGTCTCGTGTGTTCTCCCACACCTCCGCAGACATCCCAGGGAAGCAGTGCCTGGGAGTTAGGGATGGCTGGCGTGAGCACCAGTCACGTGTGTGTGTGTGTGTCTAACACACACCTTCTGCACTGGGGCTACACCTCCTTCCAATTATCCATCTTTGCTGTGTTTACAGCAGTGACACTGTTTAATACTGCTGCTTCTTATTCATCTTTGCTCAGTTTACAGCAGTGACAGCTTTTAATATTGCTGCTTCTTTTCCTGCAACAGGCAGTTATGGGTCTCTGTCTGACTGAGATGAAACTCTTTGGGAGTGATGAGAAAAGCTCAGCTCCTTTCACCAGCAGTGAGATCTCTGTGCAAGGAGCTTCCCAAGGCAGGTAATGAAGAAGTATGGGGCTGTTTGTGCATGCAGCAGCACCAGCACAGATGACTCACCCTTGATCAAGAGTCATTTGAAGTAAGGAGCCGCCTTTAAATGAAGCAAAGTATCAATGTAAATTAAAGCAGGAAAAGCAGTGTGACATGTTGGTCCCAGACCTACTATTGACTCCACTAGGAGCAAGATGAGATTCATTATGTACCCAATTAACCAGGCCCAGCACCAGGAGCCGCCGCAGGGCAGAGGGAAGTGGCAGCACTCGCCCCGGGTACGGGCACTGCTGACCACTCCCAGGGCACTCACTGAGGCTCTCCCATGGCCTCTGGGGAAAGGATTCGTCCAAACTTACCTTCATCTGTCATCTGAGAGCAAGATTAACCTTCATCCAAATTTTAAATGTGCAGAAGAGTAATTTCACCGTAATTCAGTCTAATGCAATGCATGGAGAGGCTGATGGACAATGACACCCGACACGTGAGAGGTGAGAAGGAGGAAGGGTGATGGCTGCACACACCAACCATCTGCTCAAGCTCCTTTTTGAATCCTGAATTCCGACACGTCCTCCTCTCAGGCCTGCACCTCACACACTCCTCTGCCCATGTCTGTCTGCCTTGACTGAGACTTTGCTGATCAAATTTAACCGAGAAACAACAATTACGGAATTGTGCTCATTTCCAGCACAACACACCTGAAGCTGGGAGGGCTGAGGTGACTTGTCTATCCCCTGTGGATTTTGGTTTCAAATCAGCAGCACAGAAATGTAGTTGTGGGTGCAATTTTAAGACAAGAATCCACCGAGGCCTCTTGCAAAGCGGCAACAGAACTGGCAGCATGTTCTTGCTGGTGGAATGATCCCCAAAAAGGGTTTCAGTGCCACAGGTTAATGCCAGTACCAGAGAGGGGCTAGTCTCTTACTATCATCCTCATTCTTCCATTCAGTTTTATAACCCTGCCTAATGGGCTCTGAAAACTCAGGAAGTGACAGAGTTACATAACGGTGGAGCAGCTCATAGACAAATAGGTCTGAAACTCCTGAGGGGAAAAAGAGGGAACATGCTCCATTGCTGGCCTGATCTCCAACTTCCTGAAGCAGTTCTGAATTCTTCTCCTCTCTTCAATTAGCTCTGAATAGAAAAGGAATGCTCCAGAATAAGGAATGCTCCAGAATAAGCCTCAGTATTTGGGAATTATATTTATTCATACAAGTCCAAGCGATAAATACCTTGTCAATTAATCTGAGATGTATGAGGGCACACAGAGAAGTGACTGATGGCTGAGTATCACACACACCGGTGTTATCAGCCTCAGTCTCGCACGCTGATAAATGAAGGGACGCGAATTGGTGAGATACCATCACATTTTTATTTATTGTTTGGTGCCATGTCCTGTCCTGCTAATGGAGTTGTAAACAAATTGCAGTTTGCTCATCGGCATCGGCGATGTGGAGCAGGCCCAGCGCCCGTCCAGGCTGGGGGAGGAGGGGCAGGTCCCTGGACAGCAGTGGAGGTGCTGGGGGCAGGAGGGAGCCCCCGGATCCCTGCCCGAGAGGCACCGACAGCGGCGGCTGAACAGAGAGAGCCCCCCCTCCCCTGCCAACCCGACGCTTCCTGACTCCAGATCTGCATTTCTCCGTGGCCTGAAACCAGCCCTTCTCTTTACTTCCACCAGACATTTCTGGCTTATTCCCACCAACATATTCTTGAGATGCTGGAGAGTCAGAAACTCAGGAAGTACCACAGGGGTTCCAACAAAAGGATACAGGAAAATGGGGGACAAGGCTGGAAATCTTCTTCAGGGGAAAACTGCTAAAGGTTAACAAGAGAGAGAAAATTAGCCAGGACCTGACCCTGCAGCATGGTCCTGGGGGACAGCTCCAGCCCCAGTGTCAGACCTGACATGGAATTTTATTGGAAATTTCATTCTCTGGTGAAAAAAGTTGTGCCAACAAGTCCATCAGCTCTGACAGACAGCCAAACAGGAGGTTGTAGCCAGGTGGGGACCGGGCTCTTCTCTCCAGTAACCAGTGACAGGACAAGAGGAAACATCCTCAAGATGTGCCAGGAGAGTTTTAGGTTGGATACAGGGAAAACTTCTCCATGGAAAGGGTTGTGGTGAGTCCCCACCCCTGGAGGGGTTTAAAATAAGGGAATAAATGCTCGGAAAGCTGAGGATTAGATTATTTCCATTGCTGAGTGTTTGAATGCCAAAAAGACACCCCCAGCATGGCAGCAGGGAACAGGAATTTCTGAGGGGTTTGGGACACTAACAGAGATGTAATGCTGATGGAGATGAATGACCCAGACCGATGAAACGTTTTTTAAAAACCTTTCTCAAGAACCACAGCTGGGAAACAGGAAATGAATTGGGTGCTTGGACAGGAGTGATTTCTATGCAAAATGCAGTAAACAAATAGAGGAGGTGAGCAGAAAAAAAGTATATCAAATAAGTTTTTTTTTGTTCAGAACCCCACAGAGGTATTCTCAAATATCCAGTTTAAGACAGAAATGCTACAAATATTCAGGAATGTCAAATGGAATAAACGGGAAGGTTAAAAAAAAAGTTTTAATTAATTCTGTTGTGCTAATGGAAGTATCACCAGGTAAACACATTCGGCTCAGGCACTTGAGAGCTTCAAGGACAAGTTCAGGTTGAATTTATGGAGTTTTTGTTTTGAATTTAATCTCGCTAATTATTTTAATAATTAAAAATGTTCTGCTAAAGAAGGTTGTAATTAGCTAATTATTTGCTCTGTTTATGTTTCCTGCTTACTTATGCATTTTTATTATTCTCCTAAACTTGAAGAGAAGCTCTTCAGGAGTGTTGGTGTCTCCATCTCAAGGTGTCTGGTGAGAGGAGGTTGGGACATCCACGCTTTCTCTTTTGGGGACCAAGTCCTGCCCTGTCCCAGGACTCTCTGCCCAGCCACAGCCCCTGAGCTCAGCAGTTCTGCCCCGAGCCAGGCTTTGGCTGCTGCCTGGGACAGCTCAGCCCCGTGTCCAGCCCGCTCTGCTGTGGCAGCTGCTCGGAGTTATGGGGCTCCTCATCTGCTGTGGTAAAAATAAACACTGAGCACAGGGTGCCCAGAGCAGCTGTGGCTGCCCCTGGATCCCTGGCAGTGCCCCAGGCCAGGCTGGACACTGGGGCTGGGAGCAGCCTGGGACAGTGGGAGGTGTCCCTGCCCATGGCAGGGGATGGGATGGGATGATCTTTAAGGTCCCTTCCAAACCAACCCAGGCCATTTTATGATCCTACGATTTCTTCCACAGGACTCCTTCCCTAACCATGGCAGGAGACATTTCCTTAGGGAGCATGCTGCTCCCTTCCAGCCCTGTGAAAAAGTCTCCCGGGCACTGTCTGTCCCACACAGCTCCTGCTGGCTTTTTTCCTCCCTCCGTGCCAGAAAACTGGACATTGCCTTGATGAAGAAGATAACAGAGAAAAAGTGTCTCTGGCTTTCCTCCTTATCTCCATCCCTGCTGCTGCTGTTCCCGCAGCCAGCGTGGCAGTGCCTGATGTGGTGCAGGGATCTGGGGCAGAGGAGCGCTCCCAGCCCTGCTGTGGGAGCAGAGGAACACTCCCAGCCCTGCTGTGGGAGCAGAGGAACACTCCCAGCCCTGCTGTGGGAGCAGAGGAACACTCCCAGCCCTGCTGTGGGAGCAGAGGAACACTCCCAGCCCTGCTGTGGAGAAGGGGCCTGGGGCAGAGGGACTCGGGTGGAGGAGCACTCCCAGCCCTGCTGTGGAGAGGTACAGCCCCTCTCCTAGTCAGGAACCAGAGAAGGAAGACTGGAGAAAAAGGGTATGTGAATGAATTTCTGGAAAAAAACAGCATGAAATAATGAGGAGAAATGTCTCCATATACAGGAAGCTTTAGGGCATTTATTGCAAATGTATAACAAAGACAGTCAAACAGATAAATGACAGCTTTGATGAGCTTTTATTGCACAGTTCTTTGCGCCTCATTAAATATGAAGAATAAAAGAAGAGCAGAGGACTCCAAAGGCAAATCTGCAGCCACCGCAAATGAATGACGAAGAATCTGAAGGCAAAGGACAGGTTTGGACACATCTGAGTCACCACTGTCATAACAAGTATTTGTGCCTCGTGAGAAGTGAGCACAAATGTGAAGGAGGAAGAAGTACAGGCAGGAGGGGAGTTTCTTTGTCATTGCTTTGGGGAAAGGAGCCCAGTTGGCACTTAAATTCCCTACGAGGCAAAATCAGACACAGGCACCTTCCAGCACCGGAGGAGAAAAAGCAGCTCGTTGTTATAATTCTCCTGAGCCATGATTGCCACGTGCTCGTCAGCGCTCGGCCCTGCTGTGTCTCAGCGGCGCCGTAATGAGAGGCACTGAGCAGAGCAGGGCCGGGAGCAGGCAGAGAGAAGGGAGAGGCACTGAGCAGAGCAGGGCCAGGAGCAGGCAGAGAGAAGGGAGAGGCACTGAGCAGAGCAGGGCCAGGAGCAGGCAGAGAGAAGGGAGAGGCACTGAGCAGAGCAGGGCCAGGAGCAGGCAGAGAGAAGGGAGAGGCACTGAGCAGAGCAGGGCAACCCTGCAAGGGATGGGGCATCCCTTTGAACCCCCTCCCAAGGGAACAGTCCCTGTTATCACTACTGCAGAATATTTTGCCTGCCCCAGTGCAGTCTCTCTAGCTACACCTCAAGGGTTTTATTTTTAATGCAGGATTTTTTTTTCTGCACGTGGAGTTCATCTGTTTATTTGCTTGAGGAGATTAGAAAAGTCCCAAGGGAGCGTGTGTTCCTACTCATACCCATTTCCTACCCTGAATTACATTACCAACACTTTCTGTAGCCTTCCTGGAGTTTAAAATTAAACCAGAACATGAATATTGATACCAGTACCCTTCTCCTTGCCGCACAGACAGCACACGTCCTCACCTGTGGGGACGATGAGGAGGAAGGCAGCCCAGCTGAGACGATCTCATCTCTCCTGCCACGGCCCAGAAGGTGCTGCCCGGTGTCTCTGCCCGCCGCGGGCTGGCCGTGGTGGCTGTGCCAGGCTCCTGTGCCTTGCCCTGTCCCGTCCCATCAGAGGGGCTCTGCCCCGGGAGCGCTGCTGGGGTGGTGTGTCTGTGTTAATGAGAGTCCAGCCACAGGCTCCTTCAGCTCCCTCTCAGTGTCCGCTTTTGTTCCCGTTCCTAATTACTCAGGGGCTCCTGTTCACACGCTGCTCCCCGGCTCTGCAGCTCCAGCCTGGCAAAGGCGTGGGGCACCGAAGCCTTGCCTGATTAAAGCCGCATCCTCACCGCCAGTTCCACACATCCCCGTGCACGCTGTGTTTTTCCCCGTTCCCACTGCTGTTCATTGCTTCTTTGCCCACCAGTTCTGTCCTTTGCCTTAACCCCTGAGATCCCTCTGGCACCACTTGGGCTGCACATGTGGCAAACAGCTCCCCTGGGACGCTGTCCTGGAGCATCCCAGTGTCCTGCTGGAGCCCAGCCATGTGGGGGGGCACCGACCCGCAGGAGCACCAGCGTTTCCAGGGCTTTGCCTTCCCTCCCTCGGCATGCAGCCGCACGGGCGCAGCGCATCCCTGAGCTGCACCTGCTGCGGGCCCTCGGGCACCTCCCTCCCCTCGAGGTAAAGAATTATCTCCTGCAATTATTTTCTGTCCTCTGACGAGCTGCCGTGACAATGTGCCCGGGAATTGCTTTAGCAGATGAATGGACCCGGCCCGTTTCTGAGGCGAGGAAATCATTGTACACACCTAAATAGGTGCTTCCCCCTTTATCTCCAGTGCTGCTGCCTTCCCTCAGCTATCTGATGGGCTTCCGCTGCTCATTTCACACTCCTTCTCCTCCTCCACGTCCTGTTAGCCAAGTTTGTTTTGCCCATCCTTCTGATAATCCGGTGGAGTCCTCTCTTCAAGGCAGGGAAGAAAGGAACTCCTGATTTTCCACAAACTGCTGTGGGCTCTGAAGCCACTAAGATAATTCTGCTCACTGGGGCTCTGCCTTTGTTCTCAGAACAGCTGAACAAGGATTAGATTCCCCAAACACAGAGCTCTTCTAGGAGGGCAGGAAACAGCACCTACAGCATCGATAGTGTGGGGCTGGGAGCCAGACTGACTGACTGCAGCACGGAGGTCTGGAAAACACGTACATTCATCAGGCAGTTGGGGGTATCCCGACTAATTATCTCCCCAGATGAGACTCGCGTTAGACCTTCCAGCAGCCAGCACGGAGCTGTGCCCAGCTCGGGGTTAAAGGCTCCTCCGAGTGAGCCTCACTCCAGCTGGGCTCCCCGTGCTCCGGGCGGGGCCGGGGGAGGCTCGGCTGCGGCTCCGGCTCAGCACCTGAGTGCCGGCATCCAGACATCCTGGTGGCATCTGGGGAGAGAACAGGTTCTCTAGAAGCTGTGGCAGAAGTGTTTGAATTTTAAAAAAAGATGGAATCATTTGTCCCATGAGTTTTTCTCCTGCCCAGTGATCAGTCACTGCCCTCACGTAACAACCTGCTGCTCCCTTTCCACTGCCCTGGGCAGCCCATTCCAGGGTCTGACAACCCTTTCAGGGAAGGAATTGCTCTTGATATCCAATCTAAACCACCCCTGGCACAACTTGAGGCCATTTCTTCTTGTCCATTATGGGTGTACCCCCATCTTTGTGCTGCTTCAGGTAAGAAGGGATATAGACACACAGATAAAACACACTGGGAGCTGGAGATGCTGATTCAGGCTGGAAAAGCCTGAGCACTCATTAAGGAAAAAAATAACTCCAACAATATGCTTCTCCTCCAAAGGATGCCAGTCAGTGAATGCTGGTGGGGACAAAATGCTCATCACACACGCACCACAAATACATCAAATTGCTGCTCTGTCTGTGCTCAGGTTTAACTCCATCGTGTAAGTGTGTCACGGAGTCGTGCAGCATTCCCGCCCCTCCCACCAACGGAGCAGCTGATGGGAGGCTACAAAACCACACCGAAATTCAATTGCTGGTACATTAGGCTTTCTGACATTAGGACTTGCACTATAAATTCTAATTCTGTATTCTGTCAGTAAGTAACAAATGCTGAATTATCTCCTGCCTCAGCCATACACCACTGGAATCCGTTTCAAGTGCTAAAGGATGTTTTAATAAAGCCTGATTTTCCAGCCGCGTTTCTGAACCCCAGCCACCGGCACCAGGACAAGCACTGCCAATCAAAGGAGAGTGTCCTCGCTCCTCGGCGAGGAGAGGTTAATTGGATGTACGGACTGAAAGGATGTGGAGCATGAGGCATCTGTGGCAGGTTTGTTCTGGCTTGAAAGCGGAGTGTCCCCCCTCTGCCACGCCGCTGCTCAGATGCTGCCGCAGCCCCCGCGCCTGTTTCACCGGCACCGCCGGGAAAGCGCGTTCCTCTCAGCGCTGGGACCTCTGAAAAAGTTCACAGACAAAATATTTAACAGATTCAGCACTCTCTGATTTCAGCAGAGGGCAGGGATCTGAGGGAATTCTCGTCTTTAATTATTTCCCTACAAGACCACTACACGAAGAGCATGGATGGGGTCTGATGAGCTCGGAGCAAAGGGGTCAGCTCTGCTGGGGGGACGGTCCCTTCCCAGCCGCGCTGTCCCCGGACAGCCTGACCCGTGCCTGGGCGGGGGACAGAGCACCCCTTCTGCCACAGAGAGCTGGTGCTGTGCAGCTTCCCAGCACTGCCTTCTCTTCCTCTGGGACTGCTGGAGCAGGGAGCCCCACGGCCCTGGCAGTGCTCTGTGGGTGAGGACTTTCACCACATTTCAAAGGGTTTTCAAGTCACCTGTTAGTATTTCCCTAATATTTCAGGGCTAGTGATGGATATATTTCAGGGATGTGTGTAAAGAGCTGGTATGTTAGCATGGCAGGGTATTGGCCAGGCACCCACCTTTTGGACTTTACCAAAAGCCTCCTCTTGCATCACCATTTCTCTCCATCTGGAAGTTTCCCAGTCCTCAGCTGTGCCAGGTTGGTGCCCGTCTGCACTGCCCTGGAATGTTGAATGCTGCAGCATTTAGAAGTGTCGGAATCCTGGCTGCTCCTTGGGACAGCAGAGGAGCCTGCATGTGTTGGGGGTTCAGGGCCAAGGGCTCCTTGGGGAGAAAAAGGCTTGTTTAGAGAAGAACACGGATTTCTGTCAGCTCTGGCAGACAAGGAACATCTTCAGCAGCTGAGCTGATGGGCTGCTCTGCACCTGTGCTGCCCATTTTGTGTCCCTAAACTATCACTGGCATTACTGTTCGTTTTACTTACAGAAACACTTGTGCCTGCTTCTGCATGTGACTGCATTTTTGTTATCTTCCTCGTGCTTTAAAATGTATTTTTTATTTCATACATTGCTGAAAGTGCCTTCAGGCATGAAGTTCTTTCCTTTCTTTTGCAATACTTTCCCAGCCAACCATAATTGTTTCAAAACAATCCATCACAAACCACTCAGCTCCACCTGGAGAGGTGCCCAGTGTCCCTGCAGAGGCCAGCCTCCGTGCCAGGCAGGGCAGAAACCTTTCAGACTGTTAACCCCTCCTGAGAGAGGTTGCATCTTACTGAACAGCTGCGAGTTGCACCAGGGGAGGTTTAGATCACATATTAAGAATTTTTTTTTCATGGGAAAGGTAGTAAAGCCCTGGCACAGCTGCCCAGGGCAGTGGCGGAGTCACCACCCCTGGAAGTGTTCAAAAACCTGTGGGTGTGGCGCTTGAGAACACGATTTAACGGTGAGCATGGTGTGGGGCTGGGTTGAGAGTTGGAGTCGGTGATCTCAGAGGGCTTTTCCAACCTTAACAATGACGTGATTCCATGATTCTGTGAAATATTTGCCCAGCCCTGCCCTGCCCTCCCCGATCACGGCCTCTCCAGTGCAAACGGGCACCATCACCACCGGCACATCCGCTGTGCGATGGTCACGGGGGCTCTGGCCCCGCGCAGTGACCACGCACACGGGGAGCTCAGGGAGGAGTCACCACAATTAGTGAGTGTCTGCCTCCTTTCCTCATCACAGAGAGCAGCGCTGTGGTGCGAGGCACAGGCGCAGGTGCTGGGGTGGAGGATGCTCCCCATCCCGACACATGCTGTTCCACGTGCTCCAGCAGCGCTGCGCCCCCAGCTGCTCCCTGCGAGCCCCAGAGAGAGCAGGAGATGGCAAATCCTCCAGCCAGGGAGGGAATGGAAAGGAGGTAAGAGGAGTCAAGTAGAGTGGAGATGTCTTCCCCTACCACAGACTGTTTGGAAGCTGAAAAATTGACTTTCATTTCATCCCTTTTAATGCCGAAGGGCAGGCGAGCCGCGGCCCGGCTCTCCGCTGTCGGTGCTTTGTCATCCCGACACTGCAATTTCGGGATGTGTGATGGGAAAGTCCTGTCGATGCCAGACCCTGGAGGAGACTGCGAGGGCACGGAGCTCGCAGGGCTGTGAGCTGGGGTCCAGGCTGTCCCCTCCTCGCTGCCCCACGCACACGTGGGATGGCAGGGGAGCAGTGGCAGAGGGTAGTCTGGTGTGTGCGGTTAATTCAGTGCTGAGAAACCCACCAGACTGGGGAACTGGCTCTTTCCATAAATAAAGGCAAGTTCCCTCCATTTCCCGTTCCCAGCCACATGGCTGAGGGAGGAAAGAGAAGATCTTGGTAAGGGAAACCTGGCAGAAGTTTCCCTTGTACTGGTTTTTCAGCTTTCCTGCAAGAAGACCCAATTCTTGTTTAGCTCAAAACCATAGAACCCCATCAAAGGAGGCTGTGGAGCAGCACCTGCAAGGTTTGAGGCAAAAATTGCCCTCCAGCATCCCAGTCGGGCCTGATGGATCCCTCTGGCCTGGGGGGGTGCTGCTCTCCTCGCACAAGACATGAAGGTGCTGCTGATCTGCTGAGCACCCTTCCCCTCTCCCTCAGGTGAGGGGAATGCTCAGGAAAGCAGGTCAGTATGATCCTGTTACCCCATTCTATGATTCTGCCTTTTCCCAGTTTATTTATATAATATCATCTCCTCATGTAGCTCTTTTTTCAGCATGTGGCAGCACAAGCAACAGGTGAAAGTCGGTGAAATTCTTTCCAGTTTTCCCTATGATTAAAGCCCTGCTATTCCAGGGAACATAAAGCACAGCCGCAGAATGTCAGCTGCTCCTTAACCATCATTTCATGATCATAATGCTGTCATTAGGAGTGTGTTTCAAGTGTATGTCTAACAGCTCAGGGACTGTCACCTGTAACAAATTCCTACCTGGGACTTGTTTAAATCTAACAGCCTGCCTTCCTAGATCATATTGGATCAGCGAGTGCACACCACTCCTCGGAATTAGGTTTGTATAAGGAAAGATTAGCCTTGTATAACATTATGCTACATTTTGTTGTTCTGAGCTATACTAAATGTAAATCATGTCTCAGGCACAGCAATAATTCAAACGGGAAATGCAAAAGGAAAGACATCAATATGAAAAAGGAAGATAGGCTGTATAGGAACACAGTCTGTCTGGAACTGGTTTTGAAAGTCAAATACACACCTTTATTTGCAATGCTCGGAGACTGTTCAGTTACCCAATGAATTTCTGTGAAATAATGTCATATCTGCACCTTTATGAACGGCACAGCTGGAGGAGAATGGGAATGAGACAGCAGCGACTCGGAGCTGGCAGAGGAGCCCCCTCAGAAGCAACACTGCCTCTGCCTCTGCCAGCTGGACAGAAACATGGAAATCTGGAAGTTTACAGAAGTTCCCTTTGGAGAAAGGACCGAAGGAAGCATGTGCTAACATCTCAGAAATAAGTAACTCAACTCTGTATTTTAATAGTGCTTTACAAAAACTGAATTAAAATGGAATTAAAATACAACACAGGGACAGAACACTTTGCCTCATTGTCTGCAGCGGAGAGGCAAAGCCTGCAGGCCCAGGACACTTACTCCAAGTGCAGGGTTTACCTGTGCTGTGAGGACACAGACTCTGTACCTGCCCGGGGGTGGGTGAGGAGCAATGTGCTTGAAACCACTTGGGACCAGCAAACGTCACCCTCAGCTCTGTGGAGGGGAGGCAGCAGTGCCACAGCCAGCCACGGACAGGGCAGGAGCTCCAGGTAGGGGAAGGGGCTTCTCCCGAGAGCAGAGCTCTGTGGAGCAGCCCAGCGGGCCCAGCGTGGGGTCAGCACTCCTCCAGGAGGCTGTAAAGGGGTGTGGGAGGAGGTGCTGGGCAGCAGGAGCTGTGGGGCCTCTGCATGGTCATGCAGGCAACACATGGGGACCTGGCACTCAGGTGGGTGCATGGCCTCAGCTCAAATGGAATTAAGTTATTTTTCCTTCAGATACTGTGAGGGTGTTTTAAGTCCACCCATGAAGGTTCTCACTGTCTTTCTTCTTGCACTGCTGCTGCTGCTTGTCCTGGGCAGCTGTGGTGTGAGTCTGGTGCCACGACCTCTGTGGCACTAGCAGAGCTCTCTGTTAGAACCACAGCAGAGCTTCAGCTTCCAGAGAGCTCTGTGCTGGCAGCGCTGGAGCTGGTCCCAGCAGGACGTGGGGAGGAGGAAGAGCAGGTCCCTGCAGCAAGCATGGGATCTTCCTGGACCAGCACTTCGGTCACTTGCATGGTCTGCAGTGGCACAGAAATGGTTTAGCTCTGAGGCTGGCCTGTCCTCCCAGGCCATGTGGGTCACCTTTAGGGGAAGTGTGTCCCTCTCTTCCTTGCAGTGCCCTGGGCAGCCCCTCCCTTGCAAGCAGCCAGGGGTCCTGCAGTAGGATCCTGCTGGTGGGATCCATCGGCTCCCTCGCAGCCCTCATCCCTCAGCTCTTGTCTTTGCCCAGCTTTGTCTGTGGAGTGTGCAGCTTCTGTGCTTCCAGGAAGCTGTCAGAAAACTGGGAACAGGAAGGTTTGGAGAGGGTCAGTGGGGCTGCTGGAGAGTCTGTCTCAAGAACAAGGATGGCTCCAGCTCCTACTCTGAGGAAGGGCCAAGCGTGTTCCAATTTTCCCTTGGAACACAAATCAGGCTCTGACGATGCCCAGTGGGTCAGTGAGGGCCCTCTCCCAAGCCCATCAGCCCTTCCCTCTCCAAGCAGCACCTTGTACAGATGTGTAAACAGAAAACCTTGGTTTGCTTCTCAAGGGATCTGTTGCTTGGTGGAGCAATAATAACCATTCCCAAATGCCCTCCCACGTTAAAGCGTGTGTGTCTGCAGAGATCGGCTTTGCTTACTGGAACACAGAACCTCCCAGTAATTACCAGGAAACGCCGGCTCAGCCCATAAGGCTTCTCCGTAAGAGCCAGGCTGGAGCTCGGCAGGGCTCAGGCTGAGAAAGCAGCTCTGATGCCGCCTCATTACTGATGGGGCTGTCTGGATCCCTGAAATCATCGTGGCGCTCTCCTTTAATATTTCATGGCCTGCGCTGAGCGCTCCCATGCAATGCTGGGAGGAGAGAGTGCTCAGGGCCGGGTGTTACAGCAACAATTGGGGAGGCCAGCAAAACGGGATGATAACTAATGTTTCTATGCATCCAGGAACCTGGGATGTGGAAAATGATTTATGAGATTAATATGGTACTTGAGGAGTTGTATGGGGCTTAGATTATTGACACTGAGGCTCTTTAGGCTCGGGAACGAGTTGGTCCTGCAACAAGGCTGACAGCAATCTGCTAGTGCTGATTTGAATTTCCACACTACAGCTTGTATGACTTTGGTGTGTCGTATGGGTTTGTTGAACTTCATCTCTGAGCCAGAGCTGGTGGGATGTGGGTGGAGGAACCCACTAGTGGAGCTGCTTCTGCAGCTGTTCTCCAAGAGAGGAAATACAAAGCAGCTTAATGCCACTGTAGCTGTGAAATGATGGGAAAGAAGAGAACCACAGTCAGGTTCTGAAGCTGTAAATTTTGACTTTGTTTGGAAAAGTCTAAAACTAAGGTTTATTATTGCCTGATCTGATATACTGTGCTGTCTGAAATAAAGCTAAATTTTCAAGTGGCTTGTTTAGTTTAGGATGTGGCTGGGGTAGATCCCATGAACCCTTCCTACCAAGACTTGGGTTGTCCTGTGTTCCCTGACCTCACAGCAAGCACACTCCCAGCTGTGCTGGGGCCCAAACACCTGGGTGGGTCCCAGGAGCATCACTGGGTGCGGGGCTGCTGTGGCCTCAGCACTGCTCTGGGGCTGCCACCCCAGAGGGTCTGGCTGGATTTCGGTGAAACTGCCGTGCCTGCGGGCTCTGATTGTGCCCAGTTTGCTCATTCTAATCATGGGGGCTAAAATCCTTTGCTGTGGGGTGGTGGTTGCATGGTCCGAGTCCCCCTCTTTCAGGGATTGCTTTCAAATGAGGCTGGGATGACTCTTCTGTGTGGGGACAAACCCATGCATGGTTCTGCGTGAGCAAGGAAATGCACAGGGTGCTCACCCCTTTCTGGGGCACGGTACCAGGGTCCCATCCTGCCTCCATCGCTATGAGATGTGGTCAGGGGGCTTCAGAGGTGAAAACTCTCTGTAGCAGGGTAGAACAACGCTCCATGAGAGCTGGCCAACCTTGCATCTATATCAGACCTAAATACAAATCCATTATTTAGGCTTTGAAAGGAGCTGATTGTTTTCCTGCAACTCGAAGCAAAGGCATGGAGTGCTATTCCCATGTTTGCAGACCAAATCTTCCTGAGCAGATGGCAGAGCAATAGGGGAGGCTTCGGGCAGCTGCTGCTCCCCCGTAAACCGGAGGGACAGGCAGAAGGTGGGCGTCCGGAGAGCGAAGCCAGTGCAGGACTCCAGGGTGGTAATAAATTAGAGGCAGGAGCTGGAACAAGGCCACAAATGAGAATTTAATTGCATGCTTCTTGTGTTTCCTGAGACTGGGCTGTAGTGGCCAGGGGTGATTCTGGAGGAAATGAAAAGCTGATACCTGGCAAAATGTTGGGGTGAGAAACCGTGTTTGACGAGTCCTGGACGGAACAAACTGCGTCATTAACAGGGGGACAACGTCTGAATCCACCTTCTGCAACTCGGATGTGTCAGGTATTAGCTCAGCAATAATTTATCACTTGAGGAACACTGCACAGAGCAAGCGTGGTCAGACTGTGACCACCTCCTCCTGCTGCTGATTAATGGAGGATGAGGTAGGCAGGGGGTGATCAGGAATAGCCAGCCCAGGTGTCCTGGAGGATATTAGGAGGTTTGTTGTGTTTGACCTCCGTGAAGTCAACAACAGACAGAGGAGACAACCTGTTCAGTCTGCTGAGCGCTCCAGACCCGCGACCTGCAGTCCTCAATAACCAACCCACTCTGGGATTCGTGTGGAGGTGAGATGTGAGTTCACTCTGAAACACCAGGGGTTCTCAGGCTTCAGCGTGTTTTGGCAATGTTTGTCAGAGATCTGCATTTTCTGGCTTTACAGGAGTCAGGAAGCAGGGACTGATGGAAATAACTTGTCAGTGCTAGGACGACCTGGGTACTTGACTAAAAAAACCCCCTTTGTCAGTAGGCAGACTAAGGAAGATACATAACAGTGGACGTATCTCCTTACTGGTTGGCTCGGGAGTCCACTGTTACACTTGAGAGAAAGCCAGCAGCAACAAACGTCTGCCATCTCTGTGTTGATGCTCTCGTAAGGTGTCACAAAAACGTCCTGTTATCCTTTTCAGCAGACTTGGCTAAGCATTTCAGACCATCTTAAATTCTGTTTTATTTTGAAGGATTAAAGCAAGTCAGAACTTCTGTTCGGGATGCACGGGAATTTTAGGGGACTGTGAAATAAGATATGTGTAAGGAGGCTTTTTGTAATACACCAGAGAGAAATATTCATATTAAAAAACGAGATGAATAAATGTGAATTCAAATTCAAGTTTGTGGAGTTAGGATTTTTTTTTTTAACTTCAACTTTTGAAGGTGATCCAAGCAGACAAGCATTATCTTTTGCTGCAGTATATCTCCTCTGTGCCCACCCTCGGCTGGATAATGCAAAAAAGCAAACCAGCCACAGGAACCCAATGACTGTTGCCCAGGGAAAACCTCCATGTACAAATCCAAGATGCTACTGCAACACCACCACCCACGGGCTGCGAGCAGTGCTGGTGTGGCAGCCCCTGGGGCCCTGGTGGGTGGCTGTGTCCCCTCACTCCATGGGGCCCTGGTGGGTGGCTGTGTCCCCTCACTCCATGGGGCTCTGGTGGGTGGCTGTGTCCCCTCACTCCATGGGGCCCTGGTGGGTGGCTGTGTCCCCTCACTCCAGGGGGCCCTGGTGGGTGGCTGTGTCCCCTCACTCCATGGGGCCCTGGTGGGTGGCTGTGTCCCCAATCCCGGGGGCCCTGGTGGGTGGCTGTGTCCCCTCACTCCATGGGGCTCTGGTGGGTGGCTGTGTCCCCTCACTCCATGGGGCCCTGGTGGGTGGCTGTGTCCCCTCACTCCAGGGGGCCCTGGTGGGTGGCTGTGTCCCCTCACTCCAGGGGGCCCTGGTGGGTGGCTGTGTCCCCTCACTCCATGGGGCCCTGGTGGGTGGCTGTGTCCCCTTGGTGCGGTCCTGCCCCGAGGGAGCTCTGTCAGCGCCCATTTCCACTCTCAGGCTCTTAATGGAAACTTCAAACAGCATCAAAGCTGGGGCACTGGGGAGCCTTGGCAATAACCTTCCTCTCCCTCAATCATACTCACTGCATAAACCTATTTTTTTGGGATCTCATCTATAAAGATCCTCATCCAAAGCAATTTCATAATAAAATGAAGTATATGCCAGTTCTCCAGGTTTTTTTCCATCCAGACATAGAATATCAAATGTAATCAGGGCTGTTTAACCTCAAAAGTGGTGCTGATCAGCATTAAGTGCATTTTTACCTTTATAGCACTTTGAATTTAATTATGTAGCAGCATTGCACACGCTGTCCAAGTTTGATGCCAGCTGATTTGGGTCATTTGGCTGGACCATCTGAAATGCTGGTTTGATTCTGGGGCTGTTGCACCACTGACATCTGCCTGGGATTGCAAAATATATCAAAAATACTTCTTTTTATGGCTTTTCCTGCCAGGCCTTTAGAGGTTTGAAATTCAAGCTATCTGGATCTGATCCTCCTTCAAAGTCTCTCCTGCCAGGGATTTTGTGGTGATGTCTGAAGCTTTTCTTACCTATTGAAATTGGAAAATAATCAGCATTAGAAGATAGAATTGTCTTGTGTTCCTCCTAGCTGGAAATTTTCTTTCTTGATCATGGCATTTCGGGCGTTTAACAAGCTAATTTTAAAATAATTAGTTTCTTGTACCTCCTCTCATCAGCATAACTCATAACTGGCTGTAACCTTGGGCAGTTTTGCTTCTGACACTGCTGGAAATGTTTGCAGAGAGGAGAAGCAGCCCGTGGCAAGCTGAGGTGCCAGGCTGGCTGGGGTTGGATTGGACACCTGCTCAACACCTCTTCCTCTAAGCTCGGTTTCCGTGGGGGTCAGGGTGATGAGACCCCCCCAGAGCCTTCCTGTGCGTGGGGAGGAGGGGTCCCTGTGAGGGGACAAGGACCTGGCCCTGGCCACTGCAGGACCGGGAGGGCACAGGGACACCTTCTCCTCCTCCTGCCAAAGCCGGCAGAGCCGTCTCCAGCCTGGTGCGAACGGATTTCTGGATGTTAAAGATGGAAACATCAGTGGATTCGCTTAGAAGAGCTACTTGTGTGAATTTTAATCCTTAATTGAGTTTAGTTGTAAAACCTTCGTATGACCTTTTTATGAATTAGGTGCAGACAAGTAGGAAATGTTTTGCATTATCACTTAAAAGTACCCTTCCTGCTGTACCTTACTCCCACAAATAATTAGAGAGGAAAGTGGTAATTATATGAATCAATTGATAGCAGCATTTGGCTCAGACAATGCTAGAAAAGAAACTATAATTTAAGCTTAACGTGTACTATAAAGTTGACGAAGAAAATGGAAATTTATGTAAATTCCAACAGACAATTTGTAAGGTTACAGACTACGTGGGGTGCACATGTTTGTGACTGTTCTTTACATTCAGCTAGTGAGGGTGGCTTTCCAGACTGAACCAGTGCTTTCCTTTGGATTCCATCCTCTAAAAATTGAAAAGATTTTCGATTTGAGGAGGGTAAACCAGTTGTTTGAGATTAGATCATTTCCACTTCTTCCACTGCTTATCCCAAGAAGAGAGGACACGGTATGCTACAAAACACACAATCATTCGAGTCATTTGCATAATTAAACACCAGGAGCCTTTACAGAAGCCAGAGCAGTTTCTAACCACCAGGGGACCCCATGTGCTCTGCCCTAAAATTGCACATTTCTTCTCTCACAGGCTCTAAGCCGGTGACACCTGTAATTTTGGGTGTCAGACTGACAGTGACGAGGGACAAAGCCCTGTCTGAGGGCACGGGTGATGGGGAGGTTTGTGGTGGGCTCAGACCCGAATGCAGGGGTTGGGGCTGGGGCTGGTGCTGGGCACGGTGCCCTGGCAGGGTGTGTGTTACTGGATCCCCTCTGTGCCAGAAGCTGAGAGTTTCTCTGGGCATTTATTCCCTGTTATCATTTATTCTCAAATGTGAGAGTGAAGTGTTTTGAAAATAAGGTGAGAACCAGCAAGCTGCCTCCTGAATCGCATCCTACTCCTTTGTGTTTCCAATTGCACCTGCCGACTTCAGCAGCAAACATCACCTTTTACTTCAATTTGTTATTTTCAGGAGCAGCAGAAGCCTAAGGAGGAGTGGGTGGGCTCTATTTTATATACAGCAACCCCCCCAGGCTCAGTCCTACTCTTATTCATACTCGGAGAAAACTCCCACTCATTGAGGACTGGATGATCAGGCTGTAAATTCCCAGTGAGGAGGTGGTTTTGCCTGTTTACATCACTGTATCGGGAACAAGGCAGAATTCAGCTCTGAGAAGCCTAAATTTTGGGTTGAACAGAGTCAGAAAAACATCACCCACGTTTTGAATGCAACTTAAATTTTAAGGTTGGTGACAAGAAGAAGAACACTTAAAGCTGAATTTGAGAATTGCTGACCATTGGTAACGATTGTAAGTTTTAGATCTGTGTTTGGAATCAGTGTATAGAATATGACTGTAAATTCAGTGAAATCCCAGTCCAAATTAGGATTTTGGCCTAGAGCACCAGACCTCGGCCCTTTAAGGGCTGATAGGAAAACTAACTTCATGTGTTTTTAAAACAACTTCGTGAAAATCATTCTTTAATCTGCCAATTTCCATTTTCATAAAAGTCCTTTCTCCACAGCTATTAAACATCTTTAAAATATAATTTAAAAAATGTAATAACCTTTGTCATCTGTTCTACAGCTTGCCTTCAGCCAGTGCACTACTTGTGAATACAGAATTTCAAATTAAATTTACTAATCTCATGGAAAAAGGACACTACAAAATATTGCATTCACGGTTAATACTGGCACAGCAAGCTAAGAACAACTAATTCTATCAAGTAACAAAATAAATTATACATTCCCTCTCCTGGTTGAGCTGAAATACTGCACAAAATTATTGAAAAGCTTCTCATGTAAAACCGAAGGAAAATACCAATTATCGCCCTGTTGCTGGTGGCGCTTGGAGCGGAGAGAGCTCCGCTCTCGAGGTGATGGGAGCGGAGAATCGTCCCAGGCAGAGGGGCCTGTCCTGAGGCAGGAGGGGCAGGAGATCCCCCATGTCTTGGTGGGGGCTGTGTGGGAACTCAGGAGGGTGGACTCAGGACCATAAGTGACACCTTCCTTCCTCTTTGCTCTCTTCTCTGTAGGCAGGGGCTGGATTTGACTTTTCAAGGTGCTCACACTCCATGGGATCCTAGAAATCTGAAGTGCCCAGCTTGGACTCTCCGCCCTGAACACAACCTTTCCAAAGTGGAGTTTTAGGTGGCTTCCACCTATAAAACCAGGGTAGTGTTTTGAGTTCCTACCAAATAAATGTAGGAATACAGTGGAGAAATCTACTTTTGTTACATCATTTAACAAAAAGCCAACTCATCTGGCACATTTTGTCATTAAAATAGGAAAGAAATGGAGCTCCCCCTGCAAAAAAGCATTTCCAGGAATGCAGTCGGGAAAGCACCACCCAGCAGCATCAGCCTCTCCTGCTGCTGTTCCAACAGCTCCATTTGGACCTGGCTGTCTTTCTGTCCATGCTCCGAGTAAATTGCTCAGAAACCAGCCAGAAATAAACGGGGAGGAATCGCTGTGCTGAAAACAGCATGCTTTCATTTGTCTCCCCATCCAAGCTCCACCTGTCTGGCCTCTGGAGCTGACCTTTATTTAATTGGGACCAGGCTGGAGGGATCACTAGAAAGCAGCAGGTCCGTGTGTCTGTTCCCCCACTGATTTGTGAGGAGAAGGTGGTCTGGGGTGGAGCTGGTGTCTGCAGTTGCCTGCTCCTGTCAGGGCTCTCAGCAGAGCTTCAGGAGGAGGTGAAACAAAGCTCTCAGTGCCAGGAAGCTGCTCGGTGCTGCTCAGCAGGGTGGAACCGGGGGTGCAGTCCTCAGGTGCTCTGCTCTGCAGGAGCAGGGTGGTTAGAGGCAATTCCCTGGCTCGGAGCCCTGTCCCTGCAGCTGCCTCTGCCTTGTGCCGAGAGGTTTTGTATGGGGAAGGCTGGAGGATGCTGCACCACGGTGTGTGAAACACGAGCGAGGGGCTCTTTGGACGACCTCTGGTGCTGTGTGTGGGCACCGCTCTGCCTGCGTGCGGTGGGGATGTGCCCGGGTGGAGCTTTCACCTCCCTTGGGCGCCTTTTCAAAATCAGCCCCTTTTGTGCCTCCCTGCTGTGGCTGCTGCACTCATAGAAAAGATTTTAAATTTTTTTTCCAGAAAAGGTGCTTGAAAAAGTGTTCTTTAATGAAATGTTTTGGGGGGTGTAATCAGAATTTTTTTAATGATTCATGTCATAAGTGCAAAGAATTTTGGCTAAAGTTGAAGGTAAGGGTTTTTTTAATCAGCAACATGCTCATTATTCACTTCCCACTCTCAGCCAAGACAAGAAAAACAGCAGCTTTCTGATGAAAAGAAGAGGATCCATCAGGTCCCACTCACTTTTCATGAACTAAGAACTGATGTCAGTGACTGTCAGATTTAAGTGATTTTCCCCATAAATCTCCTCTTTACTGGCAAAAAGGAATCATTGTTCCCTAACACTGCACAAGCTTTTTGTTCGGGTTTGCTGTGTATAAATTTAATGAGAACAGGCACAGAACACATCAAGAGCTGAGCATGTGTCAGTTAGGAACCGTGTGTTTGAAAACCTTTTCCTATAATTATCTACATTTCCAGTTCCCCGCTCGGGGAGGATGAGGGAAGGGGCTGTGTGCTCACTGCAACAATGGCTTCCAGGAAGGGCAGGAGCGCCTGAGTGCCGGAATGGGACACGGCTGAGGCAAACGGAGAGACGGCAAGGAGCTCGGATGATTAAAAATGAGGTGTCCCCAAGGCCGTACTTGTGTGGCTGTTGTTCAGTCTGGAGAGCTGGGTGCTGTTTATTGACCGGCTGTGCTGACTGAGCTGCTTGCGATAATCTCGCCTGCCGGTCACCCCGTCTGCTCTGTCGCAATCTGTGCTCTGACCTTGTCCCAGGGAGGTGGCTCTGGTCCAGCCCTGTCCCGGGGAGGTGGTTCTGGTCCATCTTTCCATCACCACACAGGGTACACGATGGGCAGGGTGCGGGCTGGGACGCTGGGGACGGGTGCAGGAGGGACAATGGCCCTGGAGGGGACAGAGAAAGCAGCGCTGGCCGTGGGGTGCCCCAGACAGGCTGGGTGTGTGTCCGTGCACCCGCAGAGCAGAGTCACAGCGGCCGCTCTCACGCACCCACCCCCCAGCACTCCGTGCCCTTGCAAACACAGCCTGTCCCAGCCTGCCTTTTCCCAGCACGTCCAGGATAAACTCTCGCTGCAGGCAGGAAACTGCAATGCCCACGGACAGCTGCCTGAGCTCTCCTGAGGCTCACTGCTCCAGGGAACAAGGAGTATTTTTGGGAAGCCTGTTTGACCCTGCAGAGCCTGAGGTGTTGGCTGCAACTCACCAGCCTGTGCTGCCCTCAGGGGAGGAAAACAAACTCAGGTTTTGCCTTCATTTTGTGAAATAAATAACCACTTCGGCTCTCATAGTTTCAAGCAGAAGTGCATTTTTTTCTGTAAGGATGTTTCTTCTCTAAAAACACAAGTAGCCAGGTTTAGGGTCACAGGAGGGATGGATGCAGCCAGGCTGGGAGCTGTTTTCACCATCCACCACTTGGTGAGAGGGGGCAAAGCTGGGGTTGAGAGGTCCCTGGTGCTGGAGTCAAGCAGCACTGTGAAGGGAAGAACAGAGACTTCATACCAAGTTTGTCAGAGATGCTCTCCCGTTTAGCCCCAAGGTGCAGAAAGGACCCCCCTGCTCCCTAAACTCCTTCTCAGAGAGGAGTATGGGTCTGGCTGGATCTAATTCTAGTCCCAGACTTGGTCAGTGGTTTATTTAAAGGATTATACAAGCATAATTGAACCTCTCTACAAATCTGTCCTGCAGGATTAAGTATGGCAAACCAGATATATGCAAAATGAATTAGTTATTTCAATTGATGATTATAATGATTAGAATAAAGGACCTTAATCAGAATTATCTGCTACACAATATAGGTAGTTATAACTACAATTATAGTGCACTACTTATTAAATCAGTAATTTCAAAGGCAGCTTGATAATTATCAAGTAGATATTGAAGTTACACCGATGTCTGAGGGTAAATCTCTTTTGCTCAGCCTCGAGGAGTGACCTTGAGGGGTGTCCCCACTCCAGGGAGGAATCTCCAGGCACATTCCCAGGAGGGATATGTTAGAACATCTCCTGGATCCCTGGCAGTGCCCAAGGCCAGGTTGGACGGGGCTTTAAGCGCCCTGGGACAGTGGGAGGTGTCTCTGCCCATGGCAGGAGTGGCACTGGATAGGCTTTAAGGTCCCTTCCAACCCAAACCACTCTGTGATTTTAAATGTTCTTTCAATGGTTATGGGTGAGTGTTGCCCTTGGACAGGTATTCTACAACTGTAAAACTCAGCTTCTGTGATTCATCATCTTAACTCTTATCAGTATTCTTTTTGAAATGTCAAGATTCGTCATCTTAAAAGGCAGAAATCAATCAGCAAGTGAAAACAAGCACAAGGAAGTATTGTAATTTTTAGATGACTTTTGAGGCAATTAGAAGTTGTCTAACTCCTTGCTTCTACAAAGCCCTTGTTCTAGAAAGTTATTGGAGGGAAAAGAGAATTCCCATCTGCTTGAAAGCTTTCCCTCAAAATCCTGGAGACAGGGGTGGTGTTCCCTTGCACACAGGGTAAAAATCCAACCTTTGTATGAGGACCATCCAGAAATACATTGTGATTTTCGGGTGGAAATGATGGGGATCAACCAAAGGAGTGAAATAAAGTGTTTTCTTCCCTATCTAAAATCCTAAAGCAAAGAGTATTTCATGTGGTCTATGATTGCCTGCCATGCTCCAGCTGCTTAACAGATATATTAATAAATGCATGAATCGTGGCCTTGCTGCAATTAAACACTGAACACGGAATTGGCATGAATCACACAGAGACCAAAAGGTGCAGTGGCCACTTGATTTCTTGGCTTTTGCCTCTACACATCCTGTTCAGGACTGGCACTGGAGTGACTTCGGAAATATTTACCAGGACTGTGCTATAAGCTCAGCATTCAATTAATAAAAAGAGAAAGAGGTCATGCCCATAATTTGTGTTTGGCATTGGGGAACTTGCATGTTGTCAACAGCATTTAATTTTTTTCTTTCCAATCTATTAAGGTGTTTAATTTCATTTTAACCTTTAAGAGTTAGGGCTGGTAGTAGCCACCAACACTAAATTAACACAGATGTTTGCAGTCATTAATTGCTGTGTCTGAATGGCAAAATAAAACAAAATGACAAAATAAACCCCTGATTTTCCCACCTCCCAGGTAGCATATCTGGAGCAGTGGTTCTGGAGCTGCGAGAAGTCGTCTGCAATTAGGGCTGAGTGATCTTTATTAACCACTCTGTGCCGTATGAGGTACAGCCCGTGGCCTTCTCGGGTCCCTGATTTACTGCTTTTCATTTATTGAGTGCCTACACCAAAGCAGAGGTAATTTCCCATAATGGGGCAGGATGTGAGTGCAACACAACCCAGAGAGTAAATTATTACAACTGCGTGGAGATGCTTCTGTACAATGGCATTTTATTGATGTTTCTTCCTGGTCACTCTTCATTGCATACAACAAAAATAAACTGGACAAGGAAATGCCTCGTAAACCATTTTGGAGAGGTGATCTGAATGTTTCTGATTTCTGTACCTCTGACAGCGGTGAATGTGCGAGGGAGTGTTGCCTCCAAGGGGAAGGCATGGCAGTAAATGATGCAAATTGGCAGGATTACAGGATGTAATGAATCCAAAGAAGATTTAAAAATATAATTGGAAAAGGTGTCAAAGGAAAAAAATGGTTAGTCTGTTTTATCTGTTATTGGGGCTCGAGCTTACAACCTATTAAGAAATTTGCCCTTGTCAAGGAAGAAGATGGAATGTCTCACTGAGTCCTGTGAGCGCTGTTACTGCACAGGAACTGTGTGCAGGGGTGAGGCAGAGCTGCTGTCATGGGCTCTTTTATTGTTCTTTGATTCCGAAGGGAAGGGAAAATCTGTTTCTTAGAAAATTCTTCTCCGCTTTTTGATTTCCTCTCCATTTCCTTATGCTAATCGGGCTGGTGTAATGGGAAGTGTGATTATGGAATGCACCGTTTCAGGCTGCCGTGCTTCTGCCTGCAGCACTGACTGCTGCTGGGCACCGCTGTGTGCCAGGGCCAGCAGGGGCAGGGAGCCCAGCACCTCTCCTGGGGATGGGGCGGGGGCACGGCAGAGTGGGATGGGGCAGGGGCACAGCAGAGTGGGATGGGGCAGGGGCACAACAGAGTGGGATGGGGCAGGGGTACAGCAGAGTGGGATGGAGCAGGGGTACAGCAGAGTGGGATGGGGCAGGGGTACAGCAGAGTGGGATGGGACAGGGGTACAGCAGAGTGGGATGGGGCAGGGGTACAGCAGAGTGGGATGG
>VXBT01010679.1:32638-78767 GCA_013400235.1 Oriolus oriolus
CACAGCAGAGTGGGATGGGGCAGGGGCACAGCAGAGTGGGATGGGGCAGGGGCACAGCAGAGTGGCTGGCCGCAGCTCACCATGCCCAGGGAATAACACGATGTCTTTGCCCCTTGGCAGGGAGGTACCTTTGGTGTGGACTGCAGGAGTCAAGGGTGCAGCAGCTTCAGGACTCATCACAGTAAGTGATGCTGCCCTGCAGGAATTAGCCAGGGACTGTTTTCCGTGTCTGGCAGACCTCACAGTCCCTGTGCCAGCTGGCAAAGCTCTTCAACTTCGACCCTGTGAGCTGAGGATAAAACTGACTTCTGAGATCATCTCTGCTGGAGAAAAAGAGCCCGCATCGAGGCCTTTGAAAGGAGAAGAGAAAAATAATTTTCTTGTAACATGGTAAAGGGCGACTAAATGGAAATGCTGAGGGTCCTTAAATAATAAAATGAAAATGAAGCTTAAAAAGGTGTCGTGGAGGTTTGTGTACTGAATCACTCAGGTGCAGGCAGTGTACATTGCTTCTTGCAGCACAAAAGCATTTTAACTGATTAACATGCTCCAGTGACTCTTTTCAGTCTGCTGTTCTTGAGCTTGGGCACTTCTGTGATCTTGGCACGAAGTAGGTGGTAAATATGCAGGTTTTTCCAGCCAGGACTATTCAGAGGTGCTGGGCTTATGCAGGAAAATTGCAAAGTGCCCTGGGACAGGGCTGTCCCTGCTCCGGCACAGCGCTGCAGTGCCCTGGGACAGGGCTGTCCCCGCTCCGGCACAGGCACGGCACTCCCCAGGGACTGTCCCCACCCGTGCCCGGCAGTGCTGCCCCCGCGGCACAGGTCTGAGCTTTGAAGATGTTACTGAAGCCCATTTCCACTGGAATCCAGGGGAGACTGAGATTTGTTTCGTTAGGAAAACACGAATGGAAATAAGGCCAGCCTCTCTTGTGTGGGGCCAAGGCAGAGGTGGTGCACACCGGGGTCGCTGTGCTGGGCACAGCTCTCACCTGTGGGGCCTTTGCTCTGCTCACCTGCAGCCACTGGCATGACCAGTGGAATTTGATTTTTTAGGCCTGTAAAAATGAATGGTGTATTAGAAAATGTGTGTCCTATAGAATCATGGAATCACAGAATTGCTGAGATTGGAAAAGCCCTCAGAGATCATTGATCCCAATCATTCCCCCAGCACTGCCAAGGCCACCACTGACCCTGTCCCCAACACTCTCTGTGTACTCAGCACAGCCAGCCCTGTACAGGGAAATGGCACCACCTTAAAACTCCTTCCCTTTAAACGGGGAGAGGCACCAGCAAACCTTGTTGCTCTGTTTCAAGCAGCTCTGGTGAAAATTATGTGAACTGGCCATCTACTAGAAACAATCTGGGGCTGACAGGCCATGCCACAGAACATGGACAGTACACTTGGAATTAGCTTTGGATTGATAATCCAGATGATCTTTAAGCTTAGTTTTTTGATAATGTAATCTTTCAGGTCCCTTCCAACTCTAATTATCCTATGATTTTATATTTTTACTTTTAAATCCCTGAGAGCAGAATAGTAATAGGCCTCATACGCCATTAAATAATGATAAATAAAGCAATTGAAAACAACCCTCCAAAAAAAGATATTTGATCATGGGAGGAAGAAATGTGCCAAATACAGTCTCAAAAGTAAATTCCAAGTAACGCTTTTAGAGTGTCTGTTACTCCCAGCCTTCCCTCTCCTCTCCTGCACAGCAGCAGGGCTGAGGGTGCCAACCTGGGCTTTAATGGGCTGTTTATACAGGGGACAATGAGCAGCAGATGACTGTTGATAACCGTAGTGTTGATGCAGACATGGGGTTGAAAATGCTTCTAAAGTTGCTGAAGAAGCAGGAAAGAAATGTATGTTTCTTATTTGAATGAGTTTTACCTTTTTATCGAGACAGTTGAGGAGTCTCTCCGAAATGCTGGGAGCCTGAGCAGCACCACAAATAGATTCCTGAATCAAATGGAAATTAAGCTTTCTGCTACATTTCTGCAATAATCCATCCAAAGAGGAGCAGAAGCTACAAAACCATAATAACAATGGGAGAAATTATACAGCCCCACCGTTTTTCCGGCACTGCTGTTAGCAGAACACTAGATTGATGTTGTACCTATTTTTATTTTTGCTGCTGGAACAGCCTTTGTCACAGAGAGGAGGCACACGAATTTCAATAACTCCTGTGTTTTGTGAAAAATGTGGAGTGCTGCACTCATCTGACCTTTTCAGAATTTTTCATTTCAATTGCCTGGTCACCCCAGTCCTTTGCAAGAGGTTGGGCTCCCCTTTTAATGGGAAGAGGAGGAGCGCAATGGTCAACCATTCAAAATACTGAATATTAAAAAGGTCAACAGAGTATGGCATGGAAATGTGAAAATGAGACAATGCAATCCCAGATACCTCCTCGCAGTGACAAAAATTGTAGCAAGAACAGAAAATGTCACAACACAAATCCATTTCCAGAAGAGACAGGAATGTGGTGTGTGATGAGTGTGTCCTCGCTGCGAAGTTCCGGCTGTGTTCCTGTGTTCCCGCAGCCTGTCCAAACCTCAGGGGAACGGCGCTGCACGGCTCACAGTCAAAGGGATTTAGGATCACAGAGTCACAGAGTCATGGAATGGTTTGGGCTGGAAGGGACCTTAAAGCTCATCTCGCTCCCACCCCCCACCACGGGCAGGGACACCTTCCACGAGACCAGCTTGCTCGCAGACTGACATTTCCTCACAGTCAAATTGTGTTTGTGCAAACGATGTTGTTAAAGGGCCACAGAAACATGGCAAATGTGCAAATCCCACAATATTCTCTATTTCCTCGTCTGTGTGTGTTGTGCCATCCTGGGAACCTCCCTTCCCTACAGAGCAGAGGCAGAGGAGTTCACAGCTCAGCCTTTTCCCATCTTCAGACATCAGAGTGGAAATAAATAAAGAAATAAAAAGCAAACCAGGCAATAAATAAATCAATCTAATGTAAGGGGGAGGAAAAGAACAATTCAGAATGGCTGTAAACGGAAAAATTTTTATTGCAAATACAGGAATAAAGTGTGAGTTTTTGTGCTCTGAGCCATTGGTGCTGGCCCCAGCCCCAGCCTGGTCCCGGTACAGCAGTTCCATCGCTGGAGGAGGTGGCCAGAGCCAGGCAGGATTCCTCAGTTTAACACCTTTCTTGGTTTGCTTTCCTTTTCTCTCTGTCAATATTCAGCAGCTCTTCATTTTCCTTTTAAAACATTTGAGAACCGGAATGATATTTACAAAATCTCACTTGTAACATTTGCTGGGCTGATTGTAACTGCACAAACACCAAGTCTTTCCAGTGTCATAAAGATGCACTTCACTAACTATTTATTTTGCCTTGAAGAGATAAGTCAGTGTGTGATAAACAGAGATCTGAGGCCCCTGGCTGAAGGTGCCCCGTTGGCAAGTGCCAGGCAAAGACTACAAGGAATTGTTGTTTTTAAAAATTCCAAACGCCAGAATTAACATAAATAAGCTCCAGTTGAAAGTGGGATTTCTTCCCAACTGAGCAGGAAGAATTAACTCACAGGAATCCTATCCAGCAGTGAAAGTGTTTGGGGTTTTTTTTTATCCTCAGAGAAAGGAGCAGCGTTACAGAGCAGAGGAAAGAAGCTGTCTCAGCCATGTGGAGCTGTTCATGGAACCACAGAATCGCAGACTGGTTTGGGCTGGACAGAACCTTACAGCTCATCTCGTACACCTTCCACTAGAGCAGGTTGCTCCAAACCCTGTCCAACCTGGCTGTTTGGACGAGGGGAGGGGACAGCAGCGTCCCTTGGCTGGTCCACTCTGTGTGTTTGGAAACCATCACTGGGAATGGTGAGCTCAAAAGCACCACAAGAGCTCCCAAAGCGCCTGAGCTGTCGCAGTCATGCTGATCCGATGCTGGGATGCGGCACCCGGGAAGGCTGAGCCACAGGTCCAGACAGAGCAGAGAAAGGCATTTCCTGAAGTGAAAGCAAGGGGAAATGGCGTTGGGAGATCGGAACAGAGAGGCTGGAATTTAAAGTGATTTTTAAAGATGCAATAAAGCTAAAACGTGATAGCGTGTGCACCCTGCGGAGAGCTAAGCCTGCGGGTGAGCCGGGGCTGCCGGTGGTCTCTGTTTCACTGCCAGGGCTGAGCTGCAGGGCCGAGGCAGCTCCCACTCCCCTGGGCTGGGCCCGTGTGACACGGACTGTGTCACAAGGAGGGATTGTGCGAGGGTGCCGTGCTGCGAACGAGGAGCGGCAATGGCAGCGCAGGCCGGGCCCGCCGGGGCCCAGCGGCACCAGGCCGTGCCCGAGCCCCGGGCCTGGCCCCGGGCCTGCCTCGGACACGGGGCCCGAGGGGCTCCCGGTCACGGCCTGAAACCAGCACAGCTCCAGAGACGTGACCAGAGAGATCCAAACGCGGAGCTGAAGCAGGCCGTGCCTGCCCTCGCTCACATGAAATCCATTCCAGCTCGGCACGTTCTGTGATTCTGTGAAAAGTATTTCAGATGGGAGCGACGTCCTGCCTGCTGGGGACAGGGAACAGCGCGGGGAGAGAGGCACTTCCTGCTGTTCCAGCCACACTGGAGACGTTCAGGTTCTGTTATATTAAATATACCCACCAGGGACTATGGGTTCCCCCAAAAATACCATAAAACCCCCAAAGTAATAAAATAATGAATGAAAGAGGAACTTGGCTCATCAGCTAGTGCCACCCTTCTCCTGAGGGATGCAGGAGCACCCCTGCCTTCCCTGCAAGGCTGAGCAGGGACACTCCTCACCTAAATCTCTTTGGTCTATTTCAGGGTTTATGGGACAGAACCAACGCTTCAGGCTCCGTTTGCAAACTAATGCTGAGGAAATGCACATCCCCACTCTCTGCCAGGCTGAGGGAGGAGCCCTCCCGTGAGGCAGAGCCAGCCTGGGAGGGGAATGGCACAGGAGGTTCTGAAACACGTCTTGAGAATACAGAGAGGTTTACACCCAAAATGATGGATATTCAGGAGCTGAGTGCCCCTCTGCCCATCACAACTGGCTCCTTCCCTCTGTCTGTGGCAGCAGAACGTGTGGCGTGTGGCATGTGCTGAGTTATGTGGATCTTCATTTATTCCTTACAGATCCTTTCTATTCCTTATAGTTCCAGGTCCCCCTTGATCCATTTCAATCCCATTTTCTAGACTCAGGGCTGATGTTAACCAGGTACTGTTATTTCAAAAACACAATTCCATTACTGACTCATCCTTCATTTCCTGTCATAATGATTGTAATAGTTATTTTCTCCGTGATAATATTATATGGTGGTGGTTTTTTTCTCTCCCAGGTATTTCTAGTTGCCTTTTTATTTTTTTAACTTCAAACTCTCATGTCATCAGCCACTACTCAGCTCCCCTGAGAGCACGGATCTGTTCAAGCAGCTTTAGGCGACTGGAGGAGAGGAAGAGCAGCCAGAGGTGTCCCCGGGAGGAGGGAACCAGGTGGCCACAGAGTGGGGGCTGCCCATGGGGCTGCCCGGGGGGCACCAGAGCATGGCTGGGGCTCATGGTGCCACACAGCCCCTGGCACCAGGGGGACTGGCTGTCCCTGGGGAAAAGCATCCCCCTGACCTTCTGCCAGCTCATTGTAGGGTCCCAGAGTGGTTTGGGTTGGGAGAGACATTAAAGCCGATCTTGTTCCACCCCCTGCCATGGGCAGGGACACCTTCCACTATCCCAGGCTGCTCCGAGCCCTGTCTGACCTGGTGCGTGACATTTCCAGGGATCCAGGGGCAGCCACAGCTTTCCTGGGCCTCACCCAGGTGACCTTCCCCCAGAGAGAAGAATTCCTTCCCAGTATCCCACCTAACCCTGCCCTCAGTGGGTGGGAAGCCATTCCCCCTTGTCCTGTCACTAGTGCCTGGTGAACAGTTCCTCTCCAGCTCCCTTGTAGGCTCCCTTTGAATGCAGGAGGGAATCTGAATTATGGGAGATTGGTTCAAGCTTCTCAGAGCCCCTTGAGAAGACTTCAGATCAGGCCTTTCTAAACCATTCCCCTGCTTCTCTGCTGGGTGTTAATTATTACAGCTTGCAACTCAGGAATTTTGTTCTCAGTCACATCCTGGTTTTATTCTCAATACATCTGAATGGCAAATTATTCATTTGCTCTAGTCACAGTGGGGTTAGGATCTTCGGTATGCAAGTGACAATATTAATTGCCTGGTGTGTGGTCTTCTGAAGAACAGAAGTTAGAAAGAATGATTCCACACCCCAAGTCATTAGGAGAAAAGCTCAATTCATTATCTGGGTGTTATTATTACTAATGACATAGTAATAGACTCCATACTAACAATAAATATCTTTTTACCAGCTCAGTGTTTTACTTAATAGCCTTTTTAACTGGCAGCTGAAGGTTTGTGCCCCCCCAGCTGGCGCCACATGCGCTGCCTCTCGTGGGAGCTGCCTCCTGCACGTCTCCAGAGTAAGTCCTTAATTTTGCACGGTGTCGGGTGATTTTTGGCCATCTCTGTGTGTTTTGGCAGGTGGGGGGCACTGAGATCCCGGGAGGACAGGGGGATGAGTCAGCCCACTGCAGGGGCTGCCCTCCCAGCATCCCATCTCGTGTCCTGCTGTCCACCTGGGGAGCGAGGACGCTCTCTGACATTCCTGTACCTGTAGGGCACCCCACAGCACTGGAGCTGTTGACAGAACCCCAATTTTCAAGCCTGTCTATGAGAAAGCTCTTCTGGAATAACCCTGAACTCGGCACTGCCCAAAGGACCTGAAAATACCAGGGCATGAAGCAGAATTTTTGGGGTTTTTTTCATTGGGCTTGGTTTTGCCCCAGCAGAAAAGGGCTGTGCCCCTCTCCAGGTCACCTCATGAAGCAGAGAAGGGAAGTTAAACTCAGCTTTGTATAGTGGTCATTGGTGGATGGGTTTGGGTAGACTTTGAGCCATTCAAGGCCAGGACATGCCCTCCCCATCTCCCCAACAAACCCCTCAGAGCACAGGGCAGGCTGCTCGGGACACTTGCACGTCTCCTTCCCAGCTGATGCTGTTTTCAAGGGATCTGGACACCAGACCCTGGTGGAGCCCCCAGACTGCCCCACTCTGCACTCCTGCACTGCAGTGAGAGGGACAAGGACAGGAGCACTGCCGAGGTGGGGAAGAGGGTGAGGTCTGTTGGTTTCCACTGGCAAGAAATGATTTCCCCTCCCTTCTGGCATTTAGGAGTGTTTCGTGTGCTGAGAACCTCTGGGGCTGCTCTGTCGCTGGGGCTCCCACCCATGGAGTGGGCACTGTCCTGCTGCTGAGGGCACTGCTGGAGAGCAGCCAGCTGGATCCCAAACCTCTGTCCCCATCTCAGAGAGAATCTGCTCTCGGAAAAACAGTGTTACGAGGCATTTCATCATTGTATCTTCTTATTTCCAGTCACAGGTATACCAAGACAATTCTGGTGGTGCAGCAGAATACAAAACGATTTATTAATGACAGGAAAATCTGCACCCTTGGATATATCCCAGAGCAAGTTTGGAGTTATTGGCAGGGTCATTACCAGCTGTTCTATTAGCAAGACCAGGAAAATAGATATTTTTACTTTAATTGAATTTCATATAAGTTGCAACCTGGCCTTTAACAGAGAGGAGTCATTTGAATTTATCACAGAGCCAGGCATTGGCTTTAGGCTCTTGGATTTTGTCTCCGGTGCTGCTGAAGACATTTTACCCCAATTGCATTCTGGCCTTGAATGCAGAAACCTTAACTAGAAAATCAGCACTTTTGCTTCGGTGTTTTCTACTTCAGCTAAACCTGTGCCCAGCAGGGACCAAATGTCTGACATGTTTTGCTGGAAGTGGCTCAAGATGTCCAGCAGCTCTGTGGGTGGCACGGGCCGTTCCAAGCCCGGTGCAGGAGCCTCCCTGCCTGTGCCCCTGGAGCTGGGATGGATCCTCACCTCTCATCGGCTCCAGCCCAGCCCTGGCTCCTCCACAGGGCCCGGCGTCCTCGCGAGCTGAAGGAGGGGAAAGGCCTGATTCACACTCCAGTCACACGGGAATTACAGCAGCTGACCTGGCGCTTTTAGTAACAGAATTATGCCGTAGAAAAGCGAGTTAGTATTTTAAACATAGTGGAACTGTTTGTAATTTGTTTGTTTATAAAACAAATATCTACTTGGTATGACATTACATTGTTGAATTACTTATTTACAACTCCAAATACCTGTGTTATTAGTGCTGCCTGCTGTTGCAAACACCAAATTAATGTTCACTTATTTCTCCACTTAGGTTGTGGAGATTGTATTATGACTTCATCAATTGGCTTTGTTTTTCAAAGAAACTTATTTCCATCCAATTCCTTATGTCATGTTCCAGACAAATGAAAGCAAAGGCCCCCCGTATTGTAGGTGAAATCTGTAACGCTGCAGCTCCGGAGTGACGCCTTAAACAATCAAGCTAAATATGTCAGGGGACTTTTTAATACACTGCACTGATGAAGCAAGAGTATTAAATTTATTCAACCATGAAGAAGGCTTTGATTATCCTACACCTCAGCTGTGCCAGTATGTGTTGACCATGAGCAAAAAAAAATAGGAGAAAATGAAACGTGATTAGTTCCTGATGGGCTGAAATTCCTTTAATGCGCATAACAGGGAGGGAATTCATATTAACAGCTTCCATCAAGAATTTATTTTTTTCATATCTACTCCACAACACAATGAATCAGTGTCTCTAAAGGCTGATAACGTTCTTATCAATACCTGAATGGGAACAGGTGGGATGGCACAATTATTGCCGGTTTATTGTGTGCATTGTGCACAGCTCCCGAGCCCTGGAAGTGCTCCCCCTCCAGTTTCACTCTGAAAACAGATGTGACGGTTGCTTTCGGTCATTTTTTTGTCAGTAGGTTTGATTGAGCAGATTTGGAAAATTGATTAAGTTACAAGGTTTTAAAAATTATTTTTGAGCTGAAGCTTAACAAAAGCCTATTTTTAAGAGCTCAGTAAAAAAACCTGTAATGCACTGAGTGAGACACAATTATATGCAAAAGGCATTGTCAGCAGCTGGAAAAATTACGAGGAAGTTTAAAGGCTAATTATTAATCACCTGGCTTTGGCAGCACCACAGAATTCATCTTCCTGTGTCCTAGGGGGGTGCTGGATTTGCAAAGCTGCAAATGGTAGTTTATCTGAATTATTTTTAAGAAAGGTTCTGGCGCCCACATGCACAGTGCCGACATTTACAACTGAATTATTACAACTCCATGTTTTACTTCTCTGCTGCCTCCGCACTTGTTTCCCACCTGCTCGTTGTCGGTGAGGGAGCACAGGAATTTCAACAGAATTCACAAAGAAGTGAGAAATCGAGTTTCAAATGCGCAGCATTGGTAATTTGTGTGCATCACTTGGGGAGGGAAAAGTGGTGTGTTCACAGGGAAACTTGGAGCCAGAAGAGAAAATGAAATTGCATTGTTGGGCCCTGCATTGGGGCCTGGCTGTGCCCGGGCCTGCCCTTCCCGGGCCTGGCACCGGCACCGGGGCTCCACGGTCACCTGTAATCACGGGGTCCCGGAATGGTTTGGGTTTGCAGGGACCTCAAACCCACCCAGTGCCACCCCTGCCATGGCAGGGACACCTCCCACTGTCCCAGGCTGCTCCCAGCCCCAGTGTCCAACCTGGCCTTGGGCACTGCCAGGGATCCAGGGGCAGCCACAGCTGCTCTGGGCACCCTGTGCCAGGGCCTCCCACCCTCCCAGGGAACAATTCCTGCCCAATATCCCATCCAGCCCTGCCCCCAGTTGGTAGGAAGCCATTCCCTGTGTCCTGTCACTAAATATGCCCTTGTAAATAGTCTTTCTATGAAAATGTGGAATTTCAGCTGGATGGGTGCTGGGTTTTATGCAAATCCAGCAACACCAAGCCGGCTGCTCCCTCCGATCCCCGCGTTTGACAGATGTGAGAGCTTGAGAGCTTGAGTACTTTAGTGGCGCTCATGCTGAAGATGATAAATGCAGTCTTCATCTGGCAACTTCAAGGTTCACTTTTTTTTTATTTGAAGAGGAACATGCATATGGTTAACAACACAACATTAATAATCCTTCCCTGCAAGCAAGATTGATACACGCAGCATAAATCCTCCTGCAGCCGACGTGGCTTCTGGTAGACACGGAGTGTTTCTTTTGCCATCAATATTTGGGCTGAGGGTTGAAGTCCAAGTGAGGTTTTTTCCTTTCCCTTTCCAGAGGCGTGTGCTCCCAGCTGCACCCTGCTGCTGCCTGCAGGCGCTGGGCAGCCCTGCCTCAGGAGCAGAGCAGTCTCTGAGATGCGCCACAGGATTCAGCGCCGCAGGGATGGAGTGAGGCACCAGCTGCTTCTGGGAGCACTTGAGTCCACGCAGGACTCGGAGGGGCTGGGGTCTCAGCAGCAGCAGTCCCACCTGCCTGGGTGCCCACACGTGAACAGTGTGATCTGGTGCAGAGCAGGGAGCTCTTCAGGCCTCGCTTTGTCGGTGCTTTATTTGCCAACAGTAGCAAAAACTTTCTTCCTTGTGTTTGTGAAGATGTCATTTAGGGTTTAATGAGGCTGCTGATCCCAGCACAGGGCCCTGATCAGCAGGAGCAGCCAGGACTCCTCGTCTCACCCCTGTCTCGGGGCGTTATCCCATTATCCCACCTGCTGTTCATGGCAACTTCAGCCTTGGTGCTGAGCCTCGAACACGGGTAGGGGAGAGAGATGTGGGAGCAGAAACCTCCAGCCCCAGTGTCGTGGTGTCCTGCACCTTTCCACCCTGGGCTCCCTCAGACTGGGAGGTACACCCAGGGATGCCTGTGTGAGCAATCCTGGCACAGCAGAGAATCCCTCCCACGGCTGGGGAGTGAGATATTTGGCCTTTACTATGCAAGAGACCTTTTCATCTCCCATTTTCTTACAGAAATTGTGAGTGTAGGGCTGTAAAAATATGGCCCCACCCACAGCAAGCTCAAATGGGAGCCAAGCCATTACTGAGCATGTGAAATAAATTTGGGGTATTGGGGGGAAACCAGGAAAAGACAAGGCACACTGAGCATCAGACAGGAAAATGAACAAATGCTGGAAGTGCAGCCTTGATGGAAGCCTCAGAGGTCTCCGTGCTCTCCAAGCTGAGTGCTGGCTGAAAGAGGGCTGGAGCTGCAAGCAAATAAATGTTCTCTTGTTATTTGGTTTCTCCTGTGTTCATGGAAACAAAAATTGCATTAAGAAATACCTGACTTCACCATCAAATTTTATTCCCCACAGAACCCCAGACAGGGCTCTTGGCTTTGGCCTCCCTGTTTAGTGCTCTGAGAAACGTTCCGTAGCTTGTCTGCTCCTTTTTCTCCTCACTCAGACATTGGATACCAGGTGAGAAACAGGAGTCTTGTATTTCCATAGCTCTTCATGATCCCACTGGGGAAAACACTGGGGGAAGAGGATCAGCAGGAATCAGCCTCCAAGCAAAGGCTCAGGGACCGTCGTGGTGCTGCTCCCTTCGGAGCCACTTCTGTACGCGCAGGAGAACAAGAGGAGTCTCCTGATTCACAAGAGACAGACCTCCATGATATTTTCTCCCAGTGCAATGGCAACTGAAGTGGGATGAGGCCAGGACAGCTGCTTCAGAGAACCTCCCCGTGCCAGGGAAGGGCTTGTGCAGCTGCTGTCCTCTGGGTGGGCGGTGGCTGCTGCCCTGGAGTCCCCCTGGAATAAATATCAACAGGGATGTGCTGAGCAGGCTCTGGATCTCATGTCAGCTGCGAGAAACCCTGTTAATATTTCAGTAGGATTCAGACAAAAGCAGAGATGAAAAAGTGAGAGGTTCACAGTGTCATGGAGGAATATTTGCTGATTGAGAGGCAGGCAGCTCTTTTTAAAAACTATGGGGGACATCATTTGCAACTCGCTCCCGAGAAGAGAGAAGTCCCATGACAGATTTCAAATCTTTGGCACAGCTTTATAACTTTATCAAAGAGAGGCATCAAAGCAAGAACTTTGTTCTGAAAAAAAAAGGCTGAAATATAATCTATAGAAACCACAACAAAATATAAGATCAGGGTAATCATGTTGTACCATCAAAAAGGTGCCATTTTTGTGCCTTTTGTGATGTTTTCTTTGTGACAGTTGGGTCTCAGTGGCACAGTGAAAATAACTTGCTTGTCTTGTGATTGACAGGAAATTTAAATTCTTGCAAGCAAATGCCAGCAGGAAAACAATCTCAGCCCACATATTGCACACCTTAACGTGATGCTGGATTTAACCGTCCTCCTTGGGAGTTAATGGGTAATTGGGCCCATATGGCACCCCAAAAAGTGCAAATTTGGGCTTTCAGCAGAAGAAGTCACCTGGGAAACTGTCTACATTTAGTTACTTATCAATATTCAGTGCTATTGCCAAGACAAGATAAAGGCATAAGATGGAAACTTGAGAGCTTGCGATAACATAGGCCGAGAAATGCAGCAGGAGAGAATTAACTGCAGCAGCTTCTCCTCGTATTGACCCGACCATCATAACAGGAATGATGTCAGCTGTTTTCTGTAATAACAGCACTGAATAGTCCAGGGATGAACGCTGCTAACAGTGTTGCCTTTTATAGTCTTTCTTTTCCTCTCTACGTGTTTGATTAAAAACCTTATCAGTATTTTTCTCTCCCCCTTTTTTTCTTTATTTCTTTCTTTGTAATCACCTTTCCATCAATTATCTCTGGGTGGGTTGTCAGTGAAGGGGCAAGTGCATCTTGGATGCTGCTGGGAGTTCAGCTGGAAATGTTTGGTACCATGAAGCCAACCCAACTGACAGATGGGCTGCTCTTCCTGGCTCAAGGGTCGGTAGCTCCAAGGAGACACCTGAGAATGAGAAATGTCTTCTTGGAAACCAGGATGTGACCCGAGTGCTGTGTGGGGAGCGCTGGTGGAGCAGCATGTTCGAGCTGGTGGTCATCAGTGCCCACCACTGGCCTTGCCCCAGGGCAAGGGGCAGTGTTGCTGCTGGGATCACAGGAAGGCAGCGTCAGCCTTTATCCTTTGCTTCCCTCCCACGAGAAGGAAAGAGGAAAGGAATGAAGCTGGAGTCACAGTAACTCTTGTCTGGTTATCGGCACCCAGCTTGGCAGTGACTCCTGTGGCACCCCTGGAGTACCAGCAGAGAGAGCACATTGCAGCAGGGAGTGTGCACTTACCCTCATTTCCTGCAGCATCACAGAATCGCTAAGGTTGGAAAAGCCTTTTCACACCATCGAGTCCAACCATCCCCCTGGCACTGCCAAGGCCACCACTGCCCCACGTGCCCAAGTGCCACACATTGTTTGCTCAAGGAGCAAATCCCTTCCCTGCCAGGCAGTACCCTCTCCCTCTGATCTTCAGGTAAGGTTAATCCTCAGGAAGGTGTTTCCTCCTCGCTGCTGACAGTGGAGTGTTTTCTGCAGCTGCATCCTCTCTTCACAAAGTCACATAACCTTGACAAAAAGGCAAAGAAGTAATTTATTTATTTTATTTTGCTTTGAGACAGCTTTGTCCAGGCACAGCGGCCTCAATTTTAATTGATTATACTGCAATTTCTCTCAACTTCTCCAGCAAATATGATGCAGTGCTGCACCTCAAGCACCTGAGCAGGAACCTGCTCCAAAGACCTTATCATTCCCATTTTTCACACATTCTTTTTGTGCATGTGTGTTTGATATTTCACTCTTATCTCATCTCCCAGCCTGCTGCAATAAACCAGTACCTCTTAACAAGAGCCATTCTCAGTCTCAGACCTAATAAAAAGTCTGTTTCACACAAGCAGGCTGCTGGCCCTTCCTTTTCTCTGATGGAAGTTGTTATTGTTTTGCAGCTGAAGCAAACAGAAAGTGTTTTTGCCCATGCTTTAGTCACAGTGTGTCACTGATGAGAGGCTTGTTCCAGCACACACAAGCAGCACATCAAAACATACACCAGCAAACAATGATTTTCCTCTCCTTCAGAGGTCTGCCTGCCCCGACGCAGGGCCCCGGGGATGCACATCATCAGCTCAGTGGTGAGGCAGCTCCAGCCTCAGAGGTGCATTTGGCACTCCTGCAGCTGGAAAGGAGCATCCAGCCCCACTTCCCTACAGCATGGCACCAGCACGGCTGCCAGGGCACCGCTGGAGTCGCCATCCCTGGGAGGGTTCTGAGAACAGGTGGATGTGGCACGTGGGGACGTGGTTTAATGGTGACCATGGACTCGCTGGTCTCAGAGGGCTTTTCCAGCTGTAGTGACGGTGATTGCATGATGGTGCCCGCACAGAAGTGCTGAACAGAGCCCTGGCACCACAGAGAAGGTCATTTCTCAGTGACTCCTGGAGCAGACTCGTGTGAGCTGCAGCCAGTGGTGCTGCTGGACTCCCCAGCGCCGCGTGGTGCTTTTCTCACAAACCCTCCGTGCCTCGTGTCCTGAGCCTCACACACCTGGCAAGGCAGGAGGATGGCAGCAGGACACACATGGACCATTCTTACACACACACCTGCGTGGGAAAGACACCCCATGGAATGCCTTCTGTAAATGAAAGTGGGTTTCCTTTAAAGTGCAGCAGTACCAATGTTTAATACACACACACACACATTGTCGGGAAGGTTTTGCTCTTCACACACAGCTCTCATGTACATGCCAGGAGCTGTTGATGTTAAAAACCTGTAACTTGGTTCTCCTTATGTCAAGGCCCAGTTTTAGATAAAATTCCAACAAATAATGTCATTTCTCTACTCATTTATTTTACCAAATAATTTTAGGGTTGACTGAATTCCATGCAGAGCACGCTGCTACAATGTAACAGGACTAATTACGAGATTTCAGATCTAAAGCGCTCAAACACATTCCAGGACCAGCTTTAGGCATGTACACAATTTCTTGGAGAATTTTCTTCTCTTTCACAGGTCCTTGGGGACAACTGTTCTGCAGAGCTGCCTTCCCCCAACACTGGGAAAAGGCAAATCCTGGCACATTCCAAAGAGGAGGTTTGAAGTTTGTGGCCTGATGGCGAGGACAGGAGTTAGTCAGGATGGTAATGCTCCCTCATTCCTCTTGCCTGTGAGGAGAAGCCCAGTCCCTTGGACAGGTGTCCCTTTGCTCTGTGTAGCCAGGACTCCTCCGAAGTGCTGACAGATGCTGGGTTCTGTTTGTGCCTGAGCCACAGCTGTTTTGGGGGATTCGGATACTTCAAAGATCCTTGTTGATTATTTTCTCCATGTTAGTTACATTTGAAAGTCAAATGATTTTTCAGTGGAAAATTCTATTGTTATTTAAACCAGGTTTGTTTTAAAACATCAAATAAAGTTCAATAAAATTTTGGTTTTAAAACACTGAAATCAAGTATTTCAGTCAAGCGACACATTTTGTTTCAACAGTTTAAAAGGAACGTTTTTGATCTTCCATTCCCAAAGAGCTTGTCCAAGTGAAGCCATTAGTGCTTACACTGACAAAAATAAAGACTTTTGAAGATTATTATCATGACAACATTTCAATTTCATTAACACAAAATGGTTTTACTAATTCAAAATGACTTTAAAATGTGCTAGAAATTTTTATTTCTTTTCATTCCAATTTGAAGATGGAAAATTAATGCATTGAAAAAGAAAACAGATCCTGCAGATACATGGGAATTATCATTTGTTAAGCACAAACCAAATTTTGCTTTAAAGTCAGAGATGATTCAAAACATTAGCACTAATTAGAGTAAAACCTGGGGATCCAAAGCAGCTATGCTCAAATAATTTAATTTACAATATTACTAAAATCATCAGGCTGACGACAAATGGGAACCCAATGGGCATCGAGTGGGAGCAGGGAAAGGATGTTCTTTAGGTTTGAATAAATGCCTGTGGGAAAGGCCCGTGCGGGTGGGGCACTGTCTGTGCCCAGGTGTGAGCCCCCACCAAAGAGACACGTGCAGGAGGCCGGGCTGACATGGAGGGACAGAGATCTCTGCTCCCGGACGGATGCTGGGGCAGGGACCCTGCACCGTGAGGATGGAGCTGTGAGAAGTCAGGGAGAGGGGCTCACAGCCCCTCAGATCTACTGCAGCTGGAATTAACAAGGATGCTGAAACAGTCCAGCATGAATAAAGCCCTTTTTTCAACCCATATGCACTGGTCCAAGAGCCAAACCCTCCTCTTCCTGAGACTTCTGAAGTGCAGTCTGCAAATTTCATTTAAACAAGTGTTTCCAAGAAATTTCCTAGTGGGAAGGGACATTGCTCCAGCTGAGGCGATCACACTGACAGTGTCTGAAATCAGCTGACTGTCCTTGGGTCTTTACTGAGCCAATCCACGACAGATCCGGTCCCTTGTGCAGGGAGGGCTCCTGCTGCTCAGCCCAGTATTGTACAAGAAGTTTTGTGTGTGCTCAGGGCCTGTCTGGCAGCACAGGGAGCAGTCATCCCGGGGCAGAGACACATCCCCAGGAAGTGAAATAATTCCAGCAGTACAGTAAACACAACGTTGCTTTAATCTGACCTTCAAAATATTGCATCTACTTGAATAACGCAGAATTCTTTTTTAAATATTAAGCCATATATCTTTAACCAGAAGTTCCCAGTACTACCTTTGCTCAGAGATTGCCCTGTGGCCTTTGCTGTTCAGGTGGCCTCAAAGGGTTATTGACAAAGATGGGATGTAACATTTCTGTCACGGGTTTGTTTGCGAAGGCACTGACTCCTCTAAATGAAACAGCAGAGGTGTTTATTAATCTGAAACGCTTTACAACATTTTGGTTTGAAAAGACAGCAAACAGTTTCTCCAGGATTGGTTTTTCTAGTGGAAATGTTGATAATGATTTTTTTTCCCTTTTTTCAGAATCCCATTTTCCTCACAAGGGGAATGTAGTCTTTTAAATGTATGTCGTATTCCTGTTAGATGCATTTCAGGAGCAGCGTGCGCACATGAAAGGGCCCCTCTGCACTGAGATGTGTCACTTGTTATATCCAAGGACAGGCAAGAGTCTCGGAAGTGCTCCAGCTGGTGGCTCCAATCCCTGACATTCCATATTTCAGTGTGCCTCCTGGTGAGCCAGTGCGGAGGGTGACACGCTGGCGTAAGTGGTTGTGGTATCTGCAGAGGGAAGCTGAGCACGTGCCCAAAACAGGGCTGGGAATCTGCCGGGGAGGTGCCCAGGAGCCAGGCTGGTACTGGGAACTGAGCCCCAGCTCCCCATGAAGGCACTCGTGTCACTGTGCAGTGTCCTGACATAATTAATGGCTCGAACTTTGAGTTCTCAGAACCTCATTGATTCAGGAAAATGTGTCTTCTGTGTCTGCAGGACACAAATCACACCTGGCAGCAGCTTATGAGCTCTCTGGAGCCTCAGAGTGTTCTCCATGTCAGGCAAGGAATGGGGTCAGGAATGGGGTCAGGAATGGGGTCAGGAATGGGAGTGACGTGTGCACATCTGGGCTGAGCGGTGGGGAGAGCAGAGGTTTGGGAGCCAGAGGTGGTGCCTGGCCTTCCCCCCAGCCCTGCTGTGTTTGCACAGTCCGTGTCTCCTGCAGGGATGGACATTAGGAGGACCAGGCCTCTCTTGGATAGCAGCTTTCCTGCCCAGCTGCTTGGAAAACAATCCCAGTTTTCTGAAACACACCACGGCCAAGCTGTGTCCTGGAGGTTCTTCCTGCACAGGGTTCGCCACCCCAAGGCTCAGGTGAGGGCACGACTGATCCCTGCCCTGATGGATCCATAAACCACTTGTTTCCTTCAAGCACCTGTGACTGATGTCAAGAGGTAATTCTTCCCTTATCCTTTAAATCCTTCTACCTACAGAAGGTGACAGCTGCTGATGAAATGACAGTGTGAGCCAGCCAGCGACGGCTGCGGGCTGTCAGCTGGGATAACTGGAGGGCTCGGAAGGTTTAATTTCAATTTGAAATGATTTTATACGGGAAAACCGTGAGCGATAGGGTTATAACAGCAGCTGACAAATGTGACCATATCACTTCATGTTTGCTTCTTGCTAACTAACTCTTCACCTTTCTTCCTTTTAATATCACATACACTGTTGGAGTCCTATTTCACTTTAGATCTTCCAAATTGCTGGGGAAGAGATGCTCCCAGTGTTTGCCTTCTGCAGAGCAACAAACCCAGAGTCTCCAGCTGACACTGCTCTCTGCAAACAGCAGCTCAGTGCCTTGATTTAAGCTCTAAAATGGGTGAGCACAGTTGCCCACGGCAATGTCAAATACACCTGGCATGTGGCACAGCTGGAATTGCCAGGGGATGGACATGGACCATCCTCTGACCAGACTGGGCAACTTTGCCATGAATTCTGTATTTTCTGAAGCTCAGTGAAGCGGAATTTTACGACGTCCCATCCACGTGTCCAGGTGTGCTGCTGGAAGTCAGGCAGTGCCCCTGCAGAGGTTGGCTTTGGTCCTGGCAGTGCAGCTCCCCGCTCAGAGAGGGCACTCAGAGAGGGCTCAGAGCTGGGGCTCAGCAGGACGTGGCCAGCATGGCACAGAGCCCCCCTCCACTGGTCACAGGGCCTGTGTCTCTCTCCCTGCCTGCAGCCCCCACTGGCTCCAGGAAAGCTGGGGAAAAGAAAGAAACAACCCTGTGAATGTCACTGTTCTCAGCTGGGGACACTGGAAAAGGTTTGGTTTGGTGGACCTTACTGGGGATTGTATCTGGTTTCTTCAATTTTGCAAGAGGAGGATTTTGATTATGCAGTAATGTGAGCTCAGGAGCTTTGAAAGTGAGCAGCATGTGAGCCTTCACCACGTTTCCTTTTCGCAGAGTGCCCATCCCTTTATTTTTCTCTCATGACTCCTTAGCTAACATGACGTTAATTGTGATTGGAAAATGATTGAGCCTGTGAATTGTGAGACTGCTCTCACTTCAAAATGTAGCAAGTACTGCTCTGATTAGATTGCTCTCTCCTTTCATTGCTGAACAACTTGAAGCTTAAAGAGAATTTAGAAGTGAATAATATTTGTGCTGAGAGACTCTTTCCTGCACACTGGTGAATACATGTATGAAAGACAGACCTGCTCTAACTGACACCCAGAGCGAGCTCTGCCTTTGTGTTCAGAGAGGGGCAATGAAGCTGGTGAAGGGCCTCAGTTCTCTTTCTTGAAAAGCAATTATAGAGGGATCACAGAATCACTGAGGTTGGAAAAGCCCTCCAGGATCACTGAGCCCAAGCTGTGCCCGATGCCCACCTCATCCCCAGCCCAGAGCACTGAGTGCCACCTCCAGCCCTTCCTGGGACCCCTCCAGGGTGGCCACTCCAACCCTCCCTGGGCAGCCCCTGCCAAGGCCTGACCCCCCTTTCCATGGGGAAATTCCTGCTGATGTCCCCCCTGAGCCTCCTTTTCTCCAGGCTGAGCCCCTTTCCCAGCTCCCTCAGCCGCTCCTGGGGCTCCAGCCCCTTCCCAGCTCCGTTCCCTGCCCTGGACACGCTCCAGCACCTCTGCATGTTGCAGAGACGGCTATTTGCTATTTTAAAGCTAATTAATGTTAGATGAGCAGAATAATTTACTCTCCAGAGGGTGAAAACCAATAAAGCTGCATTTCACTGCAGAGCACTCTGCCAATGTCCATCAGGTGACCAGGCAGTGCATTGCAGGGAGATGAATTTGATTTTGTAAAAACACTTTTTTGTTAGTGAATACCAGTGTCAGGCAGGGAGAAGCTTCCAGAGGAGGCCTTTCCTCTGCAGAGGTGTTGCGTTACCCCCTCGGTTCCCAGTGCACAACGAAGACCAGAGACCACATTCAACAATAAGCATCATAATTCTGCCTTGTCCTTTATTTGGTGAAGAATCTTTGTAATCGTACAGAGTTCGTAACTCATGGCCCTGAGCCCAGCTGTGCTCAGGAAGGATGGGAGGGAGCGGGGACACCGCTGCCCAGCTGTGCTCAGGAAGGATGGGAAGGAGCGGGGACACTGCTGCCCAGCTGTGCTCAGGAAGGATGGGAAGGAGCGGGGACACTGCTGCCCAGCTGTGCTCAGGCAGGATGGTACGTAGCGCGTACACTGGTGCCCAGCTGTGCTCAGGCAGGATGGGAAGGAACAGGGACACCGCTGCCCAGCTGTGCTCAGGAAGGATGGGAGGGAGCGGGGACACTGCTGCCCAGCTGTGCTCAGGAAGGATGGGAAGGAGCGGGGACACTGCTGCCCACCACGCGCACAAAGCACCCGTGGGGCCACCCCCAGCGACGCGCAGCAGCAGCCCCACGTCTCTTGTCCAGCCCCAGAGCCCAGCAGCTGTGACCGGCTGATTCCCACCAGACAAAAACATGTGCCCAGAACTGGAGCACAACTTCCCAGGAAAACTGGCAGCAATTGCCGTTCTGGGGCAACACTCTAAAAACCCTTCCTGCAGTGGGGCCGCAGTGCGGGGTGGGCACTGTCTGCCAGAGCAGATCTGAGCAGATCTGCTGCAGTGTGGATCGTCAGGAACTGGCCTGAAACACTTTGCTTGGAAAAATTAATAACTCGCCTTTTAAGTCCTCTTTCTAGAGCCTGCACAACTTCAATTGAAATGATAATTTTAAGAATTAAAATACAGCAGAGAAACAGCAACGACTTTATCAAATTATAAGTACAGAGAACGTGTTTTCCTTCAACCTTTATAGTGAAAATTATTTTCATATTAAAAAAATATCAAAGAACTGTTACTGTATTCCTGGGGTTTTAAAGAACTAATGAGCAGTAAACTCCAGCATTTATTCCCATACATTATTAAATGTCACTGTTAAACAGCTGCACACTCTGAAAAGGAAGAGGCATCAGTTCAGGGAGGAAACTTTGGGCTGATTTCACACTCCCTCCCCGTGATGCCTGGATAATTTTATGCACAGCATCACCAATAAAAGTAGAGTTTTCTTGATATCTGTTTGACTATGAGTTTAACTGAAAAGCTCTAATACCATCTTGTGTGTTAATTCAAGCAGCACAACCCCCTTTTGTGCTCCTAAATGATACAAAATCAGATCTGTTATCACATTTCAAACATGATATTCACTGACACGAAGGGATTTGTGTTGCTTTACCCATCCACTACCTCAGAGTTTGCAGTTGTCTTTATCCTCAGCAACAATTACTCCAGCAAGGGCAGCTTTGGTGAAATGTCACACATTAAACCCAAGAAACAAGATCAAATATCCAAGGTGAAACTGCCCAGATCCTTTGGAGGGTCAGGGCAAAAGATACCTTTGGGGTTTTCTGTCAAGTGCTTTATTACTTCTGATAGGACCTAAAGGATAACCACAGTGGCAACATGTTTTATTTATTATATTTATATCCAAGTGAGTGTGTTGTTATTCCTACTTACACTTCAACATGTTAAACCCTGCACTAACAGGAAACCAAAAAAGCAATAAATTGTGATCCGGTACAAAATCTTAGAAATTAACAGAATTTTTTCCTAATAAAAATAGTGCTTAATTTACTCCTAACTCCTACTTTCCTGCGATTTCAAATCCATCTGTGCACAAGGACGCCAACTGCTCTCACCCTGCAAGTTCAAATCCAGGCAGCTGTGGGAGTTGCTGGGGCGACCACAGGACACCCAGTTGGCTTCGCAGGTCCCTGGCAGGGTTTTACAGCAATTAGGGGGAAGGGTGGTTCCAGGGCTGTGCAGCTCCATCAAGACACTGACCCAAAACATCCACTGAAATGAGGTCAGTTTTATACAGTTATTGTCTGAGAGAGCACAGATCTGAAAGGAGGCGGTGGGGACAAGCGACAGGACAAGAACAAACAGCTGCAAGTTGCACCAGGGAGGTTCAGGTTGGATATTTGGGAGAATCTCTTCATGAGAAGGCTGGTTAGGCGTTGGAACAGCCTGCCCAGGGCGGTGGAGGGTCACTGTCCCTGCAGCTGCTCAAAAACCACCCAGACATGGCACTTCCTAATCAGGGCTGGTGGACGCAGTGGTGATCGGTCAGAGGTTGGAGCTGAGGATCCTGGACGTGTTTCCCAGCCTCGGTGATCCCGTGTTTGTGGGAGATACCCCCAGGAGAGCCATCTGCAAGCAGGAGAGGGAATTTTCCGAGTAACACGGGGACAGTTTGTCTCAGGCCTTACTTATCAATTAAGGAGAAATTTATAACACTCCCAGAACAGGGTGGTAGCTGAGATTCAGGCGATCACAGCCTGCTGGTGATAACAGGTGTTGTTAAGATGAAGTCCAGGCTTCATCATGTAAACAAATCATTAAAATTGTGGAAACAGTTATAATCCATTTTATAAAAACATCCTGAAGTCCTTCAGAGGTCACTCACTGTATGGTATGATCAGGAAAGGAAGTGATTGTGCCTAAAAAAATACCAGGCAAAGAATCTTCAACCAACCTACAGGAAAACTGCAGAGATTTTCATGGAAATAAAATGGGATAAAGGGAAAGTGGGTATGAGGGGTAGAAACTCAGAGTAATATTAAGGCAATAAGAAAGATCAGTATCTAGCAAGCATCAGAACAGCAAAACCTACTTTTCTAATTAATAAACTGAGGAAGTGTAATAGAAATAATGCCAGTCAGGGAGGGTGTACTGGAAATTGATCCTGTCAAGCCGAATTGACATCTTCTTTTAATGAGGTGATGAGCTTGGTTGATAAAGGTAATAGTGTTGCTGTAATGGGTGTCTGCACAGCATCTGAATTGCACCACGTCACATTTTAATTAAGCAAGCAGAACAATATGAGGTGCAGATAATAAACAAGCCGAGCACTAACAAGGAGCTCTGGCGGCGGCTCTGTGCGTCCCAGCGCTCTCTCTGCAGACACTCTGGCTGCCCTGCTGCAGCAGCTCACACCACCTGCTGCGTGTGGCCCTTCCCAGCCCTCTGCTCCCTGTGCCACAGCACTGGGGCAGCGTTTTTAAACTCCAGAGAGCAGGAGAGAGGCTTTACTGTGCTCTCTCCATCTCAGATGCCGCTATTGTACACAGCTTTTCCCGTCTTTCCTTTTTCTTTCCCAAAGCAATGTGTGCTCTCTGCTTCTGGTTGTTTGAACCACATTTCCCCAAGTCCAGTGGATCTGAGATGTTTATCCCCTGTTGGTTTTAACAGCCAAGGATCCACTCTTTTATTCCTTCAGCCTTTGCTCTGCAGATCATTCATGTCACAGCCATGCCAGCCGCACCACTGGAGCAGGGTGGTGGGAAAGCAGAAGAGGGTCCCAGGAGAGGCTGGTACACCAGGACACAGAATGCCAGCACTGTGCTCTGGGGTTTTCTGATCTGCCCCCAGCACCACTTCTCCACAGTCTCCTCGACCCATCCTGACACCTGCACTGATTTTCTCTGAGCTCCTGCACTCCGGAGTCTTCAGCATCTCAGTGCTCTCAGACATCTGCAATTTGCTCTTTGGTCAGGAGCCAGGAGTTGCCTTCTCCTCTCCCGTCCTGGAGAACCCTTCCTGGGGCCGTCAGTGAGGGGGCACTGCGGGGGCAGCTGTGTTGGTGTTTGTTTGGGTACCAGTGCTGTAGGTTTGGGATGGGCAGCTTCCCTCAGCACAAGGACGGGATCGTTTCCGACAAACCCAGAGGTTCCACTCGGCTGCCACGGGGGTTGTAGCCTCAGCTTGCCTTGGCACTGTGAGCTGAGAATCTGTGCTGAGCAGAGCAGGGCTCTGCTGGCTGCTGAGAAGGGCAGGGGAACACGTGTTGTATTATTTTCCTCAAGAGAGAAAATAGCAGTGGACACAGAGAGAAAGCAAGAGAGGAATGTGTGGGGAACATGGTGTGGCTAATTTTTCCCTCTCTGCTTTGTTTTGTTTTAAGCAGTGACCCTTATTTAACAGCACTGCTCTGCCCATGAAAGGCACTGAACGCAGACAGTGCTCACATGATGATTTTGACAGTGTACAATATCCCTAATAACATATTCATTTAGTGTTTGATCGATGTGAAGTTATTTCATCTTCTGGCTGGCTGTTTTCAGATGATGAGTATGAATCAGAATCTATGATTATGGCAATCCATTAGACATACCCCAGCCTTCTGTCTCTCCCATTCTGAAGGCTTTCTTAACACACTCACACTTACATTTATAAATACACATGTGGCACTGTGTATTTATTTAATTGAATGTATATATTAACATATATTTAATTTAATATATATGTATTTATGTAGATATAAATGCATACAAGCACTGGAGTCAGTGCTGGGTGGCAGAGCAGCCCTGCAGAAATGCAGAGGGCCCGGGGATCCCTGGAATTGTCCGAGGCCAGGATGGACAGGGCTTGGAGCAACCTGGGATGGTGGAAGGTGTTGGTGGGGCTGGAACTGGGTGGACTTTCAGGTCCCCCCCAACCAAGGCCATTCTGTGATTCTGTGATCCAGTGCCAAATGTCAGGCAGGGACGTATGGGAGGCACTGTGGATCTGTAGGAAGGTTCCATTCCACCTCCAGCACATGTGACTCCTCAATAAAATCAAAGTGCTGTCACTTTAGGGTGTGCAGCAGAAGGTGAGTAAGAAATTGGGATGTGCATTGCTGTAACAGACAGGACATAGCTGCCCTTAGCACCAAAATGCAATTTACAGTCTTGCTGCAATGAAAATAATCAGCCCAGGATTTGTGGGAGAGGAGCAGCAATTCCTCCTCGACGATCAAGTGCCCAGCTCAGAGCTCCCTTAGCGACTGATCTGCAGAGACATTTCTGGAAACCTGACTGCATTCCAAGCTCAGCATGCAAAAGCTGGAACACCCCAAACTACAGCTGGTCTTGGTAAATGCTGTCCTTAAGGACTCTGGCAAAAATTAGGAACAGTGTGAAGGTCTAATTTTCTGAATGACAGAGTAAATCATAACTGGAGGCAGTTGCTTAATTAAGGCTGTGCAAGTAAATGACTTCTCAGTGTTCTGGCAGTTCCAAGAAAGCCAGAAGTCATTTCAGGTCAGACAAAACGGTTCATTTAACCCAGAGCAAGTCAGGATGCTTCATGGCCTCCAATATGTTTTTGTCTATCAAAACCCCATATTCCCTTTCCAGCTACAGGTTCCTGGGGCAGGACGGTGGGGGAGGCTGAGCCAGAGTCAGGATCCCCTGTGGTTTCTGCCACACGCTTGCAAAAAAGGGAGGTCACAGAGACTCTTCCTGGGCAGAGACAATGAGATATAAGTAATGACTAATTTCTTGTTAATAAATCATTATTGATGACTTTTTAGGAAGAAAAACGTGCAAGGGCTTCTACTTGAAATATTGAAGGTAATTAAAGAAATAACTGACATCCAGTTTTGGAACCCCTAAAGTGTCAGGGATGTGCTTTGCTTTTGCACACACCCACCTGCCACCCCTCCATCCTCCATCCCTGCCAGCCTGGCAGCACATGACTGCAACCAAAAGTGGGGTTTGATCTGCTCGGTAATGGCTTATTCACAACCCTCCCGGTACAAATCATGTTCTGTGAATTTGGAACTGGCTGGCAACTTCCAACCAGAGCACGGGAAGGGGCAGGGAGGTCCCCAGTGCCCCCCTTGCCCAGCAGATGGCACGGGGACACCCCGGGCTGTGCCCAGAGCCCCCCGGGGTGCCCCATCTTGCGGGGGCTGGACTTGCCTTTCAGACTTGGCTGGGCATCTCTGCTGGTGTCAGCGCTCTCCTTGGGCTGCAGAGGATAAAATGGAAGCCAGGCAGATTGTCCTATAACAAAGCACAGATGGGGAACTATACTTAGTCAACAAACGAATAAAAAGGGTAGGGAGAGGTGCTCACATGTGAAGAGAGAGGTGTTTGTGATGTCTGGCTTAGCAGTGTTCTTTATTCCCGGGCAAATGCCGTGGCCGGCTGATGTCAGCTGCCTGCACCAGATAAAATCTGACTTGGAGATAAATGGAGAATCCTACACATCCCAGTGACAGCGATAACACCTCCGGAGAGAGGCCGAAGCTGGCAAGACTCCCGGGTGACCCCAATAAATGTCTTATGATTAAACTGTTGCTTTGGAGCCGTCCCATTTCCAGGCTCGGCCGAACGTTCCGCTGCCTCTCGGCTTCCCCGGTGAGCCGGAGGAGGCGGGAGGAGCTCCCAAATAACCCCCTGTTCCCGTCTCCCTGCCGGGCAGCGCGGCGCTCAGGGATCTATCAGTCTCTCGGAGCATCACTGCGCTGCACCCCGCGGGGTCCCTCGCCTGTTGCGGCCCCGCGTCCTCTGCCTCTCATCCAGCGGCTCGGGATGAGCGGCAGCGCTATATTTAGAGCCAGCCGCCTCCCAGCACCATCTTCACACTCGAAAGCACAGCATGGATTGCGGAGAAGTGTGTTCATTGTGAGCAGCTCCAGAGCCCGAGTTCCCAGAGCGGCGGCTCCCGCGGATGTTGGGGTTCGCAGCCGGCAGGTGCGAGAGCCGAGCGGCTCCTGCGCAGAGCTGCTGCTGCTGGGAGCGCTGAGAGGAGCAAAGCAGCAGCGGAGCAGCAAGCAGTGCTGCGCCTGGGGAGCGTGCCCGATCCACACCCCGGCTCTGCTCACTGCCGGGGATTCGTCCATGGTTTTCCCATCAGTGAGGTGATCCGACTGACCTCCCCTCCGAGAAACTGCTCCCTCAGAAGAGCAGACACGTTGTCATCGACTTTAAATAACCATGAACACTGTACAAAAATGGCATGTGTTGCTATAAATGGATCTCACACCTCTCCAACAGTCAAAGGCTCCATTTTTAAGAGCCTTGCTTCTTTTTTTTCTCCAAAAATCAGTGATCTGAAGGTCAGTTTTAATTTCCTGTGCACATCAAATGAACTCATCCCCTCTCAACCAGTCACTCGTGGCTGCAGGGCGGACCAACATAATTCTATTTCCACCCTAATTCAGCAAACTTATTTTTCATGAGCTTAAGTCTCATTGACTTCAGTGGACACAGAGCATTACCTTAAATTATTGATGCAGTTAAGTCATAGACCGAAATGAAGCCCTGGTCAGGAATATTGAGAGCCACTTGCATGAACCCCTCAGGTATGGAAGAGTCAGTGCAAATCATGGATGTTGTGGAAACTGAATTTTTTTCTCAGGGTGTTTTACAGGGGTGGGGATTTTTGTTGCATTTGGAAAGAGAAGCAAAAGGGGTCTGAGGGATGAGAGCACGAGGTTAATTTTGTGAGCTTAGTTAACTCCTTTGACAAAACAAAGAACTTCCCACAAAAATCAAATGTACAGCCAGGAGACGGCCAAAAAGCTGAATTTATGGTATGTGACAGGAATGTGATTTCTCAGGATAAGGATAAATAAAATTTTAGAATATTTCAGCATTTCTGAAATGTATCATTATGAACTCCATGCATTCCACGTTTTCTGGAATCACGTGTTGAGTGCAGACGCTCCCACAGCTCACACACAAACAGTTCCTTACTCTCTTCTTTTTTATGTACTCACATGATAGCACTGAAATAAGATTTCAAATTCACATATCTTTACTACATCAAACTTGAAACTGCACCTAAAGGATGACTGTGACAGATTAATGGCACCAGCACTTGTGGTGAGGATATGAAAAGTGATATTCTCGCCTATATCCCATGTGCATATTTATATGGAGAATGCCATAAATATCCTTTGGAGATGCTGGCTTGTCTGCATGGCTGCTCTTCCCAGGCCACACAAAATGGATTTACATCACATCCCAGTCGCTTTCTCACCCCCAACCTGTGCAACGAAGAGACCCAGGGCTCGTGTGGCTGCACCCCACTCCCAGAAACCACATATAGTTTTCAAAATTTTTACCTTTTGCATGAAAAACGAATGTGCTGCTCTGCACTAGGCAGGACAGACACTCAGTTTTGGGCAAGAAGCTCTTCTGGTCATTTGTTCACTTCTCAAGCAGCAGTGTTTTGTCACAAACCCTTTTTCCAAAGCACATATTAGTCTTAAATTTAACCTACTGTATCTAAAACAGACTAATTTGACAAAATTAAGGTACTGAAAAGAGAGAAGCAGAAAGAAAAGCAACTTCAAGGGATGTGTGAGTTAACCTCAGCCATTTCCCACTTTAACTTAAAACCTCATTTAGCTCCTAGACTTGTCACATCAGTGTGACCTCAATTAAACCCACTTACTCCTCTCACACGGCCCCTCTGCATTTGCCTCTTTGTTTTACAATGCAAGCTGAGATAGGATAAAGAATAATTCCAATTATTCCCTGTGTGTGCCGGCGGATTAAGGATGACATATGGCCTGGTGGAGGTGTCTGGAGGAAAAGGGCCAGCAGAGGGGACTCTGGGAAGCCTCTGCCTGTCCTCAGGCACCGCTGCCTGTGCCAAGTGCTGGAGCCTGGGCTGCTGCACGGACTGCAAATGAGGCAGCGGCCAGCGAGGTCTGAGAGGCAGAGCTGGGATGGCCATCGAGGGGGGACACGGCTGCTGAGCCTCCTGTCCCCAGCTGGCTGTGGGGCCAGACCTGGGCACGTCCCAGCTGCTCCTGTACCGCCTGCTACCGAACCCCAGCAGCGCCCCGGGGCTGCGGTGCTCCAGCGTATCCCACACCCATCTGCTTTCACACTCTGGCAGCAGAAGAGTTTCAGTCTCTTTGCCTACCAAAAGAATAAATTTGGTGTCTGTCAGCGGCACGTCACAGCGCACACTCCACAATACTTAATTTTTAAACAGGTTTTCTACATAAAAACATTTTATTTCTAATACTGTATTTTTACCCTGATTTCCTCATTAGGTGTGCTGAAAAACAGCAGCTCTGACACTGCCCTAGTATAGAAGACACTGTAATGACACAAGCAAATCCAAAAGGCTTTTAAAGCCACCCCAAAGCAACTTCTTTTAACATAAAACAGCAGAGACCCACCAACAGAGTCATTGTGATTTACGCTGGCTGCAATTCTGGCCCACACTATTTAACGGCTTTTATTAAATATTTAATTATCCTTTTGAATACTTTCCTTGATCTCTGCCCTTTTCTCCTGGGATGGGTTCCCAGGCAGCCAGCACTGACACTGCTTCTATGAGAATATTAAATGTTTATAGTGATTTTTATATGGGATGATCTCAAAGTGCTTAACGCAGTGAAAGGATTAGTCACCTCACCTTTGAAATGGAACACGTCCTCCTCGCTGCTCGGAAAACATTATTTACTGCAAGTTTTTCAGGACAGAACTAAGAATAAGGGGGAAATGCATCCCCAGAGCCAGAGGTGAATCACTCAAGCGTGACTCTGGCCAGGACAGCGAGGTCAGGCTCTGTGCTCACTGCAGGGAGATGCCATTCCATCCCTGAGTACAGACTGCAGCCCACCTGGCTCCTGCCCTGCCACACAGCTGAGGAGGCTCCCACCACCACAGAATCACAGACCGTGCTGAGATGGAAGGGACCCACAAGGATCATTGAGTCCAGCTCCTGGGCCCGACTCTGGGTCATTTGCATTGTTATGGCTTGGGCTTGGTCTGAGGCTGAACAATGCAATGTCCTAAATTGTGGTTTTCCTCCTTTTTCAGCTGGAATTCACTACTTTGAGATTAACTGAGATGCTTTATCTCATTTTTCATATGAGCCAACATCTTCCAAGAGCGCCCAGTGAAAAGCAGAAACATTTTTCTGCAGGCACGAACTGCAGGGACTGCGGTGGCCACAGAGGCTCCCCTCAGCCACGTCCCTCTGGCTGCGCTGGGGACTGCACCCAGCTCCCCTCGGTGAGAGCCTGAATGGCCCTGGGGATGACCCAGGCCTGAAGCTGTGGGTCGGGGGTGGTGTGGCACGTGCTGTGCTCTGACACCGTGACGTGAGGAGTCTTGAGTTGGAATAGGCATTTATTATTATCACAGAATCACGAAAGGGATTGGCTCAGCCGGTCAGAGCCCGGTGCTGGTAACACCAGTGGGCTCCACCTCTGCAGGGGCCACTTGCTGGAGGCTTGGACTTGATGATCCTCGTGGGTCCCTTCCAACGCAGAATATTCTGTGACCGTGGGTTGGAAGGGACCTTCAAAGGTCATTCAGCCCCAACCTCCTTGCCATGGGTAGTTCTTGGCTTGCCCTGGTTTTCCATAGAGCGTTCCAGAAGCCCAAGGAGTCTCTTTAGGAGCTGAAATGCAATTTGGCTCCTGGAATGTCCTCATATTTTATTTAAACAACAAAATGGATCTTAATTTTTGATATGCACAATACATATTGATAGGATGCTGAGGAGAAATTGCTTTCTGTTTTCAGCAAGGAGGCCTGTGGGTAGGGGGGTGGGCGTGGGTGGGCTTATGTGGGACCTTCCAGCTGGGCACAAACCCTCCTGCAGCCATCGGGACACTCATTCCCTGTGCCATCACCAGAGGCACCGGGCCTGCACCCCACACGGCACCACCATGGGACAGAAACCACTGTGGTCACTCGTCCTTGTCCTCTGAGGTCTCTAGGGAAGGCTAAATGACACGGAATCGTGAAATCATTAAGGTTTGAAAAGACCCCCAAGATCTCCAAGTCCAATCTTTGACAAATACCCCTGTGCCCACTAAACCCTGTCCCAAAGGGCAATGTCTGCTTGCTTTTGTCCCCTTCCAGGGACGGTGACTGGGCCGCTGCCCCGGGCAGCCCCTCCTATGCCCGGCTGCTCTTTCAGTGATCAGTTGCAGTTATTTTGAAAGTGCTGCTGTTTAATTCTGTAACACGCAGCACAAGGGTGAAATCCCAGCCGAGCCGGAGTCTCAGGGCACGTGCCGGTCTGGCTGGAGCCCCCACCATCAGTTTCCATGGCACTGCACGCTGACACCGGGAAATCAATGCTGACGAATGACTTGCTTTGCTAAACCTGCAGCGCTTTAACATTAAAAACGTGGGGAGACAACACGTGATGGAAGCCACGGAGTCCGGCCAGGGGGAATCCAAACAGACTGTGCTTCCCACTCGGGAGCAAAGCCATGCTGAACGGAGCAAATGGGCTTTACTTCCAGAGAGGAAATGCTGAAGGAATACGAATCAGAGCTGCACAGTGAAGATCAATTGAAATACACTTATTTCCTTCCACGCAGCCGTGAGCTCTGACTCTGTACAGACACAAACACGTATTTACCGCGCTGAATAAACTCATCAATTATTCTTTAACTGCAAGAAACTATTAGGTGTGAAATCATGAGAAAGTTATTAAATGGGGCTGGCTAATATTTACAGACTGGGCGGAACGTTCTGCACCCTCTGATGTAGCAATACAGAACATGTCGATGTTTAGGAATCATAATAAAAAACTCCTGTGAGAGCAGCAGCACAGCTGCAGTGATGGACTGAAGGATGCTGGAGAAACTCCACTCCAGCTTCCCTGAAGGGGCTGACAGACCTCTGAACCACAGTGAGCAGGGAACCGGGGTCTGTGCACCCCTCAGGCCCTGCCTGGGGTGATCCACTTGTGACCTTCCAGTGCCTGAAGGGGCTGACAAAAAACATGGAAAGGGACCATTTACAAGGGATGGAATGCCAAGACAAGGGGAATGGCTTTGCACTGCCAGGGACAGGGTTAGATGGGATATTGGGAAATCCTTCCCTGTGAGGGTGGGCAGGCCCTGGCACAGGGTGCCCAGAGCAGCTGTGGCTGCCCCTGGATCCCTGGCAGTGCCCAAGGCCAGGCTGGACATTGGGGCTGGGAGCAGCCTGGGACAGTGGGAGGTGTCCCTGCCCATGGCAGGGGTGGCACTGGATGGGCTTTAAGGTCTCCCCTGACACAATTAATTCTGGGATTCCCTGATTCTGTGATCAGTCTATGACCCAGCACTGCCAAAACGACCTGTACAGGCCTCTGCTATTCCAAGAGAAGTTTCTCTAAGTTATTTTTTTAAATGGAGACCTCCCTCCTGTGCCTCTGCAGTGCTTGGGCTCAGCCAGGCAGGGAAAATGCAGTTCAGTCAAGGACATGTTCCTGTGTTTTAACATCTCTCATTTTCCCGATTCCCAGCCTCTCCTCATGTTCTCTCTAATCTTTTTCCAACTCTCATGACTTTCACTTTCAGGAAAGACTCATTTAGCTCAGGAACACTCTTGTCAAGGGAAGGAGAGGGAAGATGAAACAGCCAGTCATAAAGGTGGAATTACACACGTCCAATTTGTAATGACTGTACTTAAGATGCACTTAAAGACAATGGCAGCACCTTCATTGCTCTGTTATTGCTTCTTACAGCAATGTGCCCCATTACTGGCAAATAAATCCCAGAATCCTGCTGTATAATGATTGTTTTTTTTCTTTCATGAATATCGTAAAAAATACAGTAAAAAACTATGAAAAATTTTTACCAAAACTGCAAATAGCAAAGAAATTCTACATCCAAGACTACTAAGTTGTTCTTCTTGGAAATATGAAGAGACCTTGAAGGCTTTTAATCAGCACTGGAGTGTTTGTCACAGGACAGGGATTTAGCAGTGGAGCAGTGCCTCAAGGATTGAGTGTTTTCCTTTGATCCGTTCCAATTCACCCCATCTCTTATTTCAGTTTCTTGTTCATTTTTAATTTAAATGTGTGCTTGACAGAAGTGTTAAAATGTCATAGAAATAAATTGTTACTGATACATTTTTTTAATTTATGTTTGCTCTGCAAGAGCTGTTGGCAGGCTCCAAGATGTTCCAGCGCCCGTGGAATCAGTCAGGGATCACAGGGAGGTGCTGGCACCTTCCACATCATCAGGCACTGGCCTGCAGCTGATACAGGGAAGGAATTGTTCCCTGGGAGGGGGGGAGGCCCTGGCACAGGGTGCCCAGAGCAGCTGTGGCTGCCCCTGGATCCCTGGCAGTGCCCAAGGCCAGGCTGGACACTGGGGCTGGGAGCAGCCTGGGACAGTGGGAGGTGTCCCTGCCATGGCAGGGGTGGGAGTGGGATGGGATTTCATGTCCCTTCCCACCCAAACCATTCCGTGGTTCTTTGATTCTATAACTGAAATTCACAAGGAAGTTCAGTCCTTCCCAGGATTTCTGTGCTTCTTTATGCAATTTTCTTGACTGAGTTTGCTCACTCACTTTCTGGACAAAACTTGTCCCAACAGACTCCTGCAGTGCCTTTAAATGCACCCTGAATACCAGGGGCACTTGGACAGACGGAGTTAAGTGGCGGTGGGAGAATAATTAGGATGCTGTGTATGCGCATTACCCAAAAGCACAAGAACACAGGTTTGGGTGCCAGAGGGAGCTGCAAAGCTCGAGTCACCCCCTGGCATTCCCCACGCTGGCAGCGAGGGATGGGCCTGACCACAGGCTGAGCATCTCTTCCCTGGGGCCCCGGGTGGCTGCTGGCCTGGCACTGGGTACGCTGCTGGCAGCACTGGCACAGCTCCGGGGCACAGCTCCGGGGCACAGCGATGAATAAGGACCCAGCACCTCCCTTCCCCACTGCTCTGCTGGCATCGCCTCACTCACCGGGCACTAATGCTCCACCACGCTGCAAAAGTTGGCAAATTTCAAAGCCAATTTGATATTACAGACTAAAAGAGCGAGAAGGAAACAGCACAACAGCACAGCAGAGTGATGATGGTGTTTACGCTGTGAGGGATGAAATGAATTTCGTTGCAAGTGGTTGGACATGTGGGCTATAATTGGGGAACTCTGAAGCAGAGATCTCAGCTGTGTCTCTCCACGCAGTTAGTGCAGCCGAATTCCCTGACAAATGAAAAACAGCATTGCTTCCCACAGCTGCAAGGGCACCAGCACCAGAGAGTCTGACTACATTTACATACACTTTTCCCTCCCAGTGAAGGGTGTATCAACACAGAGGTGATTTCTGTGGGGGTTTGCAGGGTGCTGCTCGTGGGGAGGACTGAGGCGCCAGCAGAGGTGTCTCCAGCAGCAGGGGAGGCGATGGCAAAGAGCTCTGGTGTTTTTATCACAGAGCAGAGGTGGAGCAAACCTTGGCCACAAAAACCTGGGCAAGGCAAAAAATGCCAGGGGCCAAGTCAAAGGTGCACCATGAGGGCAGGGCCTCCCCCAGGGAAGGTGGGCTGTGAGTCTGCCCCAGGGGCTGGGGGGCCTGGCAGAGGCTGAGCTTGGGGCTCCTTCTGGCTTGAGTCAAATGGCTCCAAGCGCTCGCCATCCTCGGGCCCGGGACACCTCTGCTTGTCTTACTGCCTCTGGGGCTGCCCCTCGGGGGCTGCCCCACTGCCCTGGGTGGGAAAGGGACAGAGGGGGAGCCGGGTTGTGCCCTGAGCCCTGAGTGCACACCGTGGGAGCTCAGGCCCCGCGGCTCTGCCTTCGGGAGCTGCCAAACCCGCCCGGGGGTGCTGCTGGAGGGGCAGCAGAGGGAACTTCCGACGTCTGGCCATGGGTTGGACAGTCCTTCATGGGCTTGAATCGTGTCCAGACCATGGGATGGTGAGCAGCACGGGCACAGGGGCTGGCAGGGCCATCCCTCGGGGCTGGGGACAGGCGTGGCTGTGCCCACCACACTGAGGGTCTCGCCTCTGCACGCTGTGACCTCACCAGGGCAGAGACGAGACGGGTCCGTGTCAGAAACAAGGCGAGGTTGTCAGATTTTGCCAAATGTCCTCATAGCTGGCTTTGAACACGTGCACAGAGAATGGTCTGTCTGCAGCTCACGTGAGTCTGGTAGGCAGAGCTGGCACGAACCAGCTCCCCAAGGGCTCCCTCCCAGCCCCTGCCCTTTGGAGGGTCATCCCACCAAAATCCCTTCAAATCTACAGGCCCAGGTATGAGATCCCTGTTGTTTGCTTGGGATCACAGATGTGATACCTCCCTGAGGTACAGAAAGACACAGGCCAGCATTTGGAAAGATGGCTTGACTAAGAATTTTGAAAGTATTTGTATTCTGAAACTCATAAAGTGTCAAGGGATGCCGCTGCCACGGTCTCTATCCAAGCACTTTTTAGCCCGAAACATAATGAAATGTAAAGGAAAGGAAATGAGAAAATGTGAGGAGTGTGATTTGCCTATTGTTGTGTAGCTCATATCTACAAATTGCTTAGCACAATTCTGTTACTTACTCCAGGAATGTGAGTGTGCATGAATTTTACCTGGTTATTATTATTTCTAGCAGAAGTCAGCCCTGCCACACGCGGAGCCTGAGAGTCCCAGGTGATCATCATTAGCAGATCAAATCCCAGCACTAGGAGGAGCATATTAACACCACAATTTTCAGGAACAGCTCTAATAACACTTTCTGACAGCCGGAGCAGCCATAAAGTGCTGCTGCTCACGCCCCGATAAACTGCTTCCCAAAGTGTTTTATGGAATATTCATCACTCTGTGGAAACAATGCAGCTCTCAGATGTTATTATCCATCTTTTCCTTGTGATCTTCTCCAGGCAGAGTGGTTTGTTCCCACTGGTCAGGTCTCCAGGCACCACTGCTGACCAGAGAGTGGCCGCCCGGTCTGCGCAGCCCTCAGGGAGTGTCCAGGGCTTGGGGCAGCAGAGCTGCAGAGCCTCCAGCTCCATCAAAGGCTAACAGCTACACAGCACTGTTCAGTACTGGAGCAGAGCTGCACAGGCAGCACCCAGAGATGAAGTGAAGGAAAACAGGGAACTGGAGCAGAGGTGGTGAAGCAGGCTGTGTGAGGTGAGCCCCAGCTGGAGGCTGCTGGAGGCTGCTGGAGGCAGATTTCTCCCCGTTGTCAAAGAATCCCAGACTGGTCTGGGTTGGGAGAGACCCCAAAATGCATCTCATCTCACCTGCCATGAGCAGGTTCCCCTTCCACTATCCCAGGCTGCTCCAAGCCCCATCCAACCTGGCCTGGAACATTTTGGGGACGGCACATCCCTCACTGGAGAAGGGGAGAGACTCCCACCCCTCCAAGGCCGCCAGTCACTCTCTCCTTTCCAAATCTCTCCCCGGGCAGGGTTTGTGTGGGTGCAGGTTTCCACTCTAGTGAATGAGGCTCACACGGTGCCACGAGATGTCCTCACGCCGTCCCACCTTCCCTGGCAGCACGGCTTGGTGACGTGGCAGCGCTGGCACAGCCCCTGCCTCTGCCTGGCCACGCTGCACTGGATTTCTGGGTCACTTTCCTTTGAATTTCATTCCCTTTACAAGTTCAATATCCTGGCAACTCTTTCAGCTCCTGCAGATTTATGCTGTGCATGGATTTAGTGGCTGCAGCAGAGCCCCCGAGCTCTGCCTGCACACGGGGGTCAGTGGGCAGGGGCCAGGACACTGCCCATGTCCTGGGGGGACAGAGCCATCACACCGTGGTTCAGCTTCCCTGGATTCCTGCTGCAGGGCTGCCACTGGACTGGCAGCACCAGGAGCTGCTGAGGGGTGAGTGTTTAATCTGAGCAGAGGTGAAGGATGAGCCGTCAGATGAAAATTAATTTGCAGTAAAGATCAAGACCAGAACGCCCTCTCCAGAGACAGGGAGTGACTCTCCACAGGCACTGTGGTGTCCAGCCTGTCACCTGCCACTCAGTATTGTTCAAATGTCCACCAGTTACCTGCTGCTAAATTTATGTCAGTTATTTCCACTCCACTCCTTCCCCCCACACCCACGGTGTCCCACCCTGCTGTTTCTGTCCCCAGCCCTGTCACTGTGAGTGCTCACAGGACTGGCAGGGAGGGGTGACTGACAGCTGCCCGTCAAAGGCATTGCCCACAATTTCTCTGTTGCAGTGAATGGCTCATCCTGGAGTTCTCCAGAGGGCTCCATAAAGTGCGAAAGGTTTTTATTCTTCCTGGATCACTTTTATGCGCCCGTGGGAATAGCTCTCTGAAGCCATGACAAGTCAGAACTGAAATAATTCCTGCCTTAAATAAAATCTGTAAAAATGTTGATTATTTCTCTCTGAAGTCCTGGCAGGCAGCTCTGAGAACTGCAGAGCTCATGGTGTGGTCACCAACTCCAGCCCCCACGGGAGGGACAGTTGTGTTGTCCTGCAGCACTGGCTGCCAGCTGAAGGAAAAGAGTCCATGATTCCCTGGGTTTTGTCAAACAGCAGCTGAAACGTGGCATCTTTTTCCCTGAGCTGAGAACATCTGCAGGGCCTTCCCATCCAGCAGGATCAGGTGTGTTTGCAGAGGTGCACAATGGCACAGCACCGTGGAAACCAGCACGAGTGGGTCTGGCAGTGTCTGAAACGGCCCAGGTGCTGTGAACCACCAGAGAGAGGTTCAGAGATGGCACCTGCACGTCTGGAGGGACGACTGGAGCGCCGATGCTCCGACCAGCTGGGTTTTTACCTTTCCACTCCCACTGATTCATTCCAGTGTCTCTGGACGTGCCAGTGCCTGCACTTTGCTTGACTTGTTGAACAAAAATCGGCTGTGACGGGAAACCTCATATGAAAGGGAAACTGGCACAGCAGTAGTGGATTTGATCTCCATAAGTATTTGGAAACCCAAGAAATACTAATATAGAGGCACTTTGAATTGCTGGCTTTGTTTTCTCTGGATGCTGAGGCAAAAATTTAAATAGCAAATGTTTGAGTTCACGGTGGAACAATAAATCTGCGTGCTAGAGGAAACCTCCCTCTCCTCCCCAGCGCTGCAGGTAGAGCTTCTGTGTGTTTTGCACATCACTGGGTGACGCCTGCTCACGAGGATGTGGCATCAGGCAACGCACGGTGTCATTTATTCATCCTGTTTCCCTCGGTGCTAAGTTCCACGGGAGCCTGTACACAAAGTCTGGATCATGGCTGGGGGGAGCAAACAGAGCCGGCTCTGGGGGTCCCAGGAAGCGCTGGCCCCAGAGTGGGGAGGGGACTCCTGGGTGTGACCCCTGCCTGCGGAGCTGAGAGGTCAGACACGGAGCCACGGAGGCTGGCACGGGCAGCCGAGAGGTCAAAAAGCACCAGACCACGGCGGGTGGCCGAGGCCAAGGCAAAACTGGCTGAGGTGGGAGAGGAAGATGCAGAGGCACGTGCAGAGCGTGGCACAGCGTGGCCGGCCCGAGTGCTCCGGGCTGCAGGGCGGTCCCAGCACAGGGCCCAGTGACCGTGTGGCACCGCACCATCCCCGGGCAGCACTGCAGAGCCCCTCAGGTGTCCTTCCCTTGGGATCACCCAGCACATCGCTCACTCCTGGGCCGCTCTGGCTGCTCCTTACGGGATCGTAGCACGGGTGATTTGAATGCTCATCTAGTCCGTGCCATTATATAAATTATTATCCAATATTATGCCAGACAGAAATACAGCAGCATATAAGGAAAAGTGGATGCTTTGTACAAGAGGGTCATGATAGATAAAAATGGTAATGGGCGCTGTAGTGCCATAATCAAAGTCTAATTGTCTCATTAATTAAGAACAATATTCGGTTATGTATTGGGTCCTGAAGTGATTATGACTCAAATGCCTACTAGAACTCATGGATTTATCCTCTGCCTTGCAGTTTGCAGCCAGGCAAAGCATTTGGTGGAGGTCGAACAGTTCAATTGCTGCTTTAAAATGCAGTTGAACTTTAGGCATGACTAATCCCGGCCGTGCCGCTCGCTCGCAGCCCTCGGAGCCGCTCCCGCTGCGCGCAGCCGGCGCACAGAGACCTCTGCACTCCCACAGCTGCCAAAATCCTGCTCTGGGGATGAGCAGAAGAGGCACCTGGGGGTCCCGAACCCCTCGATGTTCATCTACCCACCGCTCACAGGGCAAACACACGAACGTCTCCCTCCCCCTCCCATTTTTAACACCAATCTAATTTTCACAAGTTTCCTGCCAAACGTGAACCACTGGTAACAGTGGCTGTTCTGGGGTAATTAGATCAAGATTCAAGCAATTTGCTCTAGGGCCTGATCTCAGACCATCCTTCACACATGTCTGTGCTAGATCTGTCTTTAAATTATATTATAATGAGCTTGGCAGCACTATTAATAATCCAGCAAATCATGGCAGAGTGTGGTTTGGTTTCATTGCTATAATGCGTGCAATTGAAGGCAAGTAGGTGATTGCCACAAGTTTCTGCCCTGTTTAATCATAAAAATCAAATAGGAGGATATATGAGCTTCTAAAATTAAAAATACTTGAGCTCCTTTACAGCAATAAAATGGATTTAACATAGGAAGTTTAATAATTTATTTTGAGGTGGCACAACTTTTTAAAATACCATTAGGGTCCTACCTCTGGGGGTTATTTTATTTAAATGCTGTAGTTTCTGGTTTGAATAAATGAGCATTTGCCTCCCTTCAGGTAGGTGAGGTGGGCCTGGGCCAGCTCCCACCAGGCAGGAAGAGGGGCTGGATTGACATCTTGTGTGTTTTGGTGAGGTTTCCTGCACTGCAGGGTGACAGGAGAGAGGAGGAGCGAAGAGAGCAGGACCTGTGCTCCGTGACTCGGGGGCTGTCCCCACATTGCGGGTCACTTGGGGCCCGTGAGGGGCGCGGGGGCCGTGGGGTCAGTGCCCAGGGGAACGGCCGGGCAGCCCGGGCACAGCGGGGCCGGCACCACTGCTAATGAGGGAGGACGTGTGCCAGGCTGTGAAAGGCGTCAGGGACCTTCCTCAGGGCTCTGTAACGAAAATTTTGTTTAAAATTTTGGTTAATGACTTGGGCAGAGAAAGACGGAAATTTGGTGGCAATGCGAAGTGCAGAGATCTTGCCAGCGCTGGAGGGGGCTGAGCCACGGCACGGAATTCCCTGGATGCCCACAAGCACCAGAGGAAGGCGATGGGGGTGAGGCAGCGGGGAAGGAAGGCAGCACCGCGCCCCCGGGGCCCGAGGCAGCAGCGGCAGGAGGAGCAGGAGCAGGGGAGGGGGCCCAGGCCAGCCCGGCCGGGCTCGCGGTGCCCTCGGGGAGCAGCACGGCCCCCCGGAGCAGGCCCCGGGCTGCGGGGCTCAGCGCTGCGGGAGCAAGGACGGGGTGCGGAGCTTCCCTGGGCCGAGGGCCTGCAGCTGGAAGAGGACGGGCTGCAGGAACGCCGATTGCCGCGCTGGGGGCGCCGGGCTCGGCCAGCGCTGTGGGCACAGCCGGGCGCTCGGCTGCAGGCCCCGCACTGATCCCCCTCGGCGCCGGGGCTCTTGCCTCACACGCTGCATTCTATAGATAGAGAGGAAACATAAATGACATTGATTCTCCTTTCCTTGCTTGACTTTCATTTAAAAATTAAAAAAGGTGTGAAGTTTCATTGAATTTCAACTTCCTGGAGCCACTGAGCAGACAGCACCATTTCACAATCTGTTTTTTTCAGTCTGCATCCACATTGTTGCTGGCGACTGAATCCTGCTTCCAAGTCCTTTTGGAGCACACCCATTTCTCATTGCTTTCCCTCTAATAAAAATGTCAAAAAGAGAAATAGAACATAAACAGAAATGTTCTTGGTTTTATCCTCTGTGCAGAACAAATGTAAATTGAAAACTCAAGTGTTTGGATGCCGCGGAAGGCAGCGATCCCAGCTCGCTCCCCATTGGTGCTGAGCGGTGGATTTGGGTTGGGAGGGGTGTCTGGACTGGGAATCCTGGGGGGAGGAGCTGCCCTGAGGTCAGCGAGGCTGGCCTGAACTTTGAATCGATGGTGCCTGGGCAATCCTGTGCTTCCAGTGATCCCCAGTGAGGGTCACAGGAAGGGCCACGTCAGCCCTCCCAGCCTAGGCTTCAATGGTCCGTGCTCTGCAACCCAAAACATCGTCCCGAGTACTCGGCGCGACATAAACACCAGCGTAAGAGATCTTGTTGTTTCTCTCTTCTCACGTACAGGGATAAATATAGATTCAGTCAGGGTGAGAGACAGTAAATTAAAATTCTAAAGAAAATGTTTCCTTGCAAGTTCTGCTGCTCATTGCCATGACAAAACATTGAGAGCTTCCAGTACCAGAGGGAGGATGCTGGCCCAGACAGACACGGGAGCAGCTCAGGAGCCAGGGTTATTTGGGAAACAGAAAAGGTTCTCACACCTAAGGCACAGTTCTGGGCCAAAGCAGGTGGCACCAGCAGTGACCCTCCCCTCCGAGGGCTGAGGGGCTTGGGCCAGCGCCTGGGTCCGGCTGGCATCGCTGCCGCAGCACACAGCACTGGGTGGGGATGGGGCAGAGCCTCACACACACACCCGGAGCTCTCAGCTCCATCCCTGCTCTGCTTTTATCTTACCTTTCATCAGACAGCCAGTAAAAAGATAACTCGGTCTTTCACAGCTTGACCTGAATCGGCAAGACTGGCAGAAGTAAACATCTTCTGCTTCCCCCCGAACAATTTGATATGCAGCTCTGAGAGAGGCTAAAAAAAGAACTCTTTCATCTTCGTTTCCTGAAGTCATTTTTTTATCATATTCTAAATTCATAGATAAAACCCCAGGCAATTTTATTGGATTAAGAATGACCACAAACATCACAGAGTGTCTCCCCATGACATTAATATGCTCGTAATTGATATATTCGCTCTGTGTCTTTCTCCTGAGGTTGAGATCACTGTCGTTACCTTGGTGCAGTCTATCTCCTCAGATCTCCCTCCACACATATGGGCACAGGTATGTGTTTATATCCAGTGCCAAAATCCAGCAGAACAGTAAATTATTCTGCCTGCTCGGGAACAAATCTGCCCACAGTGCTGTGTTCCCTGATTGCTTTCCTGCAAAAGCAGAACGTGGCCCAAGCCCAGGTCACCAGGACAGAGTGAGACACCCATTCCCTGAGGTGCTGGCTGAGCAGGGCACCCACCCCAGCCCATGGCTGGCACTGGCTGCAGTGCACGTGCTGGAACAGTTTGGGGGGTGGTGTCGGTGCTCACCCAAACATTCCTGAGTAATAACTCAGCTGCAGGAGGTGTCTGACTGCTCAGCACTGAAAAATCAACTGCTGCATTTAACTAAATGAGAAACTAACCCAGAACACTCTGTGTTTCTTGACTTGTTCTTACTTTGAGAAAGCCCTGGTGCACTTTTCCCGCAGTACCAGACTCCTTGTCTACCCAAAATGGTCCCTAATGGCCAGTGATCCCCTGCCCAGCTGAAAGTGTCATGTCCAGTCCTCTCAGAATAAGTAAATTCCCTATCTGGGGCAAAAGTAAAACCCTGGATAAAAGTGAAAGTATGATTAAAAGGAAGAAAGTGATGATAAAATCAGCATAAAAAGTTCTTAATTCAACTCTGCCAGGCAGGAGGTGGATCTAATTTTCACTTTAAATAGACTCTGGCTCTAGGTTTTATTCTGCTATTTAAGAACAAGGATAATTACTATGGGAGCCTATAGTAAGTGCAATACTACTGCAGCATTGAGGAATCATCCCTGCAGAGGGCTCTGGACAGGCTGGATCCACGGGCCGAGGTCAGTTGTGCGATGTTCAACAAGGCCAAGTGCCGGCTCCTGCGCTCGTGTCACAACAACCTTGTAGAATGCTCCGGGTTTGGGGAAGAGTGGCTGGAAAGCTGTCCAGCAGTAAAGGACCTAGGGGTGCTGGTCGACAGGAGCTGAACATCAGCCCGGGTGCGCCCAGGTGGGCAAGAAGGCCAGTGGCACCTCGGCCGTACCGGCCACAGTGTGACCGCTGGGCCAGGGCAGTTGCTGTCCCCTGTGCTGGGCACTGCTGGGGCACCTCCGGTGCAGCTCTGAGCTCCTCAGCACAGGAAGGACACGGAGGGGCTGGAGCGTGTCCAGGGAAGGGGACGGAGCTGGAGCACAGTCTCGATCCAGGGTCCCTCAGGGTTCACAGAAACACCTTGACTACAAGGAGATTTTGGGTCCTTGTTTACCCTCCCTGAGGAGGGAAGGATTTGGGGATTAATCACAGTGCCTTGGCAGCTGTGGAAACAAGGCCTGAGAGGAGGGGAGGGAAGAGCTCCGCTCTGACCTTTGCTGGTAATTAATCATGGAGTGTGAGAATTTGTTTGCTCGCAGCCTTGAACAGGGATTGCAGATGATCACCCAGAGATAGGCTCAGGGCTTGGGGTTTTTTTTTCTCCTTTTTTCGCTCGGGAACAATTTTCCTGCCCAGCTCTGGCAGCTGAAATTACATTTGACTTGAGCTTCTTGGATCTTCACAGGACTGAAAACCAAAGAAAATTAAAGGACAGTGATTTTTGCATAATTTCACTCATACTAAGAATTTCCAATTAGGAAGGCATAAATTGATCCTCTTTGCTTTAATATCTCGGGCTTTTTTCCCCCGTGCAGATAACAGCTGAGTTTTAATTCATTTTAATTCTATTACCATCCATAACATCATGCACTGTGATAAGTATCTCTCCTGTACACAAATGCCTTTGAGAACTACCCATCAAGTACTTATTTAACCTCATTGTCGAGGGAATAATGGCATTTCCTGTATGTGTTTATTTTGCCTCATTTCTGGAGCAAATTAACTTTTTTACACAAACACACTGGTATTTTTTTTTCCATTGACATTGTTCCCAGCAAGGCTCCACTTTCTGGCTTGCATCCCCTGAAGGTTTCCTGCATCTCTGTTAGTGCACCACTCAGTGCGTGTAACCAGACTTTTATTCTCAGCATTATTATTAAATATGATTACAAGGTGACACAAATTTTATTGGGGTGGGTGGGACGGAATTCTTACAGGAAATGCAGCATATTTAAATTATAATGTGGATGAGAATTCGGTCTTTTAGGAAAGAGATGCCAAGTTGCTACACAGAAACATGTGTGCTGCATTATATATGCTGCATAATGCTAAAGAGAATAAAGGATCTTTTTATCGTTGTTATCCAACTCCTCACGAGGGCCTTTGCAGGGAAAATTATGTAAGTGAATCCAAAGTGCTCTAAAAAATCCTTCAGTGTGATGGATATATTTTACTATGGGAATAAAACTGCTGCAGTCGATCATAATTACAGACTCTTGCTGGAAACAAACCCGAGTTTCTCAGGGAAGAGGACATTGTGACACGGCTTGGAAATCGCTGGGCTGCAGGAGGGCAGCACCCAAAGGTGAACAGCTGGGATTGACACCACTCCTCCTGTCTAAAGGGCCTGAGCAGTGTCCTGGGGGGTCCTGGCACTGACCAGCTGCTGGCACTGCCAGTGGTCACCACAGACTCCCACCCCAGGCACTGCCACGTCCAGCTGGGACGGGAGAGAACCGGGATCTGAGCAGGAACGGAGAGAACCGGGAGCCTGGGCAGCCCCACAGAGGACTGGGAGCCTGAGCAGCCCTGGAAAGAACAGGGAGCCTGAGCAGGAATGGAGAGAACTGAGCAATCCTGGAAAGAACAGAGAGCCTGAGAAGGAATGGACAGAACTGGGCAATCCTGGAAAGCACAGGGAGCCTGAGAAGGAATGGACAGAACTGGGCAATCCTGGAAAGAACAGAGAGCCTGAGAAGGAATGGACAGAACTGAGCAATCCTGGAAAGAACAGGGAGCCTGAGAAGGAATGGACAGAACTGGGCAATCCTGGAAAGAACGGGGAGCCTGAGAAGGAATGGACAGAACTGGGCAATCCTGGAAAGCACAGGGAGCCTGAGAAGGAATGGACAGAACTGGGCAATCCTGGAAAGAGCCTGAGCAGCACCAGCACGTCCAACAGTGTCCAGCACCTGTGTGTCCCCCACGGGCAGCAGCAGTGTCCAGCAGAGCTGGGAAGGTGTGAGCCTGGGGGGAGGAAGGTCCTCCTGAGCCCTTCCCACCAGGTTACACCTGCGGGATGCTCCTCCATCTGCCCGGCCTTGTTGTTGCCCTGGGTGGCTTTTCCCGCAGTGCTGCTCCCACGCTGGCAGGGGCAGCCTGTGCCTCGCAGGCAGGTGGGGTGACACCACCCCAGCGTTCAGGAAGGAGGGGCCCTTTAGGACAACCCTCTGGTTCCATTTTAAAGGCATTCCACTCACACCCAGCAGAGTCTGTGTCGCTGTTCAGGGAGCTCGTCACCCCTCTGTGTGATTAACACCCTGCAGTCGCAGCACCGGCCTTTCCTGCCTGCCACAGCAGCTGACGACAGCAAATCAGCTAATTACAGGCCTAATTAAAATATTAATATGCTCTGTATTGGCAGTGGATGCAGTTGTGTTCTGTCTCCCCCATTCCTGCCCCTGGGCCACGCACAGCCCCCAGCACCCTCCAGCTGCCACGAGCAGCCCCTCTGAGCCCCGGGCTGGAGGGCTGGGGCACACACCCCCTGTAAATGCTTCACACCATGGTTTGTGCCTTCTGGGAAAGGACATTTTCCCCACAGGGCTGGAACTTACAATTTGGCTGGTGAGATAAAAAATTCATCTCTGGGATTTGGGCTGGAAAGGGAAAAGTGTTAACAAAAAAAAGCAGATTCCAGTTGTACCCCAAATTGCACCTGTGAGAACTCCAGCTCAGGTGGAGAGAAGCAGCATGAGAGCAGATGCTGAGAGCAGGTACAAACCCACACATCGGGACAGAGCTCAGCTGGCATCTCCTGCACCTGGAAATGGGAGAGCTCGGGGCAATGGCAGGGACTGGGCAATCTGAGAGGGTTCATTTTTGGAGACCAAACCCGTGAACCTTTGTCTTGGCACACTGAGGGATTCCAGGGGCTGGGTCTGTGCAGGTCCAGGAGCTGGGCTCGATGATCCTTGTGGGTCCCTTCCAGCTCAGATATTCCATGATTCTGTGATTCTGTGGTGAAATAACTTTTCTCAGCTTCTTCTCGGTGTTGTCACCACGGGAAGTGACTGGCAGGTAGGTAAGAGCAAACCCCACCGTTCTGCAATGTGTGTTCTCACCTCCTTTGTTTCCCTGCCCACTCTCCAGCGCTTCTCACACTGAGTGGTTTTTTCCCCTTTCCATTTAAAATTTAAAAGTTTGAGAAGTTATTTTTCTGCAAATAATTAATCATGTTCATGCATTCCTGGGTCTTCACCTCTTGTCACAGAAAAAACAAAATGGAAAATATAACCATATGGAGGAGGCAGTAATAACAGGATAAAATACTGCTGACCTCTTCGCGCCTTCGCTTGAAATTAGCATTTATTTTTTTCCTTGTTTGATGCTCTGTCATTACAGGGTATGTGTGTTTTAGGTTTTTTATTAACAAACATGGTAATTTAACAAGCAGGTTAATGGCAGTTTTAATGAGAAAGAATATTAATTGGACAGGCTGGGGGGATCTTGGGGCAGCTGCAGCTTTTTCCTTTCGAATCTCACTCACCCCATCCTCGAAAATACCCAGCATATGTGCCAGGGGTTGGGGGGTTGTTTCCATGTTGACAGTTAATGCCCACAGCTTGTACTATTTTGTTTCGTTTCACAGAGCCTTTGCACAAATGTGGTTTTGGGCTGCCCCAGCCTGGGATTTGCACATTGCCAAATCTTCAAAGGTTTGCATAAACAGGCGCCTTGCTCTGGGTAAGGCAGACAATGTGACCATCTGCCTTTCTTCTGCAGCCAAATGAAAATCGCAGGAAGTATGGGCCTTGTCATTTAAAACAGAGCCTTGGGTACTCCCCTCTCCCTCTCCCTCTCCCTCTCCCTCTCCCTCT
>VXBT01010679.1:78808-136347 GCA_013400235.1 Oriolus oriolus
CTGGGGGATGTTTGGACTCTGTGGGAGTTGTTCCAATATTGAGAATTTGATGGTTCCATGATTCTCTGATTGCTCGGTGCCAGCCAGGGCAGTGTGGGGTGATGGCCCCTTGGAGCAGGTTTGCTAAAGGCCGGAGGTGGGGCTGTGTCTGTCCCATCCTGCTGCTCCACAGACACCTCAGACTCCTTCTCTGCCTGTGGCTCCTCGTGCTCCTTGTCGTGCTCCAGGCCCTGGCTGCAGTCCCGAGCAGGGAGGGCCACGCTGGTCTTGAGAGGGGACAACCCCTGCCTCGATTGCCACCAACTCACTCCAGAAACCTTTACATTCAAATGGCAAGTGAAAACAAACACCTCCCTCCCCAGCAGATTTATGGAGCTGTTTGCTCTCCAGAGACGCTGAACAGACAGCAGCAAGTCAGATTTACATGGAGATACTCCAGCAGAAACCAGGTTTTCTGCAGTGGAACAGGAAATCACCATCTCTTAAAACCAGTTTGCAAAATGAGCAGATTTATGGTGAATGTGTGATAACAACGCACAGTTTATACTGTACAGCAGTTTTACAATATTGTCTTAATGCTGCCATCAGCGTGTCACAGCCCATGATGGGGTTTCAGGCTCTCCATAAATCTCACAGGGCTAATAAAGCTGAGGCTGGAGATTTACCACATACACAGCAATTCCAAGCGCTCCTGCGAGCTGGTGAGGGCTGGTTCATTATCCCAGTATTGCTGTGCACGTGGAATGCCGAGGGCTTGTGCACAGAATTCCTATCCTCACACAGGGGACATAGAAAGGCTGTGTCCTCCTCCTTCTCCTCCTCTCCTTCCTCTCCCTCATCACTACCTGGTCACCAGGTTTTGGTGTGTAACTGTGTAGGTGCCTTGTGCTGACAAGTCACCCAAACATGAACTGCACCATTGCCAGGATATCAGGACTTTTCAAGTAATTAATAATAATAATAATAGGAATAGGAATAGCGTCTACAGGTCCTCTCTCATTCAGACTCACAGTGTCAGTGCTGGGGCTGGTTGTGCAGGTCCCACCTGCGTTTAACCCCACCTGCATCGAGCAGCTGCAGCCCCTGTGCGCTTCAGGGAGAGTTCCACGATCTTGGAGGCAAAACTCCACAGTTTTGTCATCCCCAGCTCCACTGTGCTTCCCTGTGCCCAGGGTGCATCACAGCTGGAGCCCCGTGGCACGAGGGGGTGGGCAGCAGACGTCTCCATCGCTGAGTGGTCTCCCATGACAGCAGCACAGGGCTTGGACAGTGCCTGGCACCGGGCCCTCCCTTCAGGCACTGATTTATACCTTTGAAACAGCCTCCAGCGGTTTGCTGACTTGTCTTCTGTCTCACAAAGCAAGCATCGCTCACAGTTTGCACCCCACGGTGGCCACTCGGTGATTTATTCCCGTGTCAGCTCCGGGGCTGTGACTGGGGAGGGAGGTGCTCAGCCCTGGCACGGCGCCTGCGGACACCGGGCACTGCCTCCGGCCACGCCGAGCCCCGCTGGCCCCGGCATGGACAGGGGTTCTGCAGCCCTGGCACAGGCTGCCCAGAGCAGCTGTGGCTGCCCCTGGATCCCTGGCAGTGCCCAAGGCCAGGCTGGGCATTGGGGCTGGGACAGTGGAAGGTGTCCCTGCCTGTGGTAGGAGTGGAATGAGATGAGATTTGAGGTCTCTTTCCATCCAAACCGTTCCATGATTCTGTGAATTGCTCCTCCTGTGTGAGGAGCTCTTGACTGCAGCAGCAGGCATCTGCCTGCAATCAGGTCATCTACTCGGTTTTGTGTTACAGAGGAATCTTTCTTTTTCAGCACCCAAGTGTTTTTGCTGACTTTTTGCTGTGAAATGAAGTAAGAGAAAATGATTTAATGAAACAGTAAATAATGCAAAGTCTTCTGAATTCATCCAAAGTGAAGCAGATCTATTTCACTTCAGCCTAACCCAGGTTTTCTCATGTGCTTACAGAGCTGAAAAAACCCTACTGTTTGCTCCTGACCACTTCAGCTCCATTCCTGTTCCCCACCTCTGCTGAAGACGGTCTCTGTAGCACCCCACATGTCTCCCAGGCAACCCTCCTCACAGAAATACGGAGACAGGACACCTTTACACAGGCCCAGGAGTAAGCGACTCCTTCTCCTCTGGCAGGTGCCCATCCCTCAGTGAACACCCCCCAGGCGTGTTTGCCCGGGCAGAGCCTCCCCAGCAGCCCCGGCCCAGGCCAGTGGAGCCTCGCAAGGTGCCCCAGCAGGAGCGCCAGAAACCCTCACGGCAGCTGAAAGCCTTCTGGAGACATAAAGCTGACATGAGAAGAAGAGGCAACTGTCAAAATGAAGTTGGTTTTCTTTTGAGCAGGTTCAAATGGGACTGTCTCAGAAATCCGCGTTTTAATCCAAGAGAGGATCCCCTTCAAGGCTTGGCTTTCTCTTGAGCTCCGGTATCAAAGCAAACTCACAATTTCAGCTGATCAGAAGGCAAGGAAGGAGATTCAAGTGAAATGCCCAGAAAATTAGATTAATCAGAGTTGATAAGAATCAAGTGAGACAATTCTGCAGTGTGAATCCGACTGCAAATTGTACGATAACAGATAAAGTATTCCAGTGGCAATATCTGATTAAAATAAACAAGTTATTATTTTCACAATAATTTGTTTGGCGCTGTCACACCATGCTCTGAATGAGGAAAGACAAAAGCAGCTTTGTGATCTAATTACTTTAAAAAATCCTATTAACAGAACAATTTGATCCAACTCTTTTGGAGGTGTCCCTGTTTAGAGCATTCATTCCTATGAAAACTGAGCCTTTTCTTAAATGTTTCGATCATTTTGGGGCAGAAAATCTTTTGAGGGTGATGTCCCGCTATGGTATGCAAAAATCTCAGCAACAGCTTAGGAGAAAAATAAAGTTCATAAAATCCTCTATAAATTACTCTGAGCCTGGAACAAAAAATGCCCAATATTCCTTCAAGTCACAGTTACAAAATACGATAAATATGAGGTCTCAAAAATGCAGTTTTAGCAAAACATCATGTGGAAATGTGGTTTTGGGCACTGTCTGGTAGTAAATAATGTTTAATTACTTATTTCTTAAATACATGAAAATTAAAGATGTCTAAGATTTTCTTTTCTTACCATTTTTCACTTAACACTTCCATGGGTACATATTCCACTGGAAATCTACAATATGATGTTTTAACACTTTATTTTGAGGATCTCTAAAGTAAAAGTTCAATTTTCAGCTAAAGATTAATCATGTCAACTCTTTTTTCCCAGAAAGACAGGAGAAAAGGCCAAAGCAACAAAATGTAATTTCCAGCCCTTTAAATACAAATCCTAAAGCTCATCACCTTCACAAAGAGGGGCCATAAAATACCAGAGAATCACAGAATCGTTAAGTTGGAAAAGACCTTTAAGGTCGCCGAGTGCCAGGGCCACCAGTGCCCCACGTCCCCAAGTGCCACGTGCACAGGGCTGTGAAATCCCTGCAGGGCTGGGGACTGACCCTGCCCGCGCCAGGGCTGGACCTGGACGTGCTGACGGGGAGCGGCAGCAGCAACCCCAACATCTCAATTTGCTCCCCGAGAGCGGAGATGATCATAATGGATATTGTTCCTGAGAAACATCTTCCTTCTCCTCATGACCTTTTCCACAAATCAGCTCTCATTAGCTGCCCTGAGCTATGATGTGCGATGATCATTATTTGCCGTGTTTGGGTTCCTGCAGCTTATTTATTGCCTGCTCTGTTTCACCAACTAACAGCAAAGGACAGGAGCTGCTCACAGCTGAGCATGGCGTGGCACGAGGGAGGCTGGGAGAGGGAAGGGATGGGGACAAGTCAAGCACTTTGACTTGTTTTGCATTCAGGTCGGGAGATCGGGGCGATAGAAATGAAAAATAAAAATGTTTTATTTGTTCTTCAAAGCAGAGAAAGACTAGTGAAGAAAAACCATAAAATGAATTGTGAAAATGCCCGTAAAATGGCCAGGGAAATTCCAGAACCTATTAGGGAAAATGCACCAAGAAGATAAATTAATCTTTGTGAGCATGTCAGTATGTGCTGCTTTTATTGTGAGCCTTAGCAGTGATTTTGGAGCTGTATTGGGAAGCAGAAATTTAAAAACCATCAGAGACTGAACCATTTGACCACGTGAACCCTCAGTGGGGGGGCAGAGCCTGCTGCCAGGTCTGTGGGGTCACAGCTGGGTACCTGTGCAGCTCTCAGGGAGAAGCAGGGAGAAGCTTCCCCGATGTGTTTGCAGCTGTAATTGCTGTCTGGCAGAGCCTGCCCGTGATTGCTGGGGGGCTCCTCTTGCATCTCCTGCACTGGGAACTGTTTGCCCTGCACAGTGGGGAATCTCTCCCTCCCTCCACGGACCCGTGGCTTTTGTGGCATCTCTCCGCTTCTGTTTTCTGAATTATTTGCGAAGAGTTCCCAAAAATGTCACAATCAAATGCAGGAAAATGTGTTGTTACTTAGAAGAGGCCCTTCCAGGCAAACGTCTGCTTGCCCAGATGAGTCTGAAATAATGCAGACACAGTTTCTTGGGCTCTTGTGGACGTTCACATTCCCTGAGCCCACAGCTCTGAACTCAGGTTGAGAACTGCAGGGAGAAGTGGAAGTTGTCTGGCAGGAGCTGCTCCGGCCATGGGAGCTGCTCTGGCCACGGGATGGGGAGCCGGACTCCAGCGGGTTCCACACGTGCCTGGTCTGGTGGGACCTCCAAAACCACCCCTGAGGGGCAGGAGGCAGCAGCTCGGGGGGATGAGGGAGGAAAGGATGGGCTGAGGGATGGGACAGCCCCAGCTGTGCCGCACCCCTGCACCTCCTGCGGGAGCACTGCGCTCCCTGAAGCAGCACCTGGCAGCAGCTGCAGCCGCGTTCCTGCCTCTCGCCGTCGCTTGATGAGCACATCTAAAATCCTGCTGATTTCACTGTGGTTTGGAGAGACGAACCCGGGTGGATCCCTGCTGCAGTTTAAGGACCAGCTCTGTGTATTCACTTTTGCCAGATTAGGTTGATTTACAATGTGCTTTAATGAAGTGTGTTGCTATGGTGAGGCTGGTTTCAAGGGCGTCTGTTAAAAAAAAAAAGCAGCAGACGAGTAAATTGTCCAAATCAGATCAATAAGAAACCAGTTTCCAGCACTGCACCATATTTTTGCCCGTTTTGGCTTAGCTGAATGAAGAGCAGCCCCAGCTGGGGGGCAGAGGAAGCCCCTTGGGCGCAGCAGAGGAAATGCGGTGCTCGTGTGTCGGGGGTCAGCGGTGGAGCGAGGTCAAACTGCAGCAGGACGTGCAGTTAGGAAATGCTGGGCCATGAGGATCCTCCCTGGTGTCTTCCCATCCACCAGCATCCCCAGTTCCTTCTCCCAGGGCTGCTCTCAATCCGTTCACCCCTGTACCGGGGCTGAGGGTTGCCCCAACCCAGGTGCAGCATCTTGCATGTTCCTTATGAAACCTCATGAAGTTCCCCAGGGCCCACTCCTTGAGCTTCCCAGGTCCCTCTGGATGGCCCTGACCCTCAGCAGTGTCAGCTGCACCCTCAGCTTGGTGTCACCTGCAGACAGCACTGATGCCACTGTCTGTGGCATGGATGAGGGCACTGAGTGACACTGACCCCAGCACGGACCCCCGAGAGACACCGCGTGTCACACCAGTCCAGTGGGACTCTGAGCTGCTGAGCACCACCCCTGGCTGTGCCCACCACTCCTGGCTGTGCCCACAACCCTCTGGCTGTGCCCACCACCCTCTGGCTGTGCCCACCACCCTCTGGCTGTGCCCACCCCCCTCTGGCTGTGCCCACCACCTCTGGCTGTGCCCACCACCTCTGGCTGTGCCCACCACCTCTGGCTGTGCCCACCACCTCTGGCTGTGCCCACCACCTCTGGCTGTGCCCACCACCTCTGGCTGTGCCCACCACCTCTGGCTGTGCCCACCACCTCTGGCTGTGCCCACCACCTCTGGCTGTGCCCACCACCTCTGGCTGTGCCCACCACCTCTGGCTGTGCCCACCACCTCTGGCTGTGCCCACCACCTCTGGCTGTGCCCACCACCTCTGGCTGTGCCCACCACCTCTGGCTGTGCCCACCACCTCTGGCTGTGCCCACCACCTCTGGCTGTGCCCACCACCTCTGGCTGTGCCCACCACCTCTGGCTGTGCCCACCACCTCTGGCTGTGCCCACCACCTCTGGCTGTGCCCACCACCTCTGGCTGTGCCCACCACCTCTGGCTGTGCCCACCACCTCTGGCTGTGCCCACCACCTCTGGCTGTGCCCACCACCTCTGGCTGTGCCCACCACCCCCTGGCTGTGACTGCCCAACCAATTCCTTGCCCACGAACAGCCCAGCCATCAAATCCATCTCTGTCCCATTTGCAGGGAGGGGAATTGTGCAGGGCTGTGTTACAGCCTTAGAGAAGTCTGGAGAGATGACATCTGTAGCTCTTCCCTTATCCACTGCTGGAGTCATTCCATCCTAGAGGGCCACTAGGTCCAGGGCGCCTTAATTAACTTTTCTGTTGTGTACCTTGATTAGATTACTTTTCTGCCCCTAGGCTACTTCTCCTACTCTACAACCTCCTTAAAATGCAGTTGCAGAGCTTATGCTAAACCATCCAGCATAATGGAAATTAGTTTTAACAGTTTCTCCCAAGCTTTATAACACCTTCCTTGCTCCACCTGACGTAAGCTGAGGAGAAACGAGACCGAAGCAGACAAATCTTGGTGTGAGCAGCCCCTTCCCTGACCCCTGTGCAGATGGGAACGTGGGGGCAGGAAAGGTGGGCTCAGGACAGCACCTGGGGAGCTGGGATGGGATGGGGGACAGAGATACAGAGCAGGGAGGTGTTTCCCTGTCATGGCCCGAATTAGCTTGATTTAAAAAAAAAAAGGAAAACCTTTGATTCAGCGTTCAAACTTCCAGCAGAACTTTGTCACCTCATCAAACTAATCATAAAGGTCAAGGCATTTGCAACATAAAAGAGCAAATATCAAGGTCCTTTTCTTCCTGTCACCTCTGTCAGGGAAGATTTGGGGAAAGGAAGGAAGGAAGGAAGGAAGGAAGGAAGGAAGGAAGGAAAAGGAAGGAAGGAAAAGGAAGGAAGGGAGGAAGGGAGGGAAGGAGGGAGGGAGGGATGTCCCCAGTCCCTGGATGGTTTCCTCGGTGGCTTTGGCTGTGTCACAGCCTCCCCTCCCTCCCCACGAGCAGCCGGGGCAGGGAGCAGAGCCCAGCAGCGCTGCGGGGTGTTTCTGTAACACCACACCCACTGCTGCTGCTGGCCCTGAGCCTTCAGCAGGGCCATACCCTTGACCGACCCCTCTGGCAGGTCAGGCCCACGCTCCGAGGCACTCATTTTGGTTTTGTGGGCTGTACACTGAGAGCAAAGCCCAGCACGAAGCCCGAGCCTTCCCGTGCCCCTGGGCACTCAGGCTGGGCCCAGCCCCTCTCCTGGGGACCCTCGATCTCTCCCAGCATCGTCTGCAATTCCAGCAGGTGCAATTGAAAATCCCACTGAGGCATTTGCTACCTTGACAATATAATTTCTCACTTTTTGGTCACAAACTCCATCTAATTCACTCTGGCTGAGGCTGGCAGCCAGCACACCGTGGCAGGCCTGTTTCCAGCTGTGTCCTTTATGCTTTTTTCCCATGCTCCACTGAAGGGCTCAGACAGTTTTTCCCTCTTGTGCTTTTTTTTGCGTAGTGGAGCCATTGAAACAGGGGGGATCTGCCCTGAGCCACTCCCAGTGCTCCAAATGCAGTTGGGGCACTTCTCCAGGTGCTCAGCCCTTCGCCCACTGGGTTTTATTTGGCAGATGGCAGTTCCACAAGGCATTCCCAGCTCCCCCTGCGCAGCAGGATCCCCCTTGGGTGCCTTCCTGACACCTTTGCAACGCTCTCACTCTTCCCTGCCAGGATCCCGCTCACCCCCTGCTCCAGCTGTCACCACCTCCCTCCTGACAGAGCATCCCACCCCTGAGCAGGCACCCCATCCCTGGGCACCCCTTCCCTGGGCACCCCACCCCAGCCCTGCACATCACACACATCCTGGGAGCGTTCCACGGCCTGTAAAGCGAGCACAACAAAGGAAGAACGATTTAAAAAATGGTAAATCCCAAAAAGTGAATATTCATTCAGAATGAGAAAACAAGAGCTGGTGAATGAAGGTGTTCAGGCTCAGGAGCACAGCTGCGAGCGGGAGCTGCTTCAGAAAACTGACATGGAGAGCAAAATACTGGAGTGAAAATCTGGAAACTACAGATTTGGGACAACAAATCTCAAGTTCAGTAAGAGATCTGGGTTTCCATAAAGCACTGTGATTCCTCCACTCAGGGATAATAACCTACGTTGTTCTTAAAAAGCAGGATGTCAGCAGCACAAACCAAATAATAGACCCTTCTTAGGCAGCGAGAGGATAATGGCTCCCAAGACAAAAGGAGAATTTATTTGTCATAAAATACTCTTGAGAATCAGGCAGTCACCTGGTGTTTAATGCAGACATTGCAGACCTAAAGGAATTTTGCTTGAGTGTGACAGGGAGTGGGAAAGGTTTCTGTCTCATGAAAATTCATTGAAAATTACATTAACGCTGCTGGGAAGGCAATAGCATCCAGCAGGAATGGATGCATTGCCTCATCCATATGGATCCCATTTGCTGAAGTCTCAGTCTGTACCCTGCTAATGGTCCCATCCGGAGGGCCACGGTCCACTGAGGAGCTGGTGACCAGGGAGCAGCCCCGTGCGGGCTGGGACGGGCTCACCCCGGTGGAGACAGCTCCCACTGCCACCAGCACCCACACCTGCTCTCCTGGGAACATCCCGCTGTCCGGCTGCAGGGACCATGGGTAGGGCTGTTTGCTCCCAGGACAATCCCGTAAGAGCTCTGAGGGTTGAAACACCACGGTGCTGTGCCTTGGATGTGGCACAGCTGGGGTCTCGCATCCCCGGGACATCCCAGGGACTTGCGGTTGTTACTGTGGGGTGGCGGGAGGAAGCCTCGAAGAGCAGATAATCAATACCAATAAATCAGTACTGGAAAAACAGCGTGCACATGCTCGCCTCCTTTCATAGACCTATGATTTTAATTTTTGAAATGCCCGTGGTGTTTGATTTGCTGTATTTTCAGGAGAACGGACAGGAAGGTGGGAGCCTCCTCAGGAGCTCTGGAGGCTGGAGAACGCAGCCGTTCCTCGCCTCCCTGCTGTGCTCACGGCTGCTGCTGGCCGTGCTCTGCGTTCCCCGAGCTCGCTGTGACCCCCACGCTTCCCACGGCCCCGAGCTCGCAGCACAGAGCTGCTGCCATCCATCCTCCCCGGGACTGAGGGCACACCTTCCCCACGTGCAGCTCTCTGGGCAAGGACAGCTGGGGTCAGCGGCCTTTCCAGTCACTGCCCACCTCCCTTCAGCCCAGCCGTGGCCGAGCCCCGCTCGCTCTGGGGGTGCAGAGCTCCCCTGGCTCTGCAGGAAGGAGCCGCAGCCCAAGCCCACACCTCTGACTGCCACTCATCCCCATCGGGATGGAGGTTACTCTGTGCTCACATAAGACATTCAAGAACACTCCTATTCTTCTTTTTGTTGGGTTCTTTTCCTGCATTTCTTCACAAAAGACTTGTTTATACCTGACTGTCCTGATCAGATACAGGAAGCAATAATCCATTATTAACCGATCCATCTAAACCGGTATTTGCAGGTTCTGGCTAATTACTGGCTTTTCTCCTACCTTGAAAGAATTCCAAACACCATCTGTGCACCTAAAGCACAAGCCAGGCAGCACTGCTGCCACGCACAGCCACTGCTGACCACTGCTGACCACTGCTGACCACTGGGCTCCTTCCCTGACCCCGTGGCTGGGAAAGCAGCAGGGCTGGCCTGTGTGGCCTTTGTCCCAGGCTCAGTGTCACTGCTGGTGTCCCCCCTTCCTCCCACCTTGTGTCTCCTGCTCCTCTTTGTGTCACCCAGAAAAGTGTCCCTCGCCCTTTCTGATCTCCCCACTGGGACACGGTGCCAGTGAGCAACAGGGGCACAGAATTGGCCCTTTGAAGGTGATGGTGGTTTCCTCTCGAGAGGATGAACACGTGTAGGAAGGAAGGGCATTCACCAAAGCTGTGTGTGCATCTCCCCACCTCACACAGTCCCCTGGGCAGGTTTAATTTCTTCTGTCTTCTTAGGGTAAAAAAAAGGCATATTCTATTATATGAAACCAGTACGTACATATTGTACATGAAGGAAGACAAAAATGGAAGGGCTGCACTGCAGATGCCAAGTGAGACCAATCACTAAGTTAGATGCCCCCCAAACATGCGGTGGTTGACAGTGAGCAGGGAGCTCTCAGTGCCAATGCCCAGGCATTATTCTGTTGATAAAATGATTTCTCATCCCCAGGACTTTCCCTTTGTGTCTACAAGGAGTTCCTGCCCTCAGTGCCGCGGTGAGGAGCGGTGTTATAATTGCCTTCAGTGGAGGCAGCTCACCCTGCCCCGGCACACACGGATAAAGGACTGGGAAGAGCAGCAACGACCTCCATCTGCTCTCCAAACTTTCACCAGCACTCTCCACTGCTTCCAAAGCACACCCTGAATTTAGAATTCACGGCGTGCGTACAGGCAATGAACCCACCAACCCTCAGTGGCACAAATCAACAAACACCGTGATGCATTATCAAATTAAAGATTAGAAATTGAAACGTTTCTTGTAAAGTATGATCCTCGCCTTGATCTGTGCATTTGGAAAAATCAATAAAATAATGTGCAACAACCATGCAAGGCTTCTTTTAATGACTTGCGTCTTCATAAATACCATATTCATTACAGACCTCCATCAAAATATATTATCTGCACTTGCCCACGCTGCCGTTCCTTGATTGGAAAGCTTCACCTTGCTAAGGCATGAAAAATGGATAAGAATGGAACGGAATACAAAAGGGCCACTTATTATTTGTCAGCTGGCAGGGTTTGCCCTTTTAAAGCAGATATCAAAATTTTAAATGTGATCTTATAAAAGCAGCAGAGTTCTCCGGGAGCCACCCGTGACAGGCGTGGGGAAGTGCAGAACACTCGGACACCACTGTATTAATTTCAGAAATGCTGTGGCTGCGCCGGCACAAGGAACACACTGAGGAACACGTTTGCAGGAGCTAATGCCAGGAGGGGTAATTAATGCCCTCCTCACACCTTCAGGGGTGCAGGCAACAAATCACTTGGAATTACAAACTCCACGCATTTGCTTCTGCCTTGGAGAGAACAACGACAACACGGCGGCTGTGACGTGAGAGGCGGGCTGGGAGGGCCGAGCTGTGGTCAGAGGCCCCCATCCATGGGGATCCTGACAAATCTCCTCCCTGGGAATCCTGTGAACTTGAGGGAAGAGCTTGTAGGACTCGCTGCCTTGTGGCCAGACCCTGTGCTCGTGCCTCGGCTCACTGTGCCCAGACACCGCAGCCGCTGCCACCGCACCCACGTGGCACAGGGAGCACAGCTGGGCTGCACAGGGGCTGTGCTGGGGGGCCAGGCCCCACTGAGGGGGGGACAGCACTGTCCCTGCTGTGTCCCACTGAGGAGGGGACAGCACTGTCCCTGCTGTGTCCCACTGAGGAGGGGACAGCACTGTCCCTGCTGTGTCCCACTGAGGGGGGGACAGCGCTGTCCCTGCTGTGTCCCACTGAGGGGGGGACAGCGCTGTCCCTGCTGTGTCCCACTGAGGAGGGGACAGCGCTGTCCCTGCTGTGTCCCACTGAGGAGGGGACAGCGCTGTCCCTGCTGTGCCCCACTGAGGAGGGGACAGCGCTGTCCCTGCTGTGTCCCACTGAGGAGGGGACAGCGCTGTCCCTGCTGTGCCCCACTGAGGAGGGGACAGCGCTGTCCCTGCTGTGTCCCACTGAGGAGGGGACAGCGCTGTCCCTGCTGTGCCCCACTGAGGAGGGGACAGCGCTGTCCCTGCTGTGTCCCACTGAGGAGGGGACAGCGCTGTCCCTGCTGTGCCCCACTGAGGAGGGGACAGCGCTGTCCCTGCTGTGTCCCACTGAGGAGGGGACAGCGCTGTCCCTGCTGTGCCCCACTGAGGAGGGGACAGCGCTGTCCCTGCTGTGTCCCACTGAGGAGGGGACAGCGCTGTCCCTGCTGTGCCCCACTGAGGAGGGGACAGCGCTGTCCCTGCTGTGTCCCACTGAGGAGGGGACAGCGCTGTCCCTGCTGTGCCCCACTGAGGAGGGGACAGCGCTGTCCCTGCTGTGTCCCACTGAGGAGGGGACAGCGCTGTCCCTGCTGTGCCCCACTGAGGAGGGGACAGCGCTGTCCCTGCTGTGCCCCACTGAGGAGGGGACAGCGCTGTCCCTGCTGTGCCCCACTGAGGAGGGGACAGCGCTGTCCCTGCTGTGCCCCACTGAGGAGGGGACAGTGCTGTCCCTGCTGTGTCCCACTGAGGGGGGGACAGCGCTGTCCCCGGTGAGGGCTCCTTCCCTGCCGTGCTGTGGCTCTGGTCCAGCACCCTTGTGCAGGGCGGTGATAAATCTCCAGTTTGTGTTTTCACGTTGTGCACAAGGTGTTTGTGCCTGGAGCACTTCCTGCCTTGCCTGGCACCTGGAACCATCCCTGTGGCTCTTGCTGCTGTTGGTTTATTTATTTATTCACCTCATCCATGACCTGAAATAAATAAAGTCTCCCTGTCTGCTTACCTGGAAACCATCTGACTCTGTCTTTCTCTCCTTGATCCATGAGCACAAACACTAGGAGACCTAATTTCTTCGAGATATTTACCAAAAGATTTAATAATGATTGGATTGGATTTATTGTAGAGAGAGACAGCAGTTTTTATCTCAAACAGTACCGAGACCCTTCTCCCCAGCTGCTGAAACCAATTGATCCAATATTAAATTCCACAAAATGAGCAAACTGCCAATATCACTGCGTACAAAACCCCAACTGCCCTCCTGAAATATTAGCAGCTAATTAAAATTAAACATTATTGCTACCCACATAGCATTACTGCCTTCATAAGGAAGGTCTTTGGGTACATTCCTCTCCTCCCTGCTCAGGGGACGGCTCGTTTTTTGTGGAGAAGGAAAACACCCAATTTACTGTTTGATACGAAGTCACCGTGTGGCAGCTGAGCCCCAGCAAGGCCCTGCCGAGGCTGCTGTGACCTTGCCCTTCACAGGGTGTCCCCACAGGGGTGGGACGGGCTCTCCTCACGGCAGAGGCTCAGCTGGAGCTCCCCGAGAAGCCACAAACTGCCCTTTCCTTCTATTCCTCATCCCAGGGAGGGGAATTTAAATGGACAAATGTAAAGCTGGCCATTTGCAAGGAATGATGTGCAAATTCAGCAGAAAATGCCCAATTTAACCTTCGTGACTCTGTATCTGAGTCCATGACCCCTTCCACAGGAGTCACTGCTCCTGGAGTGGGATCAGCTGCAGCAGCGGGATGGGCAGCACCCGAGCCACGGGATCTGCGCTGCAGATCTCCCTTAAATCTGCCTTAAACCTTCTCTAAAGCAGTTTTTAAACATCTGAAGAAGACTGCAAAAAGGAAAATGCAAATAAACAGAGCTTTTTTTCCAAGGCGGTGAAGAGGATTAGTGAGAGTCCCACCCTCTCTGGTCCCATTTGCATTCGCCGTTCCGACGGCACTTGACTCTGAAATCATTCCAGTAAAGCGGAAAATTAATATTCTAATATGCCTGCTTCTCCAGCAGCTACAAATAAGTAAAGTGGAAGTAGTAAAGAAAATGTTTTAGTATTAACTCTGGATATGAATATTTATTGTAACTTGCCCTCAGCCACCTGCCCGTCCTGTCCCTGCTCACTGGCAGGGGCCCCAGCAGCAACCATTTCCATGCTGTTTGTCAAAGAGGGGAACAGTTCATTTCTGAGGGGCTTTTGGCTGGCTTTTAGCACGGGTTTGCTCAGGTGTCCAGCCCCCCCGGCCAGGGGCACGGCAGTGGGGGTCAGAGCCGTGGCTGTCCCCGCGAGCGCGGGGCTGTGGGCACGGGCGGGCAGCAGCGGGGCCTGCGGGGACCCAAACCCGCAGCGGCCAGAGCAGGGTCCCTGGCAGAGGGGTGAGGGATGCATTCCGTGCTGTGCTGGAATCAGGGATCCATTCTGTGCTGAGAGGGTGTGAAATCACCTGTGCAGCTCCCAGCTGCAGCTGACTCGGTGTGAAAGCCTCAGCGCAGCTCAGCCAGGCCCGTATTGGAGCCTTTAGAGAGAGAACGCTGTGAGCAGAGAACAGGAGGGTTCAGGCCGGAGGTTTCTGCGTTTCCAAGGCGTGGGATGCATGGCAGCGAGGAGCTGGAGCCCCGGGCAGCCCCGCAGCCCCTCGTGGCGTGCTGGGCCCAGCTGCTGCTCGCTGTTATTCACAATATTAAAATCGCTGAGGTGGAACATTGCAGGTGCTCCGTGGAGCACGAGGGGCTCTTCCCGTGCTCGGAGAACACCAAAATGCGCTGGGCACACCGAGGTGCCCATGGGTTTGTCTTGCTGCTGCTGGGCTGAGCAGGGCTGGCAGCCCCCTCACCTGCCCTGAACCAGGGCTGGGGTGTAGCTCACCCGTGCCTGTGTTTTTGTTTGTTTAGAGAGAGAATTTCGTATGCAAAAAAAGGGGATTCAAGGACTGTCTCCCTGAGGGTCACCCTCAGGGCCCTGCCTTCAGACCCAAACATCCCCCAGGGCGAGCTGGCCCCAGGCACTGCCTGGTTGGGAGTAAACTGGCTGATACAAACTCAGGACATAAAATTTGCACTCTCAGGTATGTTATAATTAAAATATAATCCAAAAAATTCCAGTGTTGTGACAATATTAAATAATTATGGCTTATTCCCATTTTTTTCCTCTGCTTTCGTGTCTGCACTCTGTGATGACTGAATATACAGGAGGAGTGAATCCCTCATTTCCAAGTATAAAACTTGCATACTGTAAGGCTGAATTATTCATATTATTCCTGGCCAGCCCTATCGCTATTTACATTCTTGATACTGAAAAATATTCTTCAAAGATGAATTTTAGCAATTAAAATTTAAAGACGGAGTTTGACAACGCTGGTGATTAAATCGCCACCAGCAGGACAGTAAAAGTTCAGAGTGTGACTGGTGTCAGCTGCTGTGAGGCTGGCAGCATTCCCAAGTGGGCCTCCGTTTTCTGGAGTGAATTTAACCCAAAGTTTAACGCCCTTTTGGCTCCGTTTTTTTTGTTTTTTTTTTTTTCATTTCCCCTGTATACTCCTGAGCTGGAAGCCACACAATCTCACACCCTGACCCTGCTCTGCCTGCACCCCCGCCCTGCAGGCACGTCCCGGAGCTGCTGCTGCCGTTAATTACACTCCTCTTAAATAAAACACCGCTCTCCACCGTGATTAACTGTGCGAACCTCCCAGTCGCTCTGAGGTCCCCGTATTCCTACGAGGACATGCTCAGCCGAGGAGGGCAGATGGGATTGTGGCAGCTGACAGCACCCCTGGGTGGCAGAGCCCACGGCCTTGGATGTGCCACACGTGGGAAGCTACAAATGCATCCCTGGTTTCCTGCTCGCCTCCTTTCCGCACCCAAACAGGCTCCTCTCTCTGCTCCACCTGCTCATTAGCAGCAGGTATTTGCTGCTAATGCTTTTTTACATCTCCATCATAATGTTAAGAAATACTGAATTCTCTCTATTTAAATTGCTCTGGTGAAGTACAATACATTAATCATAAATCATTTATATGAATCTGTCCTTTTTTTGGGCACATCTCAGCAGTGTCTTAGTAACATCCTCTCCATAGAACTTTAATTTGTGTTCCCTTATAAAAGCAAAAAGAGGGGGGGAAGGAAGGAGAAAACTAGGTGAGTATTGCTTCCTTCTCTCCCACTCGACGGGAACAATCCCCAGGAGATTTCCCCAAGCCAGGCTTTTAATTTTACGTAACACTGCAGGTGAAGCGGGGAGAGCTCTCGGCGGTGTCACAAGCGCTGCCTTCGGGAGATTTGGGTTCTGCTGCTCAGCTCCCAGGAATAATGACAGCAAACGCTCTGCCGCTCCCGAGCGCATCCCGCCGAGCCTTCCACTCCATTTCATGGAAACAGCCAGGTGTAATTTTAATTCATTTTCTGCCATTTTATCCTTTCCGCTGGATTGTTTACAATTCACCGCTTCCCCCGCCCCTCGGGCTGCTTGTGCCGCTCTCCAGCCCTCGGGAATCGTTCGGCCAGGCCATGGAAGAGCACTATAAACCTTAATGCCGATCTTCCTGAACTGTCAACACCCATTGTCTTGGTGTGACCCGTTAAACCCCTCACAGCAGGGGCATGGACAGCCTTTTATAACCCATCACGGCAGAGCACAGGCATAACCCCTGGGAGCAGCATCCCTCCATCCCTGGGAGCAGCACCCATCCCCGGAAGCAGCATCTGTCCCTGGGAGCAGCACCCACCCATCCCTGGAAGCAGCATCCCTCCATCCCTCCATCCCTCCATCCATCCATCCATCCATCCATCCATCCATCCATCCATCCATCCATCCATCCATCCATCCCTCCATCCATCCCTCCATCCCTCCCTCCATCCCTCCATCCCTCCATCCCTCCATCCCTCCATCCCTCCATCCCTCCATCCCTCCATCCCTGGGAGCAGCCAGGCTGCCGCTGCCGAGGGGAAGCAGGACTGGCCTTGTCCACCAGGGCAGAGCTCCCCCAGCACCCCGAGACAGAGACTCCCCAGCCTGGGAAGAGGTTGCTCATGAACCCCACACTCCCCCCCAAAAACCTCACCAGATATTCCCCTTCCTTCAAATGTCATCAAGGGTTTTATTTTGGCGTGGGATGTTTCCACAGAGTGAGGACATTTCTGAAAGCCAGCCCTTCCTTCCCAGAAAATAATCCAGGTTTTGGCAAGCTGCAGTTGCAGAGCATCCATGGCCTTTAACCACAAAGCCTTGGAGATGACAAGTCCCCGTGGAGAAGTCAGGGCAGGAAAATTCCAGCAGAGCTGTGGGAAGAGATGGTTTTTTGTGCTTGTGAGTTTCAGAGGCACTTCGACAGACCCTAAGCTGGAGAGCTGAACTTTGTTTCCTTTTTATATTACCCAGAGTAAAAGAACAAAAAAGTAAACCAAAAAATTCCAGTCTTCAAGTCTTCAGAACTATTTTTTTACCAGCAACAGTGGGAGTTGTGTACTGAGGTGAAGAATAGGGGATGATCTTACAGTACATTTTAAATAGCTTCTGAAACACAGGCAGCCCTAATTAACATTTTATGGTACTGGAATTATAATAAGAAAAGCAATTTCATCTGTAAAACTGTATTTGTAACAATGGCAGTGATAAACAGAGAGAGAAAATGTTCAGGGAAAAATAGAAGCAGGAATGGAGAAGAAGTAAGGGTGGAGGAGATGCAGCTCCAACAGTTATTAACGGACTGAAAAAATATTTTTGGAGAATGATGGAGACAAAGTAAAACCAAATGACCAATGAAGGAAGCCAGGCAACGGGGGATTCCTCCCTCTCTGAGTTCTTTAATTCTCCTGAGCAATGCTTTAATTCCAGTCTGCTCTCAAACAAACTGAAACAGCTACAGGAACAACAATGCAAGGAAACCAAACCAGCTCTAATCCTCCTGCTCGCCTCAGTCCATGAACACCTCTGTGCATCAGTTTATGGAGCTGCAGAGTTCACTGCAAAGATTTCCTTTATTGGTTTTGAGCAGCTTCAAGGACACCAGTGGCACTCAAAGCCCAGGGAATTGTATCTAAATAACGATCGTTTCCTCCAGCCTCCGCCCGGCTGGGCTCCAGCCACAGAGCCCCGAGCTGCGAGGTGCTGGGCAGGGGCCTGCAGTGATCAAGACCACAATCAGAGGGAGGCACGGGCAACTGGAGATCAATTTTTAAACCCCAAGAGGCAAGAATTATGCTACTTAAACAGATTTTCTTTTTTAATTTTTTTTTTCCCGGAGCATGACTTCAATTCCTTTTGCTCCCAGGCTTCTCTGTCCTGAATTTTTTGTCACCTGACAGCCAGACTACAAAAGGAGAAGTAGGGATTCTTACACAGATTTTGGGACATTTCTCTTCAGTTCAGTTGTAAAATATATGCTGAAATAAGCTACTGCCTTGGCAGCTTTGCAACAGCAGACAAAGAACAGCAAGGAGTTGTTGCGGAGCTTTATTTCAGGGGGGTCACAATACACTTAGTGGGGTGTGGGGGGAGCAGGGCACCTGCAGTAGAGAGGGTTTGTCCCACAGTCTGCTGATTTTATGGGTCTGGGAACGAGATGAGCTTTAAGGTCTGTCCCAACCCAAGCCATTTTGGGGTTCTGTGATTCCCTCTGACGGAAACACAGAAATGTGCAAGTCCCACCGTTTATATTTGAAGTCAGTGTTCCACGGCAGGGTTTGTGATTAGTGGGAGCCCCCGGCCAGAGGAATTGCTCGCTGCCCCACGTGCAGATGGATGAGGAGGATGATGGTGCTGGCGCAGATGCAGCAGTGTTTATTCAAGTGATGTCTGCGTGCCCCATGCATCATCTCCAGCTATAAAACTATAGGACTCTTTAATGAATATTTTGCCTCTAATGTCTTGGTGCGAGGAGATTTATGCACTGATTAGTTCTTTCATCTTGTTTGTTTAAGGAGCTCTTGTTTACAGAGCCCCTGACGGAGCTGCAGGGATGGCAAACTGTGCCAGGCGCTCCAGGGCTTCTGTCTCCAGCAGCCACCACCTGCTCCCACTGCGGTCCCACAGCGTCCCCGCAGTGCCACACGGCCTGGGACACCTCCTCGGGACGGGGGGGATGGAGAGGGGGCCCTTCCCTGTGATCATCACAGAAATTTTTTTGACGTGCTACTCCTTGTTCTGATTTTGTCAGTCATGGAGCAGACACTGTATTTGTTATCTTAGATATAATTAAATAGCAAATGCTACACCTTGTTAGAGAATGTGAAGCAGAGGCCATGCTTATGACACAGTGTGAAAGACTAAAGAATTTATTATCAACATTTTTAAATGCACTGTCACATTCTGACAATTTTTAAAAATCCTAAATAATGGAAATAGTTTCAAGTTCCAGCAAAGAGGCTCAGTTCGTGCTACTCGAACGGTAGGGACGCCAATGAATTAAAATCAGTTTGCTGTCCCTCTTTTCTCGTCGGCACGTTCCCTGGCGGCGCAGGGCTCCCTGCCTGCCCGGGCTGGGCAGCGCTGGCAGCGGGGCTGGGCAGGGCTGGGAGCAGCCCGGCGGTGGGGTGCCCGGGGAGGCAGAGAGAGCCCCACCTTTACTGTGCAGCCCTTCGAGCTGTGCCGCGGGTCTGTGCTGCCTGCGCTGCCACGCAGCGAGCGCACACGGCTGGGGCTGCGGGAAGCGGTCCTGCCCGCAGCCCCCGAAGTGCTGCTCAGCCCACGGGCTGCTGAGAGAGTGGGGTCCTGCCCAGCCAGGGCCCGGCTCCTCCTGCGGCTGCAGCACGTCCTCAGCACCTGCATCCCTCATCCTTGGCCACACCCTGACATCCCCAGGGCACGGGACCTTCCTACCCTCCCCGGGGTGTCCTGGGCTGGCACCGGAGGACACTGCACAGAGAGGGTCCCCAGGGGATGGGACAGCACGAGGGGTGGGCGGTCAGTGCTCGCCCTCAGCTCGGTTCTCCTCCCACAGCGCCTCTTCCAAAGTGACTTTTGCTTCTAGGAGCTATTTCAGAGTGGGAACAGGGGGTCGTGGTGCCCTTTTTTGCGGGAGTCAATCCCCTTCTTTATGGGATAAAGTTGACAGGGTAAATCCTGTGCCTTTCCCACCTGCGAGCAGCGGCTCAGCCCCGGCTTACAGCGAGCTCCTCTGAAGTGCAGGGACTGCCGCAGCCGCTCTGATAAGGAAATGACCCCTCCCTGCCGTGCCTGATAAGGAGGGGAGATGCAGCCTCAGATCCTTTGGCAAAGCTGCCTCTGATGGTCTGTCCCCACGTTCGCAGCAGAACGCGGCTGCGAGGCTCGAGCTCTGGAAAACACCAGCACGTCCGTCAGCGTCCATCGCTCAGAGCAGAACATCTGCCTCAAACAGCACCTCGTTAGTTTGATGTTACATCGGGGGAGATGCTTTGGTGCTCTGTGGGCCAGTTACTGAGAATCTCAGGTTTCCTTCAGTGACCATTGATTTTTCTTTCTAATTTACATCTACAGAATAATGTTTGTCGGTGTAAAGATACAGGAAAAATGAGAAATTGGGGTATTTTTAGTTTGCCTAACGAGGCACCACAGGCATGATGAGAGTTCTGAACACGCCAGTAATCACAGGTTAATGATCTCATCCTCACCGTCGGGTTAATCATGCAGACAAATAGCAAGGCAAATCCTGGAATATTTATTCACTGCTGGAAGAGTGGAAGAGTGATGGAGTTGGCTTCCCAGAATGCTGCATTCAAAATAAATCCTGCCATCAAGGTGCCTTTTGGTTGGGTTTTCATGATTCATATTTTGCTGTAGAATTGCTATCTTAAAAGATTCCTATTTATTGTTTTGTAGGTTGGAAATTAATTTACATCTATTACTGCAAAGAAGTCCCCATTGCTGAGGCACTTGCCAGGAAAAGGTTATTTGTAATGACCAAATTTGTCACTGTTTGGGATCTCATAAAGGTCACAGTGGAAGGTTTTCTCTTGCTTTAAATAAAAATCTGTATTTTAAAAAGAAATGTGCTTAACTTTCATTTCATAGAAATATCAAACCTGTTTGCACTATAATTTACTTTTGGAGCTCTTGACATTTACGCAGCTGCCTGTCTTTGGAGAACAATCTCTTGATTTGGCTGGGAAGCTCTCCCAAAGTCAATGAGGGATCGGGGAACGATGCCATGAGGGCACCCGGTTCCTGCTGGCACCCAGAGACCCTGCCCTGCCCCAGGGACACCCACCCTGGGCACACACGGGGGCACAAAGGTGGGCGCTGCCCTCCCGTGAACTGCACGTGCCAGGGAGCTGAACGGGACAAGCGCTCCTTCCCACGGCTGTCCCGCTGAGCAGATGGAAAAGGGGAAACGAGGGGAGAGCCTGGAAAACCTCCCGGTGCATTTCCCCCGGGGAACAGCAGCTCCTGCGCCTCTGCTTCTACAGCATCATCTCCTTCCACACCCCCTGTGCCTGAGGGACACGGACATCCTGGGACAGACACCAGCCACTGTCACCTCCTGCTGCCTGGGAAGCCACTGGGCCAGCAGAGGCTTTTAAATTCCTGATTTCTCTTCCTGGCAGACACAAAACACAACAGGTTGTACCAGGGAGAGCTCAATCCTCTACAGGCTATCACCTTTTGAGACTGTTTGCTCCTTTCACCACCCAGCTGCTAGGGTCCAGTTTAAACTATAGCTTTTTGGGATAACCAAGGGGTTTACAGCAGGTAGAGCCTTTTATTTACGTGCCATCTTTATTTTAATGGGACACTCACACCATTTGAGGGGCCTTGCTACTGGAACTCTTGGTGATGGAGCCGAGTGCCTTGGGCGGGAACAGCACCAGCATCCCACAGAGGGAACCAGGACCAGCCCTGTGGAAGGGACTCGAGCTGCTCCGGGGCAGAACTTCCCTGTTGGAAAGGATTCCTCTTCCACTGCTGATTGAATTATTTCTTAGGCAACCTGAGCCTTTCAAGCTGCCTGTCAGGGTACAGGAGGGGAATGTGTCAGAGCTTAAACCACATCATCCATGTGGAGACCTGCCCGGGGAGCCCCTCACCCTGCAGTCCATGCTGTGCTAGCAGTAACAGCGTTTACAACTCCAGGGCCAGGCCGAGGCAGCAGCCAAGTTAATGGGAGACTTATTTAAATGGCAAAAGCATCTGCAAGAATGGGATCGGCCCAATTAATTCCAGAGATACACCTGTGTAACGTCTCCATCAGCTAACGAGGGAGAAGACAGAAGTGTTATGTCACCACCCTGCACCTTCAGTGCCAAAATAACAGTTATTTTGCCAGAGTACAGATGGGAAGGTAACGACGACCAGCTGCTGATTAACCCTTTCAGGGCTACTCCTGTCCAAGTTTACTCCTGCTCCTACCCTGCTCTCCAAAGATGTGCTGTGCTGCTGCTGCCTTTTTGCTTCCTCCTCCTCCCCCCCACAGCAAAGCCGCTGGCCCGGAGCCCCCAGGCACACACGCACTGCTGTGTGAGGTGGTGGCCTCACCTCACCATCGCTCCTACCTGCCCTGTGCGGGAGCTGCCACAGGAAAGGGCAGCAGAATGTGGGCATGGGCCGTGCCCTGTCCCTGCCACGGCCACCAGCTTCGGCCCCGGCTCAGCGGGGAGGCGGGGGCTGCCCAGGGCCAGCGGCCAGCCCAGGGGCAAACCCCAGCCCAGGTGAAACCCAGCAGCCCAGGTGAAACCCAGCAGCCCCAGGTGCTCTGCATGAGCAGAAAGGGCCGCACGCCCTGCCCGGAGCTCTGGGCTCGGCTCTTTGCCCCCAAACTCGACTCCGCTGCGGGTCATTAGCGCTGATCGGAGGTGCCATAAATTGGGTTGGGGGCGGGTTGGGGGCTGTAGTTCTCTGTGGCTGGGGAGGTGAAGGGTGCGAGGTGCTGAAGCCTGTTCCAAACTTCTGCGGGGTGAGTGCTGTATTTTCTTATTTATTAATTTGTGGCTGTCAGACTAGTCTGGGGGCTCGGAAGGGTTCTGAATAATGTTTGAATTGCTTTTTCCTTGCTTAAAAGAAACCTTTGCTACTATGTGTGTGTGAAAGATGTCAGTAAAATGAAAATTATTATGTAGGTTTGAGGTTTTGTTTTCGGTTATAATTGTGTTGTATAAGCATGTGTGGGCCGTGTGCGCTGGCTGCAGCGTCCTTGTCTTTGCTGGAAAGTTTGTAAAACAGTGGCGTGTTCTTCTCCCGGTTTAACCCAGTGAGAGATGGATTGGTTTGAGTTTAGGTGGTGCAGTGCCTGGGACTGGCACTCGCGGGGCTGCAGTCTCGGTGTAGCCGTCGCTGGTGTCTCAGAGGACGAGCACCGAGTGCCGGGCACACGGGCCCTGAGTGCGCGGGCATCTCCCGGCCTTGCGTTACCAGTCGCTGAGCGAGCTCGGGGAAAACAGGGCAGGACGCAGGTGTGGGGATTAAAACAGAGGCCACGGACCCACTTTGTGCTTGTACTGCCATTGCCTCAAGTAATATTGGTTTTGTATTCTTTGATGAAAGTGGTTTTGCTGGGGTTTTTTTATGTTTATCGATGCGAGTAAAATTCCCTCAAGTCTCCCGAAGGATTTCCATGTGAGAGTGAGGTCGAGCCGTGCTGGGTGCTCTCACCGCCGCGGAGCGGGGGAGGCTCCCGCTGTGCCGGCTGTGGCTCCGGGGGTGTCTCTGGGCTGTTCGGGAGCCCCGTGGGTTGGGGGCTGCGGGCTGTGCTCCCGGGGCTCCCGCGGGGCAGCGAGGGGAGCGCGGCCGCGGCTCGGGCCGGCTCTTCCTACCCAGCCCGGCGTGGCCCGTGCCGGCCCCGGCGGCACGGAGAGGCTGCCCCGGCCCTCCCCGCCTGGCTCCTGAGGGGCACCGCAGCCCGTGGGTGCGGGGAGAGCTCCCGGGGCAGGGCTGGGTTGGGCTGAGACAGGCAGGGCTGCGCTTGGAAGAGAGGTGCGGCAACCCCCGGCCAAAGAAAAGCGAAACGAGCCCGAAACTAATGGGGAAAAAACCCAACCAGGTCGGAACCTTGCTCCTCAGCAAGTGGCTCCGCAAATGGGCGATGTGTTTCCACCGAGGAGATGGGATCTGCATCCCGGGAGGCTCCCGGTGGCCTTTTGAGGGCTCCAGTTAGTTAATTGTGCTCTCGTTCGGGCTGGGAGCGCTCCCCGGGCCAGGGGCTGGCTCTGGGCCATCCATCCCTGCCTCCCGCCGCTGGATGTTCCCGGGGAGCGGCTCCCTGGGCTCGGGGGTCCCTGCTCGGGCTGGGGCTCCCGGCAGCGCTGACCTGCAGCAGGAGCCGCCGCTGGATCCCGGTTTTCCTCCCCGTGCTGGCGGAGACTGCCGCGGTGTGTGCTCCGATGTGCCACAGGGGCTGGGAGCCCTCAAGGGCTGCTTTGGGAGGAAGGGCGCTTTTCTCTGCCTGGATTTCGTGTGTGTGTGTTCCCGTCTGGCTGGGGGTGCTCCTGCGGCTCCTGCCGTGCCCAGGAGGGGCTCTCAGGGTTGGGTTCTGACCAGGCTCCTGAAGACTTCTCACAAATGCAGCTCTGCAGCAAACGAACCAAGGCAGGCACTCGGCTTGGGAGTCTGCACGTGTGTATATAAAATGTACATCTCGCTTGTTTGTGTGCATTAAAATCATGGCCCTGAAGCTTTTCAGGCACTTGGGAATTTCAATATAAATATTTAGCAAGAATTTCTCCACTTAGAGATAAAACGAGAGTTCCTACTGCATCGTGCCTTAGATGTGCTTTTATTTTATTTTATAGGTGTTGTTGAGCATAACTTTGCATACACGGTTGTGGAATACTGGTTGGAAAGATGGAGGAACACTATTGACAAAGAGGAATGGCTTCCCACTGCCAGAGGGCAGGGCTCGATGGGATATTGGGAAGGAATTGTTCCCTGTGCGGGTGGGGAGACCCTGGCACAGGGTGCCCAGAGCAGCTGTGGCTGCCCCTGGATCCCTGGCAGTGCCCGAGGCCAGGTTGGACATTGGGGCTGGGAGCATCCTGGGACAGTGGGAGGTGTCCCTGCCCATGGCAGGGGGGGCACTGGGTGGGCTTTGAGGTCCCTTCCCACTCAAACCACCCTGAGATTCTAAGACAAGCAGAACTCTTCTGGCGAAGGCGGCAGCGCTTGTTTGATGGCAGAGGGGTCCCGGGTTCACCGCGGTGCTCAGCAGGAGCAAACCCCAGCTGGCTCTGAGCAGAGGGGGAGCAGAGCTTTTCCCAGTGGGTTTGGGGGCTGTGCCCCCTGTGCTGGGGGAGGGAGAGCAGAGCCCAAAGCGCCTGGGAGTCACCAGCCCCAGCCAGACAGAGCAGCAATTTTAATAAGATGCAGTGGGCTGGTACAGGGCCATCAAATGCTGAGTGCATCTTTTTCCTCCCTCTCTAAATTGATGTGAAAATCTGGTCGGTTTATAACTACCAAACTACAGCTGCAAAAAAGTCCTGTCAAGTTTGTAATGACATCCTTAATCTAATAATTGCAGGAACAAAGCCAATAAAAAAGAACTTGTCATTGTTTTGAACAACACAAGTTTAATATATTGGGAATTAAAGTTTGAGCTTAATGAGGAAAAGTAATTTAGATGTAAACAACTGGTCTGAGTCAAAAGCCTGGGGATTTCAGCAGGGCATTATCCAGCACAGAGAGTGCTTTCAAACCCGGCTGAGCTGTCAGAAGGCTTTACAGCAGCTCCCGAACCCATGTGCTTTAGGCCGTGTGTGCCTTCAGGGAGGAGGAGCGCAGCCTCTGCAGGACACCCCTGTCCTCTGCTCTGTGGGCGCCCCCTGATTAACTCCAGGGCCGCTGGAATTAGCATAGCTAATGGCACATGGGGAGAGGAATCCAAATTCGTGTCAAACCGAGTACAAGGTGCTGCTGTAGCTTGGGCTGTGTTGGCTGGCAGTGTCTGAGCAGCTCCGCTTTGGTCTCTCCTCCCGGTGAGCCCTGTGCAGGGCCGGCTGGGGGCGGGTGCGGAGGGAAGCCTGGGCTTTAAGGTCAGAGTTCTGTGTTCCATTCCTTGGGGCTGGCACGGGGTTTGTGCAGTGCCGATGTTTTTGCTGCTCCCGAGTCTCTCTGCTGCTGCATCCTGAGGGTACCGGGGAGCAGCAGGGCTGGTCCCTCTGCTTCCAGCCAGCCCAGGAGCTTTCCCTGGCAGCACGACAGCCTTGAACTGAGCCCCTCCTGGAGGAAACCCCTGCTGGAGCCCCCTGGTTCACCCTGACTTCCCAAACTCCTGCTCCATGGCCAGCAGCCTGGCCAGGGTTATTCAGGAACTCTCTGCTATCCTTTCTCTTAGTCCAGCAGTTTTTTCATCTCTGTATCTCATTATTTTAGAACAGGAAGTTTGGAGCAAATTATGTGCTAATTATAGCTCTGCTTCACATCTACGTCTTCAGACTGTTACACCCAGGAATAAGAGTGTCAAAATTATGTTGAGAAATGAGAACGTGTCACAGGAAAAGAGCTCTTCCTTGTAGACATTTTAAATAAAATGTGTATTTTCTAAGTCATCATTTTGGCTGAGAAAATGATTCCTTAATGCTTTGCCTAGAGGAAAAATAGGTGAAGGTTTATGGTTGAAGCCAGTAACAAAAACCTGGGTGCCAGGGTGGGATGAGTGGTTTCATGAAGTGCAGGAATGGCCATCAAAAAGCCTCTTGAAAGAATGGCTGCAGAAGGAAGGCACAAAAATACTGTGTTAGGAGTTAAATGGCACAAGCTGAACTTATGGTCAGCCATGGACTCTTCTGGTTCCGTCTGGTCACAGTTACTGAGCCCAAGGGAGTATGACTGGCTCCTGGATGGTGAAATTTTTATTCTTTTGTGTGGAGGTTCTCTTCTCATCTGGTCACTTGGTTTATAAGTTAGAATGGAATCTAGGGAGGCGTTTCCTAAAGCTACAGGAGGTTTTATCTTCAGAGCGAGTTAAGCTTTTGTTTATTGACGTGTTTGGACAGTGCAGTGAAGCACAGACGGTGCTGGGCGGTGTCCCTGTCCGTGCTGGGGCTGGAATGGGGTGAGGGCTGGGCTCCCTCCCACCCCTGTCTGGAGCAGAGCGCTGCTCCTCTCTCTGGAGTTGGTGACCGCTGCTGCCCATGCCCAGGGCTGTCCTGGCAGGGAGCTGGTGCTGGCCCGAGGCAGGCAGAGGTCCAGCTGTGCTGGTGGCCAGCTCCTCACCTGGGTAAGGGTCTGCCAGGGCATTGGGACCTTTGGGTGGCAGAGGTGCTGGTCGGGGGGAGTTCACGAATCCCAGACCGGTTTGGATTGGAAGGGACCTTAAATCCCATCCAGTGCCACCCTCTGCTGTGGGCAGGGAGACCTCCCACTGTCCCAGGGTGCTCCAAGCCCCAGTGTCCAGCCTGGCCTTGGGCACTGCCAGGGATGTGAGTTTGCCACTCGTCTGAACTTGTAATGGAATTTGGGTGTTTTTTTTTTTCTCTCTATAAAATGTGTGCTTATAATTCCTCCTCTTGCAAACTGAGCACTTGACCGAGAGTGGGTCAAGTCCTCTAAATTTCTGCTTGTGATAATGAGAGAATACCACTGGATTGCATAAACTTTGCTTAATAACACTGAAAGTGAGCCTCAAGTCATCTAGTCTTGCCCTAAGACACAATCAAATGTAATGAAGCTGTTGTGATGTCTCTTTAAAAATCTCCAGGCACTCTAGAAAACCCTTCAGTCCTGATCTTTGCAGTTTATGCTTTTTAAGGGGACTTTGCCCGGGCAGGTGTGTGATTGGACACTTTCATGTCCTCTCGGGGCTGTTTTTGTAAATATTTCTTTGGTATAAAATGCTTCCAATTTGCACCCATTATCAGTATTCTCTGTAAATCCATATCTGCTATTCATCTCTGCCGGGGTAATTCCCACACTGCTGCAGGAAGCAGAGGGCTTCAATTCCCATTTTTATGTTTATGGCTTGGTATATGGCTTTCCAGCCATATGTTTTTATGGAAGTAGAATAAATATGTACAGATGAGAGCTCTAAATACTTGAAAGGCTGAAGAATCTGACTTCTGCCCTTGTAAGAGTAGTTTCTCCCTGTGTGTAAATGCATTTGTTCTCCTGGTGGGCTTTCGCTGTGGCAGAGGAGGAGAGGGGTTAACACCCTGAAATGCTGCTGCATAATGCATTGGGAGCTCACTTAGGACAAGTTTGGGTTTTCTCCCAAGGTAAAGTGCTGCAGAAGACTTTTATGACTCAATCCCTGGCTCAGCCACCTCATGGAGTGCTTTATCGGAGTTTACAGGCTGCAGGTAGCGAGTGCTGGAGGCAAAACGAGTGGGAGCTGCATTAGGGCAGGTGGGAGGGAGCAGAGCCCAAAACGCCCTCGAAAATTTGGGAAGAGCTGGGCGTGGGATGGGCACAGACCCACAGCCCGTGAGGAGATGAACGGTGTTTCTGAGCTGTGTGGCAACTGCCCTCTGCTACAGGAGTTTAAAGTTGAGGGGTCTGGAAGGGAAGCTGTGCAGGGAGCGGCTGAGGAGGGCACTTGGCTGGTTCCTCTCCTGGGGAGAAGGAGACTGAGGGAAGACCTCAGGGTGCTGCAGCTTCACCCCGAGGGGCAGCTCCGATTTCTGTCTCTGTGACCAGGGACAGGAGCCAGGGAGTGGCTGGAGCTGTGCCACGGAGGTTTAGGTTGGATATTGGGACAGGCTCTTCCCCCCGAGGGTGCTGGGCACTGCCCAGGGAATGGTCCCGGCCCCGAGGCTGCCAGAGCTCCAGGGGCATTTGGGCACCGCTCCCAGGGATGCCCAGGGTGGGGGTGTTGGGGGGTCTGGGCAGGGCCAGGGGTTGGATTGATGATCCCTGTGGGTCCCTCCCAACTCAGGATGTTTTCTATCTTTTTTTTTGCATCTGTGATAACAGAAACTTATTCAAATCAGTTCCAGGGAAATAATTGCAGCGATCATCGTTGCTTATGTTCTAAGGTGGGGCTTTGGCACACCGGGATGTTTAGGTTTTGTCCTCTTGGTCTTCAGCCAGGCAAAAGGCTCTTGCACCAATCTCTTGCACCTACCACTTGAAAGGATGATGAATGAACAGCCCCCACCCCTCCGAAGTGGCACTGTTCGTCTGGGGCTGCTCTGTGCTGGGGGCTGCACAGGCCCCATCCTTCTCCTCCTGCAGTGCCTTGCAGGGAGTGGGATTCTCTGCCAGAGGTATGCAGGGTCCACCAAACTGAAATACCCTTTGTCTGCCTCAAAACAAGGAGTAAGAGGTGGTTGGCAGGTTCCCCTTGGCTGGAGCGATATCCAGCTGTGTCATCAAACACTGATGCTGCTGGAAAGTTTAAAACACAGCCAAACACCCAGGAAGCAACAAAAGGTACAGACAAAACCTCAGGCAAACTGATGCTCTGGGAGCTGTTTGCTGAGTTCCTGTGGCTTTGTTCACAGATGGTTTTACTTAGCTCTGTGAGTTAGTGCAAAGTGATGAGAGAGAAACACTTGCTGGATAAATCATAGCACCAGAGCTGGGACTGTGTGAACTCTCCAATTAGACTTGACAACTCCTTAAAAAATTTAATCCCACAGATGCAATATGACAATTCCCAAAGTGCAGCAGGAGCATGGAGCGTGGCATTCGCCTGTTCTGCTGCGGCATCAGTGCTGTGCTTGCACAGGAGCGGGTGGAGGGAACTCGGTGAGCGCCTTGACATGAGTGTGGAAGCCTGGGTGTGTCACCAGGGTGTAAATTACAATGATTTGGGATCTGAATGGTTACCGGGGGTTTTAGTCTCCTTCCGTTTTGCTGCTCAATGAGGGCAGCTTCAGCAGGAGCTGACAGACTTCTCTTCCCAGAAAAATTAACCAGAGGAAGAACTAGGAGATGAGCTCTTACCTGTCACTGGACAACTGCCACTGGTTTTTCAAGTACTCCTTAATTTAAGTCAAGTGTTTATGTGAAACCTTCCTGCAGTGGTGGGTTTGCCTCTCCCCAGGTCCTGGGGATGCTCAGCACTGTGATTAATTGGGCAGGCGTCGCTTCTTGTGCTTGGAGCCCACTTGAGAGCGAGCAGTGAGCTGTGCCAGAAGCATTTGGTCTGTTTGTGCTGGTGGAGCAGATGAGATGGATCATGGATGCGATCTCCTCGTCTGTGGGACTCATCAGCTCGGCAGAAGCTGTTCCTGATGAACTTGGCCCCCTGCAGCTCGGAGCCCCAAGGGCTGCTCCTGGCAGTGCGAGGGGATGTGAGTGATGCTAATCTCAGTTCACTTCTCCACAGACAGGAAAGGAAATGGGAAAAGGAACAAAACACCTCTGTGATTACAACATTTACGGGATAAAAGCACTTCTGTGCCTGTCAGTGTTTTAGTGCAATTTCTGTGGGAAAGCTTTTTATTCTGCATAATACTTGAGTATGTGTGAGAGGGATCTCACCCCTCCTCCACCCTGTGTCTGAGGGGTTTGCTCAGTGCGGGGGGAGATGGAACAAAGGGGTTTGAAAAAAGGGACTGGGGACAGGGGGAATGGTTTCTTGTTACCCAAACATCATTGATCAGAAGGAATTTGCCTCCTTCATTAGAGCTGTTCCAGATGCTGAAAGAGGCCACAGGTGAGGCACTCAATGTACTGGTGCCAAAGGTGGGGAAAAGGACCATAATTTGGGCTTTAATTTGATTTATTTTTTAATGGTCAAGCTGCTTCATTTGAAATCCAAATATGAAAATAAACTAGCCCAAAAATCATTATTCAATAGGCAAAAGCATAATTTTCCTTGTTACATCCTTTCTTCTACCCTCATGCACCAACTTTGACTTAAATCTCAGTATTTTCCAGCTTTTGGGGGAATGGTGTGAGGTCTGTTCCATGTGCAGGAGTGCAGCAAGCAGCTCAAATCTGTGTTCAGGTTACATTCAGTTTACAGGTAGAAGTGCTGTGAAATACCTGCAGTCCCCAGTCCCTCTTTTCTGTATGTTTTAGATCTGTTTTTTGTTAAATGGTCAGTCTATACTCACTCCTGAAGGTCAGGCATAGCAGCTGTGTGACAAAAGAAGACCCAGAATTATAATCAGGGTTTTGCACACTGCTACAAACACAGAAACAGCTGTGGGTGCATTTCACAATGGGCCCCTCTTGTTTTCAGAAGCAGCCGCTGCTCTGTGAGGTAACTCTGTGTAACTTGGAGAGAATGAACTTGTTCAGCTGCCTCCTTATTATCATTTGATTATGTAGCAAAGTTTGACATACCTTAGATTTAATGACTTGGTAGCAATCAGGATAGTTTGCATATTTGGCATAGAGAAATGAAGATGAAAAACTTCTTTTTAAATCCAGGATATGTTTTCAGTTGTGTACTTGAAGTGTTTGTGGCTCCCCTTTCCCTGGCTCCTGGTGCCCCACTGCAGCTTGGGCTGGGATTGCAATGAGCCAGATGTTGTCTGCATTGGCAGGATCACACTCGTCAGGGACCTGTTTTGGTGAATTCCTGGGCTGGTTTGGGTTGGGAAGGACCTTAAAGCCCATCCCATTCCCCCCTGGCAGAACAAAACAGGCAACCAAAAACAAACAAAAGGAAAAAGTGAAAGCAAACAAAGAACTGAAAAATACCAAACCAAAACAAACACCAAACCACCCCAAACAAACAACACAATTATATAAACACAGAATTCTTACAGGGAGAAATTCACAGAATCACAGACTGGTTTGGTTTAAAGCTCATCTCCTTCCAAATCCCTGCCATGGCAGGGACACCTCCCACTGTCCCAGGCTGCTCCCAGCCCCAGTGTCCAGCCTGGCCTTGGGCACTGCCAGGGATCCAGGGGCAGCCACAGCTGCTCTGGGCACCCTGTGCCAGGGCCTCCCCACCCTCACAGGGAACAATTGTGTCCTAAAATCTGATGTGAACCTATTTTCTGTCAGTGTGAAGCTGTTTCCCCTTGACCTGGTCCTCCATCCCTTGTAGACAGTTCCTCTCTGTCTTTCCTGGAGGCTCCTGTCAGGCAGGACAGCCACAGCCCCTTCTCCTCTCCAGGTGGAACCATCCCAGTTCTGTGGGGCTGGCTCAGAGCCTGCCCTAGATCGGGGCTTTGGTTTAACTCCTGTGCTGTCTGATTTCTGAGGCCTCTGGAGGCTCAGCTTCAGCCAGAGCAGCCCCACAGTTTGGGATGGTTTCAGTAATGGGATGTTCATCCTCTGGCAAGGAATGTCTGTTGTAACCAACACCACGTCTTAAAACAGGGCAATGAAGTAATAAATTGCATTAATCCCAGGCTGTTGTGACACTTAGAAATGCCCTGCAATTACTCATGCTATTAATTAACTGCAAGGAGTGTACTTTTGCAATTAGTTATCAGTACTTGCCAACTACTTCAAAGGGCAGCCAGTGAGTTGTTCCCGTGGGACTGGGGTCGGAGGAGCTGTAGGCACGTGGCAGAGGAAAGGGGGAGCAGGGTCCCTGTGAGCCTGGCAGGAGAAGGAGCCCTGAGGTGCCATGTCCGGGGTGGGGCTGCTCCCTGTTATCCTTTTGAGTACTTGGAAGGAGTCTGGAGGGATGGCTGCCTTTCCTCCCCACTGATGGCAGAAGGGGAGAGGCTTGTGAAGAAGCCCTTCTGTAGGTCACAGTGTACTGTTCAGTTGGAAATCCTGATGGAAAATGGGATAATGAAAAAGACAATGCTGCAGGACTCATTTTTCCTTTATTGAATCAGAGGGGTCTAATTTCTGCTGTAATTGTGCTTTTATAAAATCCCAGAAAAGTTTGGGTGGGAAGGGACCTTAAAGCTCATCCAGTCCCACCCCCTGCCATGGGCAGGGACACCTTCCATGATCCCAGGGAGCTCCAAGCCTGGTCCAGCCTGGCCTGGACCACCATGTCCGGAAGGGCATTGCCATGGGCTTGGGTGGGCAGAGGGCTGCAGGCCCAGGGAGGGACTGGGGTGGGATGAGGCTTCAGCGCGGTTTGCGTGCGTAGCAGTGAGGGACAATCAACAGCAGGCACAAGAAACGGGGGGGTTTGAGGCTGGTTCTCCTCGTGGGTGTGTCTGTGTGCGTTGTGCTCCTGGGGGGCGGCATCAGTGGCAATGGCATCGTCCCTCGTTTGCAGCTCTGGGGTGTGACCTTGCTCAGAGCTGACACAGTCACCGGGGCACTTTCATGTCTGCACTCGGTGATTAATTGCCGTAACCTACACTTCAAAATGCGAAGGCAATTAAATAAATCTTTTCATGTTTGCTCCTTTTCGTATGAACCAATAGATGTAAAAGTGTCTCTAAAGCCTTATTTATCTTGCATTAAATCAGCTGTAATTGTAAAAATATTCCGTGGCATCTGTGATCCAAATGCTGTTGGTGGTTTGATCCTTTCCAGTCGCTGTCTGGGTGCCAGGCTCTGCCAGGCACAGCTCTCATTTTCGTGAACTCTGTGGCTGTGTAGCTCTGCTGGCTCTGGATGTAACCACTACCCAAAAAAAAAAGGAGACTGGGAGAGAGGGAAGCATGAAATGTGCTTTTTATGTGGCAATTTTAAGACCTCATGAAATTAAATTTAATTTGTTTGGGGCATTGATTTGAGTTGTGAGCCCAGCTTTGGGGTAGTTCTGTTTTTATTGAGCATGGTGGTGCCCCCAAGGCAGATGTAAGAGATTCCAGTGGAATTGCAGGACCATTAAGGCTGGAAAAGCCCTCCAAGACTGAGTCCAACTGTTCCCCAGCACTGCCAAGGCCACCACTGGCCCATGTCCCCAAGCGCCCCGTCTGGAAGGCTTTGAACACTTCCTGGAGTGGTGGTGCCACCGTGGCTGCTCACGACTCCCTAAGGAACTTGCATGTAGGAGACAGAGGTTCCTTTTCTCCAGAACAAAGCAAAAGTTACATTTAAATGGGTTTGATGTGATCCAAATGACAAAACTTGGGAGGATCAGCACAGAGGTACCACCCCTCCTGACTCTGCACCCCTTTTTTTTGAGGGAGCGCTGGGTTTGGGGACGAGCACAGCAGCGTTGGCTCCATGTGCCAGGGTTTGCTGAGGGCTCCCTGGGGGTGTTCCCAAACCAGCTGATTAACTCTGGCCTCCTCCCAGGGTCGGTGCTGCTCTGACCTGTCCCCAGAGCCCCTCTCCCCACACCTTGATCACAGACATTTCTGTCTCTGGGACCTTCCCAGTCCCCTGCAGTTGTTTCTCTTTGTGGCTCTTTTCCAGGGAATGTCCTCAGACTTCAAGGGGTGCTTAGTGCATTTCAAACCTCTTTATTTCCCAGATCTGGCCTGGGGGCTGGACCTCTGCACTTAAATGATGTGCATTATGTGCCACAGTTCTCTTCTGAAGAGTTCAATAAAAAAATTAGAGGCTATTTTAACCCTCTCTGGGCCATGGTCCAGGAAGGAGTGGACCTTCAGCTTGCCTCCTCTTTGTCCTCTAAGGTGTTGGTGGTTCTGAAATGAGTGAGTTTAGGCACCACACAGTTCCCCGGAGCTGAGGAGGAGGTGAAGGCTCAGGGGTGGTGCTGCTACTGTGAGGAGGCAACAAATGTCATGAATATGCTTATTTTAGGGGGAAAAAATATTCTGAAATAAAAAATCCCCAGCACTCTTTAGGTCCTGGTGGTGATTGACTTCCTCTTATGACACCCACAAATGGAAGCATTAAAGATTTTTATGAAGATGAGACACAAATAGGGGCTTTGAGGAGGAAAGTGTGATGAGGTGAATCAGGCTGGAGCTCCTCAGGAGCTGCCTAAGCTTTCTTGCAGCTGATAACACCCAGGAAACTTGCCTGGGTTATCCTACCCTGACAAGTCCCTGCATGAAAGATAGCTCTGTCCACAGGGGGCTTTGAAATGGCTCTTCTGCGCTGCTGTGATGCTGCTTTGATAAATACTTTTTTTAAAATTAAAATGTCTGGTAACTTTTTGCATTTCTGGCCTTTAAGTGCTGCCAGAGTGGGCTGTGAATCCCAGAGCTGATTGGGAGTGGGGTTACTGAGCAGGCCCAAACAAGTCTGAAGTCTGAGTGGGTGAATTTATCTGTGGGGATGAGATGCTGTCTCACAGCTTTAGGAGCAGTGCTGGAGGAGGAGGATGGAGCTGCAGCAGTGGGAATGGCCTGTGCAATTTCCCCGTATTTAATTTGCATGAAGGTGTGCCAGGATATCTGCTACTTGGCTGTGACTTTTTAACACGTGGTTTATGGAACTGGGACATGAATTCAGCAAGAAGCCCAGGAAGGGCTGGTTTCTTTGGAGTCCCCTGAGAGCCTGAGCGGCACTCTGTGTTCTCACCTGTAATTGTGCACTCGGGGCAGCTCAGCCTGTGCTCCCCGTACGCAGCACAACCCTTCAGGTCTGAAACTGGAACTGATAGGAATTATCAGTGACCTGAAGCAGCTCCTCATCCCCTGCACTCCCCTGTTGGGGTCCTGAGCAGGCTCGTGGCAGCAGGAGAGGAGCAGACGGATCGTGGGCTCCCTTTGGATCTCCCCTGTGCTGTGAATGCGCCTGGGCTGTGCAGTAGCTCGGGACTGGTAACCAGCACTTCTCCAGTTTATCAGGAGCTCTGAACAATCCTGCTGGATTTCAGCCCTCAGGTCCTCCCTGCACGTGGAGAGGGGCACTCCCAGGGCAGGGTGCTGCTGGAGTGCTGATCTGTGCCTGAGCACGGGTGAAAGGATTTGTATCCGTGATCTTCGTTACATCTTCTGGATAATAAAATTCCAGTTGTTTTTTTTTTCATGGAGTAACACATCTGTGCTCACAATAAGCCTTCAGGTTAAAAAAAAATTACATGTTTCATTTCACGGTAGTGGAGAGCTTTACAACTTTCCCCAAATTTGTTCCCTTTACCTGCAGATTCCCGTCCTATCTGTGGTCCAATTGGATCACTTTGTCCTATCAATTTATGCAAATGTGCCAAAGTTCAAATTGGTGCCTCACGGTGCCAGGATAATTTCACTGTATTTCCCTGATTGTACCTTATTCTGTATCTCCTGGAGTATCTTTGTTTTATCTCTTGGATGATAATTGCAATCCCTTCCTCCTGTGTTCATCATTCATTTGGGTTTGTTCAAATCTATTTCAGGTTGCTGAAGCTTTTCCCTCCAAAGCTGATGTGAACTAAAAGCCTACTTTAGCTGTCTGAAGCTAAATTACATTTGGTGATCAAGATAAAATCTTTTTTCTCTTTAAACCAATTTTGGGAAATAAATGATACTTATCTATTGCTAGGTGGTTTTTTTTTTTTTTCCAAGCGGACTTCCCACTTTGCTGCTTTTAGATGTGTTCTCCCTGAAAATTCTGGAGGATGCTCAGCTGATTCTGCTGATGTTAAACACTGTTGTTAAAAGCTTTTGGTGTTACAAAAGTGAAAGTGAAGTTAATATTGCAAACAGGGTAATAGGAAAGGGGAGTATCTTGCATGTTACTGAAATTATGTGTAGCTCCCCAAAACAGTAGAAGAAATAACTGCTGGTGTTTGAGGAATTGCTGCTTTTCAGCTGCTTTGGTTCCAAACCAGGAGGTGAAGGGTGTGGTGGACTTGGGTTGTCCCTGTGGCCAGAGATGCAGCTGGGGGTGTCCCCGCCCCAGGGCTCCCCTCGCGCCCACCCTGAGCGGGGCCGTGGGCAGGTTCCTGGGGGATGGGGGATGCAGATGGCCCAGCCTGGGCTCTGCCCTGGCCAAGCCCTGCTCTCCAGCTGAGAATGAGCTGTTCCCCCTGGAGAGCCTGGACTGAACTGGATGTGCACAAACTGTTCCCGGGCGCTGGAAAACAACCCCACAGCTGGCACTACTCGGGTGCCTCCTCCCTGCATCCCTGGTGGGGACCCTGCAGCTGATGGAGCAGCTCCAGAGCTCTCCAGCCTGTGCTCGGGGTCTGGGTGTGCCACGGTTCTTATCTGTGCAGGGACAGCCTGGTTTATCACAGGAGAGGGTGGGGTGAATCTGGCAGAGCTGCCACAGCACTGGCTCAGTTCTGCATTTGGTAAAATCGGTCCAGTTCCCCATCCACCTTCCCAGGGCCCTGCAGTGCTGCTTCCACCACTGCCTGTGTGTGTTCTGCAGGCTCCCCCTGCCCGGGGGTGCTGGGTGGCAGCCGGTGCTGTGTCCCCTGGGCAGTCACTGTCCCTGCTCTGAGGTGCTTCACAGGTGTTCAATGGGAAGGATGTGCTGGATTGAAGGTGGGGTCTTCTGGGCTCTCCTGTGTTTTTCCCTTTTGCTTGAGCCAGGGCATTTAACTGCAGGTTCTTTCAGCTGGGAGCAGGTGCCTGGCTGGTGTCACCCCGCTGGTGTCACCCCGTTTCCCTGTGCTCCATGGAACCCTCACTAAGGCTTAGGTAGCAGTGTTTGGGCTTGAGCCTTCCATGGGACCGCGCTGTCCCTGTCCTCCCTTCTCACGGTCCCGGCACTCGGCAGGATGGGCACAAAATCGGGAGCTGAGAGCGGCCGCTGCTCCTCCCTGGTGCAGCAGGGGGGTTTCACGAGGGGTTGCCTTCGCTGAGGGAGGGCAGGTCCCTGCTCTCACCCATCCCTCACCCTGTTTGGGTGCCCGAGGAGCTGTTTCCTCTCGTGTCCAGGCTCCAGCCCGGGTGGGCGTTGTTCCCCCGGGTTTTGCTCTGGGTGGAGTGAGGACATCGCCGGCTCCCACCCTCTGCTTGTGCCTCTCTGCAAGTCCTGGCCCGGAGGGTGTTTCCCAGCCCAGCTGTGGAGGAATCCCTGGCACAGGAACTCACACCCGGGAGTGTGTGATTCCTTCTAGACGTCTGGATTGCTCATTGAGCAAACCCATGTGCGATCAGGAGAAAACAAAAGCGGGTTTGTACCTGCCCAGACAAATGTGGGTCATTGCAAATGTTTTGTTCTTCACCCACGTGGGGAAAAACAAGACAGAACAAAACAACTGGGAATGCAGGGCAATAAATCAGGGAGTAAATCATTCATTTACTCCTCTTAGGAACAGGTTTTAATAGAAGTGGCTTTTAATCTTTCTTTTGATAAGAACAGGTAATGGTAGCTGTATATTGTCTGCTGCTCAAAATCCAGATTTAGATGGCACAGGGAGGGGGAAGTAATTTGTAGGCTTATATTTTATGTCCAGTACTTACCTTGCTGCTGTTAACAATCAAGCCAAATTGCTGCCTCCACTGGCTGAAGGAATACTCTGAAGAGAGCAAGGTTCTCTGCTCTGTTTCATTCTTTGGGCTGTGTTTTACCCCCTGAGAGCACACTGGTGGAAACCTCACCCTGTTTTCTCCTGCAGGTTGTTATGAGTCATTCTTGGCCTTCTTTTTCCGAAGGTTTTGTACAAAATCACGCTTCTTTATTTCAGCACCTCCTCCCCCAAGATTGTTTTCTAGGGCAGCATTTAAACCTTGATATAAATGGGTGAATGATGTGAGTTAGCAGTTATACTCTGGCTCTGCTCCTTGGTGTGGTAGGAGAGCAGAGTGTCCTCAGCTGGAAGTGCTGTTCAAACTTCCATGTATTTAAATGCTTTAGTTTATCTGCTGTGTTAATTCTGTGGCCAAAGACCCAGTTTGTGTTCTTGTGGACCTTTGCTTGGGCTATTCTGTGGCTGTTTTGGGTCAGTAACTGCTCTTGGAGTCTGTCAGGAGTGACATGTTTGGGGTTTGTCATGTCTGTGCCAGGCTCCCTGGGAGCATCTGTGATTTTTTTGTTAGGAAGCATTAAACACTGAGAGAAAATTTGTATGAAGCCACCCCCAAAGGCTCCCAGCGAGGCAGAGCTGCTGTGGCAGCCACGGTGTGACCAAACCTGCTGAGCTCAGTAGCAGCTCTGCAGGTGCTTCAGGCACAAATAAAGGGACACAGCAATTCCTTTTCCAAGAGGTTTGGTTTCTTTTTCCCCCTAATTAAAATAATTAAATGGTATTTAATTGTAAGCCTTCATCTGAGTCTTTGTTACGTCTCATTAAGTGATTTATTTGGATTATCACATTTGTTCCCACCTTGCGTAGCCCCAGCTCCTGGATTTCAGTGCTGAGCACAGCACGGAGCTGCTGAGCAGAGGCAGTAACCTGATAATGAGTGCAAGTCCAGGTGAGTTCCTGGTGCTGGTGGTGCTGCCTGCCCGTGTGTGGCACCCAGATGCTTTTGCCTTTGCCGCTGGTGCCTGGGCTGTGCCCCGTCGCTGGCGGGGTCTGTGCTCACGGGGGTTATTTTGGGTTTGCTCTGCAGTCTCTGCATGGCAGCACCTGCTGGGCTGGGGAGCAGCCCCCAGCTCCTCTCCTCGGGGGCTCGGTGTCCCTGTGCTCGCAGCTGCAGGCATCTTCCTGTGGCATCCTGGTGGATTCCAGCAGGTTCCACCTCCTTCCCTCACAGTTCCCCTCTGTTTTCTTCCCAGTGGGCAGCGCTGGGAACCAAGTCATCCTTGGAGATGTCACCATCCCCCTCACACGTGTTGCTGCTTTTCAGGTTGGAATTGTGGACAAAGGGGGAAGAACTGTGTGTATATAAATGCAGGGACAATATTTTTATCTCCTGTTTTTAAAGGATCAGGGTTTTTTTCAGGACTCACGTTGTGTTTTGAAAAGATGAGGCTGAAGCACCTGCTGAAGGCTCGGAAGGACCCGGGGACTCGCAGCCAGCCTGCTGGAATTAAGAATAGCTTAAATGATGGAGTCAGGGTTAGAGGCAAAGACAATTTTCCATGTAGTCTGTCCAAGTTCTTTGCAGGAAAATAGACAATTCTAGGTTTTTATCTCCCTGGTTGATTGGCTGTTGCTCCTGAAAAAGTTCTGGCACTGAGTTACTGTGGCTCATTTGCTCCCCAGGACCCCGAGGCTCAGGTTTTTGGATGGTTGTTTCACATTTGCTGCACCTGTGCTACTGCTCTCTGTTGCTCTTGGAGCCCCTCTTCAGCCAAGATGTATTTAGAGGATTATTGATGGAGCTCTGGTGACCTTTCCCGTGGTTTGCTGGTGTGTGTTTGTGTTTGGCTGAGGAACCCAGTCAGCACTGGATTTCCCCTGTCTCTTCCACCACGAATCAGTCATGGGATGATTTGGGAGGGACCTCAAAGCCCACCCAGTGCCACCCCTGCCGTGGCAGGGACACCTCCCACTGTCCCAGGCTGCTCCCAGCCCCAGTGTCCAGCCTGGCCTTGGGCACTGCCAGGGATCCAGGGGCAGCCACAGCTGCTCTGGCAAGTGACGCACATGGAAATGGGTAAATCCAAGTGTAAAAAACTATTTCCAATGGATCATGAATAAAGGCTGCTGGAAAAAGGACACATCCTGATCCGTTAAGTCTCGTTCCGATCAGAGCTCATCTGGTGAGAAGGAGTTGAAAGACAAATGTCACAGGGGAAGTGCAACAACTCTCAGGGCTTTAAATGATCAAAGGCTCCCTTGAAAAGCTTGTTGCCAACTCTTGATGCTGTGTCACAACTCTTTGTGTCAGTCCTGAAGGAAAAACAAAATAGAGATGATTTTTGGAGATACAAGCAAAATCATCCATATCTAGTAGGTAGAAACACAGCTGCTTATTAGGAGGGTTTTTTCCCCTAAAATGTCTTTTAACTGTCTGGTTACAGTGTTATGGCTGCAGGCGAAACGGGATCTGCACATATTGCATTGCCTCTGGCTAGCAAATGTTTCTGGGGTTTGTAATATTTTAAGCAGGTAGTGCCGAGCGAGGCCGCGAGTCAATCTGGCTACAGCCAATCAATTATTCACAGCGCACTCCCAGCAAAATCATTTAAAGGAAAAGTCTCTTGCCAGTCACTAACAGGCATGCAGACAAAGAAATGATGTCTATAGCAAAAATAAGCAGCTTACAGTGTGATTGCCAATAAAAAAATCAAACCTGGCTTGCTAGAAAGAACTCCACCTGCTTGCTAAAAAAATCTGTCAATTGAATATATTTTTAATAAGGCGATGGATTTGATGACTCAGAGCTGTGGTTTGGAAAGAGTTTTAGTTTCAGCTGACCCAGACTCTGCATCTGAATTTGGTCGGGGTAAGCGTTTTGCCTGACTTTTGCCATCCACAGAGCGGGCTTGGGAAAAATGCTGCTCCCGTGGAGGGGTCCCAGAAACACCCCTGCCCGAGGGCCTTGCACGGACCCACAGAGTGTTTGGGATGGAAGGGACCTTCAAGCTCCTCTGGTTCCAGCCCTGCTGCCTTGGGCAGGTCCCTTCCACCCCAGACCACTGCGGGGTTCTGTGGCCTGATGCTGAAACACCCCAACAGTCACCAAGGCACTGCTGACAGCGCCCTTCTTCCCCGGCACACCGGGCCATTAAAGCATCGTTAATTACCATTCAGAGCCGTGGTGGTTGCCGCTGTAGGAACGCCTGTTGTGCAGGCAGAACCTTGCCGGGAGAGTCTCCCTGTTCCCCAGGTGCAGACAGGGAGGTGTTTGCTGCCCGGCTCCCTTCCCAGAGCTGGTGGTGCCGTGTGATGCTCCACCTAACGCAGCGTGCTGGTCCATAACAGCCGGCAAACCAGATCTGGATTTTATGGAATTAACTTCCGACAGCTGCTCTTAACTGTGCCACCAGATCAGGTCCCGGCTTGGTTGTTCTGGCTGCTCTGTGGAAGGCAGTCTGTGACAGTGCTGTGATCTTGTTTTATTTATCTATATGGTATTAATGGTTCCTTTTAGTCTCTTCTTTGCTGTGTTGTTTTCCCTGGTGTGGCAGCAGAATTTATTTCTTTGCATGGTTTCTGCAATGATTCTCTGTGTTCCTCAAAGGAATGTGATCCCTATGGCCTTCCCTGGAAGGGCTCTCCTGCTGCTGTTGAAAATACTCAAATACAACAAGGGGGTTTGCCCAAAGCAGCCAAGATTTGATCCCCAGGGATTATTTGTGGGGTCAGAGATGCAGAGCCAGAGATAAAATTACAGGTCCAAATCTCAGATATAATTACTATATATATGTGTGTATATATATATATAAATTTACAGTTCCTTTCACTTCATTTATTGGATATTCCTGCAATGGAAGGATCGTCAAAGTGCTGAACTGAATATGGGTTTGGGCTTAATTCCCCTGGTTGTAGTTTTCCCTCATTGGGATACTTCCTGAGTAAGGTGGTTCATAGCTTTCCTGAAGAGTCACTCCATCCTTTCCTAGCTTTTTCTGAAATAACCCAAATCCCTAGATCAGATTCTTTATTACTTTTTTTCTCTTTGTGAAACTTTTTTCCTGTATAAGTTCTCCATCAAAAGAAAGGAAATAACTTGTCATTCAGCTTAATAAAGGATGGAAATTTTTTTGCCACTTAATCATGTTTGAAGTACGTGCCGATGTCAAAGATCAAAATCTTTCTGGAATTTGAGGGGGGAAAATAATTCATTTTGAACTTCACCTGTCAAACACTCCTACCTTGTGGGATCTTGGAGACTTATGAAATTTTAATTTGATATTAACCTGAATGGCACCTGGGAGAGGCAGGAACAGCCTCCACTGACTCCCAGGGGTGTTTGGGCATTGATCCTTCCAGGCTGAGCTCTGGGGTTTTCCTGCCTGAGTCCTGGCATCGATGCCCCGAGGGATGGATGTTCAAAGGGATGATTGCTGTGTTCCAGGCAGGAAACAGCTTCACCTGCTCTGGAGCAGGAAAACATTCCCTTGATGTCAACCCCAGACTAATCAAAGTGAGGGGATAATTTGAGCAAGATTTTTTAGAGAAGTGTTGGGTTTTTTCCTCTTTAGACACCTCATGCAAGACAAGAAAAGGGACTGCTGGAGCATAAAGCCAGCAGAAGATAATGCTGGCTGTGTGGAAGGAAACCCTCTTCACAGGTTCATAGTACAGCCCTGTAAATGAGACTGCAGCCAAAAACCCCTCATCCAGGCACTGAACAAAACTCAATAAATAAAGCAGTGCTGATGCTGGAAGCTGATAACCTACAGCCAGTTAAACTGGTCAGTGGGAGTGGTACTGCCCTGGCCACGCTGGGGTTCTGTCCCCAGCCAGGGCCGAGTCCCTCTGTGCTGGACGGCCCCTGTGGCCCCCGTGTGCCACGCAGACCGTGTGGCCTCACCCTTCCAGGGCACGAGCAGCTTCTGCACCAACTGCTTGAGGCTTTTTTTTTTACTGAAATTACTACATTTTTTTTCTGTATGTGCCATGAAAATTTGGAATGATCTTCATCAAAATGTCAATTTTTGTTAGCAGTCATTTTCCCTAAAAGGGCAAGCCACCTCTGTTTTATGTTGGAGCTGCCTTGTGCTCATGTAAATCGTTCCCATTGATTTACCCTCTGTGCTCCTTGGAAAAGAGATTTTTATTTCTTGAATCTCTGTAACCCTGACTGCTGGTCAGCATGGCTGGGTTTATATTTCACACATATATTGCAGGGATTATACTGTGCTAAGGGTCAGCTACATATCCACAAATGGCAGATTTAAATGTCTCAAACGTGGTTGAGATTTATCCAGCTGAAATATTAAACAGCTAAATTTCAGCTTTTAACTGGAATAATGGGGAAAATCAGAGGCCTGGGTTTTTGCTGGCCATAAAAATCAGTGAGACCTTTTCTTCTTGTTTCCTGTTGCTTTGCTTTGGTATTTATATTTGCTTTTTTTTAAGTAGTGCAGCACCCTATATTAAGGGTTGACAACTTAATTATATGTGATTGATCTGCTTATTTTGAGTGAGTTGTTAGCAGAATGTAAATGGCAAATGTTATTCTTTTTTTGTGTTTGCCATTTGTGAGGAGAGGCAGGGAAGGAACGTGCTCGGGCTCCGGAGCATCCACAGGCTCCTGCAGGGCTGTGCGGGCTGGGGCTGTCCTGCAGCAGCCCCAGAGTGTCCCTGGTGACAACCACAGGATACTCTGGGGGAGAAAAGCCCTCTAGGAGCATCGAGTCCAACCTGTGACCGACCCCCACCCTGCCTTTCCATGAACCCCTGCTGTCTGCCCAGACTGGCTCAGGAGCCCTGAGCCTTTCGGAGGGGTTTGTCGGCAGAGGGGCTTCCCTCGGAGCGGTTCCCCCCGGAGCCGGAATGCTGGCGCTGAGCGCTGGCGGCGCCGTGGCTGAAGGAGAAAAGCCCTTCAGAGAGGGGCCACAGCTCAGTGCCCAGCTGGGCCTGGTCCCAGAGCTCCTCTGGATGTTCCTGCTGTACATGGATGCTCCGGAGGGGATCCAGCCCCTGGTGCTGAGCGCTGTGCTCGCCTCCCGTCGCAGCTGCGGAGCGGACGTGCGGAGCGCTTGCCGGGGCCGAGGCTGGGTTTGAGGCTGGTGTTGGTGCTCAGCCCTCTCCAAGGCACATCACTCCTTATCTGGCTGATGCCATGCGTGGGGTGATGGTTGTGACAGGGGCTTTATCTGCTCCGGCAGCACAGCACAACGCTGAAATTTTAGCCATTGTTCTTTCCAAGAGATGAAGCGGGCCATAAAAAATTAAGGAACTGCCGCTAAACTGTCAAGACTTTAATGTTGTCAGAGGGTTTCAAAAGGCTTGGAACAAATTTTGGAGCCCTGTTTGATCTTCCCTCTGCCATGCCAAGCACAGGAATGAAACATGTGCCTTTGTCAGCGATTCAGGGCAGGGTGATGGTGGTTCTCGCTGAGGATGCCCCTCGTGGTGCAGAGCTGACTGATGGGTTTGTGTTTCCAGAAAAAAAACTGTCACTGTAGGTGGCAGAGCTTAAATCTGGTTTAAGATTTCTTATGAAATGGTTTTTGCACTAAGGAGTTTTTTGAATAATGTGTCTCTTCCAACAGCAACTCAAGCACTTGGTAAGAAAAATAACCCTGACCAAAACTGCTCAGTCATTAAGCGATGCCTCGGATTTCTTCTACAAGAACATTTATTTTTCATAAACACCAGCTTGGGTAAAGTTAAGACTGCTTTGCTTTGGTGCGTTTGGACTCGCTTCTCCCAGGTACAAGGGACAGGATGAGAGGAAGGAGACTCAGGCTGCTCCAGGAGAGATGGAGGCTGGGTATTGGGGAAATTGTCCTCACAGAAAGGGCTGCCCAGGGCAGTGCTGGAGTCAACACCCTCAGAAGTGTTGAAAAACCTGTGGATGTGGCACTTGAGGATGTGGGTTAGTGGTTACCATGGTGGTGCTGCTGGGCTGCTGGTTGGACTTTTCAATCCTATTTGTCTTTTTCAACCTTGACTCTGTATTTTTGTGACTAAAATCAGTAAAGCCTGTCCTGGTTTCCAGCGCTCCAGAACCACGTGCAGGCGGGATGCTGCTTCTGGAGTTTGCACTCAGGCTGTTCTTGATGCTGATTAATGCTTTGTCTGGGGGGCTGTGCTTCCCCTTCCTGATGGAACTGTGATAAGAAGTGTCCAATTCCCGTCTCCTTGCAGCTGGTTCCGTGTGTCCTTGCTCTCAGTGGGACTGGTGGCAGTGAGGGAGCATCCCTGTGGCATCCCTGTCCCTCAGCAGGCAGAAGTGAAGTGAAACCCCTTCTTGCATCCAAGGGTTAATTTATTTTAGGCCTAAGAGAGCAGGAATTTCTATTGGGTCAGTTTTCCTTCCTTGCCTGCCTGGGTGGCCGCTGCCCAGCTGGAGGATGTGGAGTATGAACGTGGCCTCGCCTCCCTCCTCAGCCCTGTGCCAAACCAGAGCTGTTTCTCTGTGTGCTGCCTGAGCTCCGGGTGAAGGGGAAACCCCTTCCACGTGTTCACTTTAAAGTACCAACCCTGGGCAGAGTCTCAGCAGTTCAGTGTAAGAAAGCAGAATGACTGTGCAGATACCAGGATGTTTCTTTCTCTGATTTTTTTTTTTTTTTTTCCCCCCCCTCCAAAACGGATCCATTTCAAGTTTTGGAAGTAATTGGAATTGAATTTGAGAATGTAAAACACGATGTTATATTGAAGCAACATTCAACTAAATGACTGAAAATGCGCATTTTGGACTTTGGGTTGTTTGGGGGCCTGCCCTTCTCTCATGAGGTGTCTCTCTAGATCAGCTTTATTGGCAGAGGCTTCTCAAGGAGCTCTGGATTGGAGCTCCCTCGATGGCTTCCTTGTTTCCACACAGGCTGTGTGAATATTTCCCACTCAATATTGCTTACATGACTGCCCACCATGAAGTGTAAAACCCTTGGCCAAGGTCAGTGGTGCCAGGGAGGGGATGTCCTCAGGAGAGCATCGTTCCTCTGCTCCAGCATGGGGGGATGTGTGACTGCCTGGCCCTGGCGTGGGGAGCTCTGACCAGGGCAGTGAAACCTCCTGCCAGGCAGGAGCTGGGGCTGGCACATCACTTCCCCTGCTGCCCTTGGCACGTGCAGTGGTTTGTGGCTGTCCCAGGGCCGTGCTGCTGCAGTTTCACTAATGAACACCCCTGGCTTCCTGCACTCTGGGAAGTGTGAGTGACACATCATTACTCTTGTAGGAGATGTGTTGTTCCAAACTGCTATGACTAATTACTAGCAAATGATGAGAATTTGAACATCAGTTCCCAGTTTTTGCTCTGGGCAAACCCACTTCCCATCACTCTTCTGTGGTTTGGTTCCTGGGGGGGGTCAAACGCTGCCGGCAATCATTGTAGTTGCTCATTCTTCTGCCTTTTCTTGTACACAGATAAACCACAACTGGCTCTGGGATTTCAGTTAAGGATTTAAATTGTGTCCCAGATTATTTAAAATAATATTTTTGGCATTGTTGAAAATGTTTTTTCTTGTTGATATGTCAGACGCAAACACATCAGCCTTGTGCATGAGCACGAAGTAGAACATATCTGCCTGTACACCCAAAAATTACATTGCTGCCTAAAGTTTATCATCATTGCTTGTTTTATTGCTCTATTATTTGCTTGATTGTTTTTATTGCTTTATTCTTGATTAGACTTAGTTTAGACTTGATTCTGGACTTAGTTCACCTGCATATCCGAGTGGACTCTTTGTGCTGGAAGTTCATCCCTCTGTTGTGATGCTTTCCAAAAACTCTGGCCGTGGAAGCCAGGAATTCTTTCTGAGAGCCACTCAGGTGAAGTGAATGCTGCATCTGAATATCCCTTCTCGTTTAGATCTGAAAGTCTCTGGTTAAAAACCCCAAGGTGCTGCTGTTTTGATCCCTGAAGACATCCAGTATCTGCCTGTGCAGGTGGGAACACGGAGCACCCGGAGGTGGGGCAGCAGCATCGAGGTGGTGGCTGCAGTTCTGGGTGCTGGGCCATGGGCTGGGGGCTTGGACTGAAAATAGATACCAAAAGTTAGAAAAAATATAAAAAAATGATGACAAAGACTGGTTCAAGTGCTGAAAAAATCTGCCTTTGCAATTGCAAGTGTGAAAGTGAAGAGTTGATTATTGCCCACCAGGACCTACGTGGAAACATTTCTGTGGGTGTCATGATTCCTTGTGGAAAGGCATGACAGGAGCAGGCCAGCAGCAGTAAAGAAATCCCAGAAAATTTTGGACATGTTTGATATGTCCTGTATGAGTGACCTACCTGGGGACATCCCAGGTTCTCAGACACAGCTGTTGTTAAATTATTTTAAATGCAGATTTAATTTCTTCATTGCCCAGTCCTGTGACTCAGCGTTTCAGGGCTGAGTTCCTGGTGGCTGATACAGGACAAGCTCGTGTTGCACGATTCCTCTCCAGTGGGGCACTAATGGAGTGTCTCTGGCTCCTTAATTCCATAACGTTGATAGCCACCAGTTACCACTCAGACCTTTGTCTTTGTGTCCAACCTGACTGAGGTCAGCCAGGCGGCTGCAGAGCTCTTCACGGTGGGTGGGCACAAAACCACGAACGGGGCTGGGGCCATCAGCCTCACTGGCTTAGAAAAGAAGGGGGATAAAAACCTGCTAAAGCTTAATAAATAGACTTATGCTTGATGTAAAACATTTTTTCATGCTAAGGTCAGGCATTTTATTGATATGTCAGTTTGAAAAACAGTAATTTAAAAAATCCTAGGTAAGTCACCAGATGTCTGCTTTTGGGGCGATAATATCTGACTGACTCATTTAATGTTGCTCTGATTTGGATTAGTATTTAAAAATGTGCAAATGAGTGTTTTGTGTGCAGGTCTCAGAGCTGATCTTTGAGCAGGTTTTGGAGTACCTAAAGATCAGAATTTTAAATGGATATTGGAAAGTTTCTCTTCCCCACGTAGCCTTTGAAGCAGATTACTTTGTCCCTGCCACCTCCAGCCGTGGTCTCTGCTGCACGGGAAGAGAATTTGTTCAGGCTGTGTCTTTTGAGTGTGTGTGCACGGAGGGCGTGTTTGTGTGAGCAGTAACCCATGTCCCAGAAATCACGAGTGTGTGCAGCAGCAGGGTGTGCTTCTGTGAGGAATTAAGCTTATTTTACAAGTCTATCATCTCCCAGCGGATTGGGGTCCGTCTCTTGTGGTTATTCAATTTATTTGACGGGTACGGGTTTTTTCAAATGCCGCTCTGAGGATGGAGTGGGAATATTCAAACCCTGAGCCTGTGTGGTGCTGGTCAGGGATGGGGGAGGTAAATCACATTTTGCAGTAGTTACTTTGTGTTTTTTCTGCTGTTTCACCTCCTCTTGCACAAATCCTTGTGTATTCAGGGGGGTAATTGGTCTCTGATAACGTGACCCTGAAATTCAATTTCTGTTCTTTACCATGAGCATGGCTAAAGTTGACTTTATTTTCATTTATTCACCCATTTTCACTAATAATGGCCAAGCATGGGGGGACCTTGTGGCTCTGCACAACTCCCTGACAGGAGGGGGCAGCCGGGGGGGTCGGGCTCTGCTCGCAGGGAACAGGGACAGGAGGAGAGGGAACGGCCTCAGGCTGGGCCAGGGGAGGCTCAGGGTGGGCACCACCAGGAATTTCCCCATGGAAAGGGGGGTCAGGCCTTGGCAGGGGCTGCCCAGGGAGGTTTGGAGTGCCCATCCCTGGAGGTGCCCAAGGAAGGGCTGGAGGTGGCACTCAGAGCTCTGGGCTGGGGATGAGGTGGGGATCAGGCACAGCTTGGGCTCAGTGATCCTGGAGGGCTTTTCCATTTTCACTGATCCTGGGATTCTGACTCCATTCTCATTTTTGGCTCCAAAGGTGCAGGTGCCTTTTCACTTCCCAGCCCTGTGAGAAGCAGAGGTTGATTTTTTTCGGAACGGTGATGAACCTTTCTGATGCTTTCTACCCCCCACTCACAGCTTCCCCAGCCCCTGTTGTTAGTCAGAAGAAGTGACTGATATGCAAATGTTGTTTCCTATAAACTCCAGCAGTGCCGTGATTCCAGCATCAATTATGGAAGTGCTATAAGGCACGGCTTTGTAGCATCGCTCAGAGACTTAGAAAGGCACTGTCTGGAGATTCCTCAGGTTTTTAATCTTAGCACCCTAGGAGAAAACATGCAGTCCACACAGCCTCCCCATCTGATATTTTATTAATGAGATTAAATGAGTAAGTAAATTATACATGTAAATCAAACAGAAAACAGAATGGGATAATATGAAGTCAGCACATTAATCAATTTATCAGCTTGGTTTATTTGGTGTGCTGTGATCAGCGCTCTTTGTATCCTCCAACCACTGTGCTGCATACAAAAAGCAAAGAGCAAAAATCCCTCACCCCCCATTAAAAAACTCATTTCACTTCCTGCAGATATTCCAGAACTGTGTGGACACAATCCTGTGCTCTGGGCTGAGCCTGCTGAGCTGGGACCAGCTGACCACTGTGGCCGCTTCCAGCCTCACCCATCCTGGGATTCTGTGACTTGATGGGGGCAAGGTCTCCATTTTCCAGACAACTCGTGTTCTCTTTAGGGTGCTTTAAAAGGAAAAAACCAAGGGATCCTGTGACCCTGTGCTGGAGGTGACTTTGTCCCAAGGGAGCGTGTGTGTCGTACCCCAGGACAGACAAACCCTTCCTTCCTTCTTTCTTTCATGTTCCTGGCTGTAAAATCGGGATGGGATCCCCTCACGGTGATACCAAGGGCAGGGGAGGCTTTTCCCCAGGTCCCAGGAGAAGGAGCTGCCCTGGCTCTGCCACTCCCCGCTCGCCCGGCCCTGTCCCCGCTGTCCGGCCCGAGCGCTCCCGTGAGATGTCGGAGGCTGTTTGGACAAGCTGCTCCCTGATGGATAAGTGAAATCCTGCCGGGAAGGGCCGATCCGGGCTGCTGGGCACGGATTCAGATTGTTCACACTTGTTAGGTTTTGACACAACACGTCCTGCCTTGTCCGAGTTACAAGCTCTGACTGCAGTGAGGGATCCCCATCCAAGACACTGTAAACGTGGAATGTCTTGGTTAGGAAATTATTTAAAATCCATGACTTTTTGGTAATGATTGTTTTGCACATCTCTAGGCTGAAAACCACCGGAGGAACAACTGTGGTTTGTTTTATAAGTTTGAGATACACTACATGTAAGATCCTTGGGCTGCAATGTGGCCTTGTCTGTGCTGAGGGATCCCTGGAAAGCTGTTGGTGCCCTTTCTGAATGTTAGAAAAGCATTTTTTCCAGGTAGTTCACCACACTCATGAAGGAAGTGTTTTGGCTTGGCTCCAGGGTGGGGAGTTGCAAACTGTTGCAGTTCCTTGCTCTGCAGCAGCCCGGGTGGGGAGGAGGATTCCCTGCTCCAGAGCAGCCCCCAGCAGCGGATGGGTGTCCTTCCTGGGGCAGCCGGAGCCTCCCTGCTGTCACTCACTGCTGCTTTCCCTGGCATCTGCTGAAAGCCAGCTCTTGACCAGGGCAGGGATTGTCCCCTCAGTGCTGGCACTGCTGAGGCACCTCCAGTGCTGGGGCAGCTCTGGGTTCCTCATGCCAAGACAGAGCCTGAGGGGCTGGAGCGTGTCCAGGGCAGGGAACGGAGCTGGGAAGGGGCTGGAGCCCCAGGAGCGGCTGAGGGAGCTGGGAAAGGGGCTCAGCCTGGAGCAAAGGAGGCTCAGGGGGGACCTTGTGGCTCTGCACAACTCCCTGACAGGAGGGGGCAGCCGGGGGGGTCGGGCTCTGCTCCCAGGGAACAGGGACAGGAGGAGAGGGAACGGCCTCAGGCTGGGCCAGGGGAGGCTCAGGGTGGGAATCAGCAGGAATTTCCCCATGGAAAGGGTGGTCAGGCCTTGGCAGGGGCTGCCCAGGGAGGTTTGGAGTGCCCATCCCTGGAGGTGTCCCAGGAAGGGCTGGAGGTGGCACTCAGAGCTCTGGGCTGGGGATGAGGTGGGGATCAGGCACAGCTTGGGCTCAGTGATCCTGGAGGGCTTTTCCAAGAGAAAAATTCTGTGATTCTTTGCTCAGCAAACTCCACCCTTTATCTTTGTGAATCAGAGACTTCTGAACAATGAAACACCCCCAGAGTTCCCCTGCGTGTGGGGAATCTGTGACTTTGCAGAGTTCTTCAGCCTGGAGCTCCCGGTGGATGTTTTCAAACTGCGCTCGCTCGCACGTCTTAAAATAGGGAGCTGTGGGCTGAGGGAGCTGACAGCATTATCCCTGGATTTGGCACCAATATTAGCGAGCTGCTGGCGTTTGGCAATTATTTTCATCCTGCACCATATGGTGAAGAAAATGTTTTCGTTCCCCCACGTACAACTGAAGTTTTGCTGAGGGCCCTGTGCTGGGTGCAGGAGCCACGCGGGTGCTTCTGTCGGGCAGCAGGGGCTGGGTTTTGAGGGAGTGTTTTGTGTGAGTGCAGCCTTTCCATGCTGCTCTTGGGTTAAAGGAGCTGTTTTATGAGGTGCTGGGACAGCACTGCTCGTCCTGAGGCCTCTGTCGAGGCTAAAGAAGGAACTGTTTCTTTTTTCTTCATGGAAAGGGTTGGTGAACACTGGCAGGAGCTGCCCAGGGAGGTGCTGGACTGATCGTCCCGGAAGGTGTCCAAGGAAGGCCTGGATTTGGCACCCTGGGCTGGTGATGAGATGGGGATCAGTCCCAAGTTGGACTCGGTGATCCTGGAGGTCTTTTCCAACCTCAGTGGTTCTGTGGTTTTTGTTTTCTCCTGAGTTGTTGAGCCTTCCTGCTCGAAAGGAGCTGTCTGCCCAGGGCAGGGCCGAGTCCCCATCCCCGCAGGGATTCCAAAGCCGTGTGGATGTGGCACCTGGGGATGTGGGGCAGTGCTGGGGAACGGGCTCAGAGGGCTTTTCCACCCAGAGTAATTGTGAGTGGTGGGTGTGAGATGGGAGCAGCTCCTGCCTCCTGGTTTTCCGTGGGCACCTCACTGCAGGGGGATGTGGCACCAGGCAAACCCTCCCAGGCAGCGGGGAATCCAGCACAGTGACATTCCCAGCGCTGAGAGCGGAGTAATTAGAGCCTGTGTTTTATAAATAGGCACCCCTGGGTTCGCTCCTCCTTTGAGGGCTCCTTATTATCTGTGTTTTGTGCTCTCTGATACGGGCTGAGCGTGTTCTGCAGCCTTGTTCTGTCAGTTTGAAACCTTGAATCAGGCAGCGACTCAAACCTGTGCAAGTGAGGAGTCCACTGGTTCCTGGGCTAAGAGAATTCCTGGCTTACGGGTGGAGCTGCCAGCTCAGGTGGCAGCGCAGCAGGATTCTCCCGGGTTTGGAAGTATGGGAGATAATTTCATATTTTACTACACAATTCTGTACGTGGTTGTGTCATAGATTATGCAGAAAATGGAAAATGCATTTTATGGAGATTTTGGCATTTGCTTTCAATCCTATTAACAAAAATCCCCACCTTTGTGTCAGGAATTCTGAAGTCATTGGTGACAGAGACACTTAAAAGGAAATTTCTGTTGATTCCAGTGCTTGACAAAAATCACTATTTTCATTTTTCACATGTAAGAGATTTAAATAATAACAAGGAATAATAAAAAGGAGACAGACTAAAACTTTCCTTTTAAAATGTCAGGGTGCTGGGTCTGTGTTTTCTGAGATTTATCCTTTGACTTATCTGCATCCTCCACCCTTTTCCAGATGGAATTTTCAGGAAATGCCTTTTGCAAAACCTTTTCAGGCTGTGACTGATGAGCTGGTGGGATTGATCTGGATGAGCTCTTTTACATCACTTCTGCAGAACCATCAGAAACTGCTCTTTGAAAACTAAAGCTGACAAATTATTAGGGCACCCTGGGTTGTTGTTTAAGTTTTAGGCAACTTGAGACTCTTTTTAAGTGCACTGAGCAATGGCCAGATGCTCCTTGGAAGGGTTTATGCTGCAGTGTAGGAGGAAAGCGTTGTCCTTATTTCTGTGGTATTTTTGCTACCGGAGAAAAAACAAAATGCAGCTGTGTTAGAGATTATTACCTGAGAATTCCTAAGCTGATTGAAATTACTACTTTTTTCCCTCCTCAAAGATATTAAAATAATATTTAAAAACTAGTTTTACCTCCAGGAACACTTTATTGATTTCCTCTGTGATTCTGCTGTTCTTTGGTCATTGTGAAAATATTTGAAACTTCCGGAGTTTCTGTGAATTTGGACATAAACCACAACTCTTAAAATTCAGTGTAGTGTGGGTGGTTTTTTGGATGTTTTTGTTGTTGTTGCTGCTGCTGTGTCCCCTCCTTGTCCTGTCACCTCCTGCGTGCTGTCCCCCATCCTTGCTGCCAGCAGCAGTCTCGTGCCAAACCTCAGACTGGCCTTGTGCTGGTGATGCCAACCAAAGGGATTTGGCAGCTCGAGGGGAATGCTGGAACCCTTTCAGGAACGAGGATCTCAAAGGCAAACTACTGAACCCATGGAAATGGCCCGTTTGATTCTCAGAGCCCTGTAAAAAGATTCTGATGGGAGCCATTAACAAAATTCCAGGGCAGGCTGCCTTCCATCCCTGCAGAGGGGTTGATTCCAGAGATGAGACAGGATCCCAGACTGGTTTGGGTGGGAGGGACCTTAAATCCCACCCAGTGCCCCCCCTGCCATGGGCAGGGACACCTCCCACTGTCCCAGGCTGCTCCCAGCCCTGTCCAGCCTGGCCTTGGGCACTGCCAGGGATCCAGGGGCAGCTGCTGTGTCCCGGTGGGATGGGTGCTGTGTCCCAGTGCTCTGTGCTGTGTCCACGTGGGATGGGTGCTGTGTCCCAGTGCTCTGTGCTGTGTCCAGGTGGGATGGGTGCTGTGTCCCAGTGCTCTGCTCGCAGGCAGGTGCCAACTCACGGGCGCGCTGCTTCCGTTGCCTGTGATCTCTTCCCGTGTGGAATGCTGCTGGCTCTGGGATACAGCTCAAAAGCACCAGCTCTCTTGGAGTTTATTTTAGTCATCCAAACTTCCATCTTTTGTCGCCAGCGGGAGGGAACGGGTGCAGGAGAGTTAAATACACAGAAGGAAACGAAGCAAAAAGCCAAGTGTGAAGTCTGGGAATCAGTCTTGAGTATTTGTGCAAACTGTTGAACAAATACTTGCAAACAACAACTAAATTTAGCTTTTTGAAATGGTTCTAAACAAAAATATGCAGCTGAATTAGGAGGAATTATCATATGGCTTTAGCAGGGCTGGATTGGAAGGACCTGGTGCTAAAACAGCCGAATGCAGTCAGAGTGAGCGGGAGCTGCCTGGTGGGAAAGGTTCCTGTCTGCCCTCCACAGGGGGAATGTTCACTTGCCAGTCCTGTGCCCAGGTGGCCAAAGGCCAGTGCCAGCCTGGCCTGGAGCAGAACTGCTGTGGCAGCAGGACAGGGACTGTCCCCTCAGTGCTGGCACTGCTGAGGCACCTCCAGTGCTGGGGCAGCTCTGGGCCCCTCTGACAAGAGAGACCCTGAGGGGCTGGAGCGTGTCCAGGGCAGGGAACGGAGCTGGGGAAGGGGCTGGAGCCCCAGGAGCGGCTGAGGGAGCTGGGAAAGGGGCTCAGCCTGGAGCAAAGGAGGCTCAGGGGGGCCCTTGTGGCTCTGCACAACTCCCTGACAGGAGGGGGCAGCCAGGGGGGTCGGGCTCTGCTCGCAGGGAACAGGGACAGGAGGAGAGGGAACGGCCTCAGGCTGGGCCAGGGCAGGCTCAGGGTGGGCATCAGCAGGAATTTCCCCATGGAAAGGGTGGTCAGGCCTTGGCAGGGGCTGCCCAGGGAGGTTTGGAGTGCCCATCCCTGGAGGTGTCCCAGGAAGGGCTGGAGGTGGCACTCAGTGCTCTGGGCTGGGGACGAGGTGGGGATTTGGACTCGATGGGCTGGGAGGGCTTTTCCAGCCTCATTGATTCTGTGTAATACTTTTTTTGTGTGCACACACATTCGGTGTGAGATTTTTCCTCTTTTATTCTTCCCCCCTCAAAATTCTTCCTGGGCTTGGGGAGGAGGTGGGGCAGATTTAGATGAAAGAATTCTGTCTCCAGACCAGTCCTGATTGGCACAACTGCTCTTGCCCCTTGACCTGCTCATTTTTCCATTGATCTGAAAATAACAGGAAAGGCAGGATACAAATCTAAAAATGAGCAACACAAAAGGCTTCATCTTTGCTATTGTTGATCGAGATTTATGGGATCTTTTGGAACGTGAATAAATAGCGCTGGGGAAACGTCTTCTGTCCTGCTCATTCAAAGGGGAACAAATTACTTGATTGTTAGTTAAGGTCAAGTAAAAGCAATGTCATTGGGCTCATTAAAGGTTACAGAGCTGTCCCTGAAACTAGATCTGGACTGTTACATCCCGACTCTCTGTGGATGAGCTGAGCACTGACTGTACCAGAACATTCAAAGGGCTCCTCACACGTGACAGCCGTGTGAGGTTTGTCCCGTCCCAGCCCCAAACCCCGTGTGGGTCCTGCTCTCGATGCCAGCACGGGGAGCTGCAGGGGTTGCATCGGAGCTTGGAGAGGTGTTCCCCAAGGTCTGTGGAACAGCACGGACGAGCACAAACGTGCTGATGGATGTTCTGCCTCAGAAATTACTCCATTTGTCACATGTCTGATGAGCTGTTCCAGCTTTGCCCGTCTGGTGGAGGAGGAGCCATGTTTCACTCTGGGTTGTGGCTCTGCAAGGTGAGAGCCCGCTCTGATGGATCAGAACTCTCCTGGGGTGCACCCCCCTTTTTTATTGAAAAACTGTTATGTAAATGACATTATCTACTTTGGGTACATCTCACAGGTAGTACAAGGATACAAGGAGGAGCAAAGCACCTGGAGAACCAGGAGTGGGGGTTGTTGCTGGTGCCCTTGTCACTACGTGCCCTTGTGAACAGCCCTTGTCTGGGTTCTTGGAGCCACGTCCTTTAGGACACTTCCATTTCCAGCTGTTTGGTGTGGGATGTGTTTGGTTGCTCCTTCGAGAGGCTGCTGGGTCTGGAAAGGCCCTGGGGGAGGTTGTTGTGAATCTCTGAGTGGGTGGTGGTGGCAGGGTGAGGGGTGGGACTGCTCCACCTGCTATGAACAACTGGATGTTGGTGAGAGCACCCAATATCCTGTGGCCAGCTCATTCCCAGTTGCATGGAAGCGTTCCTAACAGTATTTTTGATACTTCATGCTCAACTTGTGCTTGTGAGAAGCTCCTGCTGCCGTGTTGCAGGGGCTGGGCACCGCAGGCTGTGGCAGCTGCGCGTGTGGCACAGGAGTTGTGTCACTGGGCACTTGTGTGCAGCGCTAAAAGGCGGCTCTGTGTTCCAGGCAATGCCACCCTGGGGGAGCCAGTCCCTCTCTTCCCCTTCTCCTTCCTTGTCAAGGAAACTCTGTAGCATCGTGCGCTGCAGAAGAAGGGGAAGAATTCCCTTTTGTGTGCACTTGGATTTCTTCTGGCAGCTGGGAAGGTCTAATGGGACGCGGTAACGAAGGGAGAAGCTTCCAGGAACAGGAATCTGGGTTTACCGAAAGCGAGCGGGAGAAGCATCCTGATTATTAAAGATTTTTTTAATTGGAACATTCTATTCCCAAATCCTTCTGATGCAGGCTGTGGGTAGGGAAGGCCGGCGCGCAGAACGGTCGGCGCCCTGGCAGCGGATGAAAGGGAGACGGCGCGGGGCCCGCGGCACACGCGGGGCTGGGGGGGCTGCGGGAGGGAGGGACAGCTGTGACATTGTGTGGGCCAGATGTGCCTGAGTCACTGTGGGAGCGTTTGGAACGGCCCCAGCAGAGCAGTCCTGGAATTCCTGTTCCACAGCGGTGCTTATGCAACACCTCTGGAGCTGCGGAGGAGAGCAATTCCCACAGGGATCCGGGTCTGCCCAGCGAGGTGCAGCCGGGGGTCTGGGGCTGAGTGTTCGACCTGGGATGTTTAACCTGGAAAGAGGGACAAGTGTCTGATCCCTGTCTAAACACAGGGAGCAAACAGAACTCCCTGCTCTACGTGTTTGCCAGTCTGGCAGGGGTTTGTGTGTGTGTTGGAGAGGATCCCAGGGGGAAAGAGGCTGCTTGTTCCTGGCTGTCTACAGGGAGTTCAGCTGTCAGGGGATTTTTTCGCTCCTCATTGAAGGTTTCTAGGTGTCCCAGAAGAATTTTGGGAAATAATCTGTCAGTGGATTTATGTTCCTTGGTGAAAGGCTCTTGATGCCCTGGCAGAATCTGTCAGGGAGGGTCTCCACATGCCCTGCTAGAAATCTGGGGAAAAATATCGGTGGTTTATCATTCCTTGGTGTGAAGGTCTCTGGCTGTCCTGGTAGAATTTTGGGAAGTAATCTGGCAATGGATTTTTGCTCCTTGGCGAAGGCTTCTAAATATCCTGGATGAATCTTTCAGTGGATTTTAGGTCCTTGGCAAAGGGCTCTGGATGCCGTGGTAGAATTGTGGGAAATAACAGATCAGTGGGTTTTAGCTCCTTGGTGCAGATCTCTGAACATCTTGGGAGAATTTTAGGTAATAATCTGTTGGTGATTTTTCTTTCTCCTTGGTAAAGGTCTCTGGCTTTCCCGGTAGATTTTGGGGAAATAACCTGTCAGTGGTTTATCTGCTCTTTGGTGAAGGTCTCTAGCCTAAAGTCTTTTTTTTCTAGGTAGAATTTTAGGGAATGGAAGTATCAGAGTGGCTGACCCTCTGTTCCAGAAAGGTCTGGAGCTGCCCGCAGGTCCCCTGACTGCTCCTGACTGGAGCTGCTGGTGCCGTTTCCAGCACTGCTGCCTCAGCGCGGGCCATGACTCTGTGCTGGCTTTGGGCAAAGTGGTCCATTTTCATTAAATATTCTGTGGGGATAGCGGGACGAGGAGCGGGAGGGCTGGGGTGCGGCACGGAAGAGGCTGGCACGGGGGTGCGGGGCCCGGGGGTGCCCGTGGGAAGGGG
>VXBT01010680.1:517-32312 GCA_013400235.1 Oriolus oriolus
GCGGAGAGGGAGCCGCCGCCGGCCCGGCCCTTCCGCAGGCGGCGGCTGCGGCCGCCGGCCCTTGGCGGGATGGGGAGGGAGAGCGGGCGCCAAGCGCCGTCGCCGCCGGGAATGCGGAGCCGGGGCGGCGAGTTCTTCCGGGCTGGGCGGGCGGGGAGGCCTGTGTTGGGGTTGGAGCAGGGAGTGATTGCCGGCCGGGCTGGTGTAGGCTCTCGCCAGGATGATTGTGGCTCTATAAACGCTGTTCTGACAAGTTTTTTTGCGTGTAAGAGTTTAAAGTCTCCGGGACAAGAGGGAACGGGGCAGAAACTGATGTACAGGAAATTCCGCCTGAAGTTGAGGAGGAACTTGTTTACTGTGCGGGTGACCACGCACTTGAACAGGTTGCCCAGAGCTGTGGAGTCTCCCTCACTGGGGATGCTCAAAACCCGTCCGGTTGTAATCCTGTGTGTTGTGCTCTGGGATGACCCTGCTTGAGCAGGGAGGTTGGACCAGATGATCCACTGTGGTCCCTTCCAGCCTGACCCACTCTGTGATAATCTGAGCAAGTTGAGAGTCCTGTGAAATAAATTCCACAGTACTATCAAGTTAGCTTTTGCTCTTCAAGCACCTGTTGAAATGTTCATTGACCAGAGAGAAGTTATCTTGAAAGTACTTTGTTTTATTATTAATTGTAGCAAAGTAGGACAAGTCTTTGTAGTTATGGTTGTGTGCAGCTCTGGTTGGTCTGTCAGGGTGCCTTGTCTGGAGTAAAACGTGGACAATGCAGGTTCTGAACTAGAAAATCACCCAGTTCAGTCCCAGGAAACTGTCCTGGGACACTGTTCTAGGCCTAGGAACAGTGGGGATGAGGAAGATGCAGTGAAGTGGCTCAAGGCAGCGAGCCTGCACACGTGTGTTTTAAGAGTTTTGATGTTTGTCATATGTAAGTTGGGTTTGTTTCCACCAGGTAAAAGCTTTTATTTCTGTTTTCGTGTAGAGTAAAGAAGGTGCCCTCTGTGCCTGAGAGCCTGCTGAAGAAGCGGCAGGCCTATGCGGTTATGAAAGCCAAACGTCAGAAGAAGATTTTGGCTATAAAAAAGGTGACTATTCTCTGATCCCTTGACTGAAATTGCTTCTCTGCTGCAGTAGCAGCTGCTGCTACTGCTGATGTGATGCAGTACAGAAGTTCACAGTATTGAGAACCAGCATACTGATATTTTCTTAATGCTTTGGACTAAAATATGCTTTTAGTGGCTGATAACGAAAGTTCTGGGCAGAGTTAAGGGTAAAGTGTACAGTTGTCTGTAACATTGAAGTGAGTCTTGTACAGGGCAAGAGGTTATAGCCTTTGTGAGGGGGAGCTTGATGTAGGATCAGAGAATCCTAGAACTGTAAGGGGTTGGAAGGGATCTTAAAGATCATCCAGTTCCAACCCCCTTGCCATGGACAGGGACACCTTCCACTAGACCAGGTTGCTCAAATATCCAGTCCAGCCTGGCTTTAAACATTGTTGGGACTGGCCCATCCACAGCCTCCCAGGGCAGCCCATTCCAGTGTCTCACTGCCCTCGCAATAAAGACTTTTTTTCTTATATCTAACCTAAATTTCCCCTCTTCAATTTGCAGTTTTTACTCTTTATCAGTGCAGTTCTAATGAAGAGTCAGGAATGACAATGTTGTTTGCTGTGTAACAGCCTGCCAGGTTCTCTGGAGCATTGCTGAGGGTTGTTCTGAGCTGTGTGATACTGACCTGTGTTACTTGTGGGAAGTTCTAGAATATGGCGTGTTACTTGAAGGTGATTTTCACGTGTTAAAAGGCGTTATCTAACTTTGAACAATTTCCAATTTATTGCAGTACCGCAAGGCACAAAGGAAGCTCATCTATGCAAGAGCCCAGGCTTACCACAAGGAGTACAGGCACATGTACAGGCAGGAGATCCGGATGGCCAGGATGGCCCGGAAAGCTGGCAATTACTATGTCCCAGCTGAGCCAAAGCTGGCATTTGTGATCAGGATAAGAGGGTAAGGTTGGATACAGGTGTAAGCAGTTTTATGTTCAAAAGCACTGAAGTTGGCTTTCCTGTTACCTCTCTGTTTGGAGAGCTTAAATACTTTACCAAGATAAAGTCTCCTGTTAGTGGCTTGAGAAGTTGTTGCTCGATGTTGTACGTGCCCCAGAGGTGTGTTTAATTAAGGGCTAAATCATTTTGCTGTCTACTGTCTTCAGGAATCTCTGCTTTTCAAGAAGACAAGGCTGCAAATACATGCAGTTATTCTTTCTCACCTTTAACTTGATAAAATTACATGCCCCTATTCCCAAACATTCTGCTGAGCTTTCCTTCAAGCGTTTGCTTTGTTCTGCTCTGGTATACAGAGAGCTAAAAAAAGGTGTGATTGGAAGAATTATGTTCATGACAGCACAAGGCTAGTTGTTTCACTATAATATTTATTTAAATTCTTTTCATGGAAATAGATGTTTTAACTTCACACTGAAATATGTAGCGATAGTAAGTTAATTTACTAAGCTTGCTTTGTGTAATTCATGAAATGTGTTTTCATATGGGAACAGTGCTATTGTATTTTGGGCTCTTTTTTTTAACCTGATACCCAGTGTTTCTGGGATGTTGATAATTCAGGCTTTTTCCCTTTCTTCTCCAGCACCAATGGTGTCAGCCCAAAGGTCCGCAAGGTTCTGCAGCTTCTTCGCCTGCGGCAGATTTTTAACGGCACCTTTGTAAAACTCAACAAAGCCTCTATCAACATGCTGCGGATCGTTGAACCCTACATTGCCTGGGGGTGAGTGAAAGGCCCAGTTGTACCTAATCAGGGTGCAAGTGTTGAGTGGCTTTTGCATTTTGCTATGCCAGACTTGCTCGTTTTTTTAATCTTCTGTGTGCTTTCCTGTCTTTGAATTGAAAGCGTGATTAAGGCAGTGCTTTAAAGGTAATGGCTGCTAGATATGATTTCACTCTCATACCGGTGTTCTTGTGAACTTGGTATGAGATTTGCTTCTCTGTCGCTTTTGTATGTACATTTGGGACATGCTGAAATGATCTTTAGTTGTTTGGTATGGAAGTCCAAATCAGGGATGTTAACGTTAACTTGAAATGTGGCTTGCAGAGACTTACGGTTCTTTTTTTGAATGTGATTTGTTTCAGTTACCCCAACCTGAAATCTGTGCATGAGCTGATCTACAAGCGTGGTTACGGCAAGATCAACAAGCAGCGCATTGCCCTCACTGACAACCGCCTGATCCAGAAACGCCTTGGTAAATTCTGCTGAGCAAAGCAGGAAACTAGCTGGTTGCCTTGGGGTGATCAGCGCAGTGCTGAGCGGGACAACTGTCCTTATGTGTCGCTGGAGTACACTGGTCTTACATTATGATCTCTACTTCTGTCTTAATTGCTTAATACAAAGCAAGCTGAAAGTAACTTCCATCATAAAGTATTGAAAACAGGTGTAAAGAATCAAATTTAGCCTTTTAAATTTGTAGACTTCTTGACCTTTAAGGGGTCAGTAGGTCTTTGAGTAATGACAGTGCTGTAGCATGAAAGAATCATCATAGCTTTGAACTTTCCCATTTACAGACATTGTGTCTTTGACTTTTGTGATCTGGTAAACAGACTTTTTAAACTTGCTGAAGGAAGAACTAGGTAGTAAAAGTGATCAGTGTATTCTGTTAAGACAAAGCATGGTGAACAGCTGGGATATGGGCTGCTCTAGGAAGCTGCCTTTTGCAGTCATGCCAGAATGAGTGAGTGACTGCTTAAATCTCTCCCTTTTTTTTGGCACTTGATTTGCATTTTGCTTCAGATTAGGCTGTGTCAGGTGTGTTCCTTTTCCTGTGCAATAGATAAACAGATTCTAAAGGTACATGTATTCTGTCGTAGTCTCTTTTTAGCACTGTTTTATGAGAGTTAACTTGTAACATGTTGCTGGAGACTCTGGAATGGCATTAAGGAAAAATGCTGTAGCATTATTCAGCAGCCTAACTTAATGAGTTTCCCTGAGTTACACACTCTGTGGTTTAGGTGTATTTAATCTAGCTTTTCTGCAAAGAGCAGTCTGTTTTCCTAAGATTCACTAAGTGCAGGTTGGTTTTTTGTTGTTCCTCACTGCTGGCAGCAAATATTTAACAGTTGAAACTGATGCCTCTCGCCAAATGTGCCAGCTAAATGTTGACTCGGCTGCAGCTAATCCATTTTAATTGGAAAAGTCAGTCATTCAGTTTCATGACAAAAGTGAGTGCTTTCTGACTTCCTGAAGTTCATCAAAATAAGTAGGCATGACAGTAACAACGTGATAATTTTTAGTTTGTTGCTGACCCGTGCCTCTGTAGTCTTTCTGAAAACTATGTCTGAATTTTAGGAAAGCTTGGCATCATCTGCATGGAAGATGTGATCCATGAAATTTATACTGTTGGCAAGAACTTCAAAGTTGTGAACAACTTCCTTTGGCCCTTCAAGTTATCCTCTCCTCGGGGTGGAATGAAGAAGAAAACGATCCACTTTGTGGAAGGTGGGGATGCTGGTAACAGAGAAGACCAGATCAACAGACTCATAAGGAGAATGAACTAATGGTGAGATATTGCCCAAGGCAGTCAACTGTTCAGCTCTGCAGGGTGCTGTCATTATTTGTCAGACATTCATGTTTAATAGATGCTCACTCATTCTTGGGTGGTACCTACAGTATAAAGCTACTTGAACAATACAGTGTTCTGGTTTTAGTTTGGAAGTCTTACTAAAGTTTAAACATTTGGGAAGTTGAATTGTCTATGTAGCTGATAATGTTTAGGAAATACAAACATTACCAAGAACTTGTTTTAAAGCCTTATTTGGTTTTATGGTGGGAAGCATTGAGATCTTGGCTAAAATTTTCAACCCTCATTAATGACCTATTAATATCATCGAAATCTTGTGATTGCAAGTATGGTGTTTTTTTCAGGTTTTCTAGAAAAGTGTGATTAGTACTGGTCTAAATTTTCAGCTTGTTCAAGCTTCAGAATGAGTCATTTAAAGCTTTCATGTATAGTGACCAAGTTGGTAATTTTGAAAGACTGATTTGCCCATTTAAGTTGCCTATTCTTTAGAAATGAGAAGGTTTATTAACACTTAAAGTGATTTAACAGTGACAGCTTAGTCCTAAAGGTAGGACCTACTCCAAGCAATCTGTCTTATCTATTGTTGTCACTCTCCTGTTTCTGCTTTGGTGAGAAGTCTCTGCCATTTAAAGCCAACACTTTTCTCAGAGTTCTTGAACTTCGCTTTGCTTTTTAGATGCTAAACTAGCTTCAGTGTTGCCCATACCTTAGTGTCAGTCAAGGGTGAATCTCTTCTTGGTTTGACAGGTGTGCTGGAATTTAAGAAAACTTCATTGTGTTAGGGTGTTTGGAAAGGAGATCAAAGAAAGACCAAATGTTCCTGAAACGAATTCCTCCTAGGTCAAAATGGGTTTTTTTATTGGCTTGTTGGGATTTGTTTGGGCTGGGGTTTTTGTTGTTTGGTTGTTTTTTGTAGGGTTCTGCTTTTTCTTTTAGATCAGATGTGCAGTTTGCTTATGAATTTCTAGCTTCAGAGGATTAGTTCATAAAAAAATGGGTAGTGTTGTGACTTCACAGTTTAAAACAGGTGCAGTTGCATTTGGATGAATTCTCAAAAATTAAAGTTGCTGAAGGGAAGGAAGTTTTACCTTACTTCGTTTTGCTATTTTGTTTTTTTTTTTCTGAAGTCTTTAAAAAATATTCTTACAGCCAAGGCACAGCAAATTAAGCTTGCTGAGGTCTGCTGTCTGTCCAAGGAGCTAAAGGAGATCTAGGAAATACTTTCCATTTGATTGACAGTGTTTATTCTCAAAGCTTTTTTTGTAGGCTGCTGACTTCCTCAGTTCAAGCTCCTTGCATGTTATGCTATTATCTCCCTTCTGTGAAGTCAGCAGAGTTTTAAAGCACCAGTTACATGGCACGTGGAAATTCGAACTTTAGGAGAATAGTTCCTTACTGGGACAGTGTTCTTGCAAAGCTTTTTAGCTCAACTATGGGAAGATGCTGGTAACTTTGAGAAGCAGAATTGCTGTAACGTTTGGTGCCTGGTGCCTGGGGTAATGTTAAGTTACTCCCACTACTATTCTTGTAGAAATTTTGCTGGCAGAAACTTGGAAGTTCACTACTTGCAGATGGGTCCTTGAAGTCAGTGCATAACCAAGGCTGAGGAGGACCTTACACTCCTGTCTGGTTTCTGAGCATAATGCTGTTTTTAATGGAAACACTGCAGCTTTTCTGTCAGTGTAGATCTTTTTCCTCCATCTCCCCTGGTAAATATCAGGTGTATATTGGTAGTCTTGTTTTCAGGAGCCTTCCTACAGGAGGGAAGCTTCTAGTTTGCTATTGCAGTTGCTCTAAATGCCTGTGAGGGTTGGTATATTGGCAGAGAAACAAGGGATATTCATTCATCTGCTTGCTGATGTTTTTCACTGGACTTGTAGCTCACCATCCCATGTAAGTGGCATACATTAGAGCTTTAGTTCATCTTTTAATTTGGGAAGTGACCTTGCAATTTCTTATTTTATGCTTATAATCAGTTGTTATGCTTTTTCTGCAAACATACGTAACTAAATCTGAGATAACTGATTGTTCTCATCTCTTCCACTCTCTTTTCCTGCTGTTATGAATAGAGTACATGTTTAAAATACAAGTAGCCTACACATAGAAAATAGAAGAATGTTGTAGGTTCTACTGAGGCCATGGGCAGACTGGAGTAGTAGGTTCAGGTGACATACTGGCAGTACTCTCCAGGTAATGTCATGATGAAGGGCTGTGTATCTGAAGAAGAGTATTCCTCTTCGCTATAAGTAGATGGCTTCCTGCTATTTGTCTTTATTTCTTATTACTTAAGTCGTAGTCTCAAATGAATTTAAAAAACAGATTTCCAGTACTGATTCCTTCGTATAGACTGGGAGGAAAGAGCATAGTACTTCAAAGCAAATGTTGACAACTCAGTATCGGCAACATACTGAATTTCATTAATTTTTGGAGCAAATGTTACAGGAACTGGTCCCAAGTTGGCTTTTTGCTTTCATTTTTGTATTTAAACAATCTCTGAAATGTGCTTAAAATGAGAGTTGCAGCAAAAGTTAAAATATGCACAATGTCTTGGCACATCTTTAAATATCAAGTGTAGGTAGCAATGGTTCAAGGTAGAAGTGTTGATCCTGTTAGATCTGGTACTCAAAATCTGTGTTACCAGTGAAGAGATGTTAGTGTAGAAGTTAGTTATTGTATGTAAGACTACTGCAGTCTTTAATCCAGTGAAATAAAAGGAGTGTTGTCAGCCCAAATTACAAATTATAAATAAAAATGTGTTACTTTCTCATGTGGCCAGAGTTGCTTCAGATGTACGTGTGCCTAACGGTACCTTTTTCTTTTTTGCCTTGCAGGTAAAGATGCCCAGCTGCAATATTTCAAAGTCTGGTCTGTTAATAAAACAGTCTTGCACAAAACAGTCTGTTGTCTTGATTGGTCTCTTTCTGTGGTCCTCTTCTGAAGTGGCAGTGTTTGTAAGGTTCACTTTGGAGTAGTGTTTCACAGAGCCATAGTTTGAATTAGCTTTATGTAGATACTGCTTAACCTTCATTTGGAGGAAGAAAATTTGGAAGGAACCTTCATTTGGAGGAAGAAAATTTGGAAGGATTTGTGCAGGTAACAGATGAGGTTTTGAGGTTCAACAATTACTTACTTTTGGTGTGATTAAACGTGCAGTAAATGACAAACAGCTGTGTGCTGTTGAGTGGGCAGGGTGCCTGCTTAGTTGTAGTGCACCAGAAAGCTTTGTGAAAATCTATGTAAAGAAGCAGCAAGTGTAAATCTGTTGGTAAGATCAGAGAATCATGGAATTGCCTAAGTTGGAAGGGACCTTAAAGATAGTCTAGTTTCAGTGCCCCTGCCGTGGACACCTTTTGCTAGACCAGATTGTTAGAGCTCCATCCAGCCTGGCCTTGAGCACTTCCAGGAATGGGGCATCCACAACTTCTCTGGGCAACCTCTTCCAGTGCCTCACCACCCTCACAGTACAGAATTTCTTCCTAAAATCTGGGTAAATCTACTCTCAAGTTTGAAGCCATGGCCCCTTGTCCTGAGCCTACATGCCCTGGTAAAAAGTCCCTCTCCATCTTTGTTGTAGGCTCCCTTCAGGTACTGGAAGGCCTCAACTGGGACACCCTGAAGTCTTCTCAGGTCCAGGCTGAATAATCCCAATTCTTCTAGCCTTATGCGAGAGGTGCTGATGCCTAAAGAGAGAGAGGCTTTGTTATGTCTGTCTTAGCATGAGAGAACAGCATCTAACAGGCTGCAAGACAGTTCAAAGTTACACACTAGGAATACAGAGAATACAGAATTTGTAAAATACAAAATCTAAAACCGAAGGCATCGGTGCTCCATCCCCCTAATCTTCCTAGTGGCCCTCCTCTGCGCTTGCTCCAACAGGTTGATGGCCATCCAGTGCTGGGGACCTCTGAGCTGGATTACTTCCAGCTTTGAGCATCTTTTTTGAGGTATTTTTTATCAAAGGAAGCATAAAGTACTTTAAAAAACAGTAATTTTTTTCCACATCCTAGGTACTTACTCAGTTTAATTACGTAATTTGTTTGCAGTGTTATACTGCAGATACTATGGAAGTGGAGAGCACAGGATTCATGAGGATATGAGCAGTTGCTGATAATGTGTAGGTATAGCAGAGAATAGATAAGAAAGTCAGGGGCTGGTAAAACGTGTAACTCTGCATTCAAACTGATTTCTCATCTTGCAAGCACTTTACTGGAGGAGTCAGCCTGCTGAAGTATTTGGTGCAACAGATCAACAAGTTGTGTCTGCTCTGACTGTAATGATTATTTCAGGTCAGGTACAGGCAGGCTGTACTAAAACCACCAGTGAAGGACCTCCATATAAAATTCACTGTCATTGATTTTTGTGCCAGTTTCTGCAAGAGCTGATTTCTGCACTTCAGTTTAACTAAACAACAATGCTAGTTTGTTGAAGTTTGTCAGAAGCTAGTTTTTAAATAACATGGGAATTTATGATGGCAACTTAAAATAGTTGAGCGCTTTTGTTTGTGAATGCATTTGGACAATGGCAAAAGAGCTGAGTGTCAGTCAGTGGGTCAGTGTTTCCAGCTACTTGAAGTTCTAAAACCTGAGCTGATAATTCTCCTGTTGTGAGTCAAGCTCCAAAACATAGTAACACAACTGCTTGTGTCTAAATACAAAAGTCCATTTAAGTTAACTGCACTAAATAAGAAAAATTTAGCACTTCTTTACAGCTATTCAGTGCAAGTAATGGGACTACATGCTGGAAAGAGTGAATGAGTTGGAAACCATAAAAGTATTTCATAGTATTTAATCTTCATGAAGTGATGTTTTACAAGGGAAAAAAAGCATTTTCATAAAGTTGAAGGGGAAAAAAACTTACGGTGAAAATAATAATAATCACTTTGCTTAAGTAATGGAATTGATGTTGTAAAGAGTACAGCCTTACTTCAGTTTACAATTGCTCCAGTGAGCAATGAATTTTGCAAGTTGGGGGGGATGTACCCGAGAAACGTCTGTTGTCCCTGGTATCCCTGTTCATTTGTTTCAGTTGGTAGGTAGTCCACTACTTCCCTACAGCATTTTCGCTCACACATGTGTTCTAGTATATTAACAGAAAAGCATTTTGTGAACATAATGAAGCCATAAAAATAGATAGTAAGACATTGTGTGATAGGTATAGAGAATAAAATATTAGCTCATTAAATTATTCAGTGTTGTAGGACCTTGTTTGTCTGGTAAGAGTGCTGTATAGGTCCCAGATTTTGTTTAAAGAAGTACATGGACTGAAGTATTAGCAAGGATAAAGTTAATTTGGTTTTTATGGTACTTAACCAACTCATTTTTCTTGCCTCCCTCTGAAATCCTCTTTCAGATAACAGCTGCAAAATGTTAGTAGACAGTGTGGAAACTCATATTAAAGTGTAGCTGTGTTTAAGCCACTAATTTGGTGTAATTGGTCACCTTTTATAGCATAGTTTTCAGGATTTTTGGTGTTGCTTTTCAGGCATGTCCCATAGTAGGTGTTTACAGAAACAGCTCACAAGCTGATAGCTAAGGTCAGAATTTGCACTAGAAATATGGCACGATCCACTTACTCAATGCATGCATTTTGGAGCATTTACGAGGCAATTTAAGTTAAAACTGTAGCAGATAAAGACAATCCTTAAACAAAAAATAATTCAGATCCTTTGTCAATGTTCTATGATAAAGTTCAGGTTCTTGGAAACGTGTTGTTACTTGCTCACTGTCCATAACTGCCAGCTGCTGACACGTTCTGAAATGAAATTTCTGTGAACTCCTCTCCCCTTTCAGAATGACCAACATCTTCCTGCTGGTTCCTCAGAACTGAAGCCAGAAGCTTTACCTAATAGCTATTGGAGAAGCAAAAGGAGACTGAAATGCTAACAACTCCCAAATTTTTCAGGCGTGCTAAGGTTTATACACTTTACAGTTAATTGATATGCCTTTCTTCACTGGTGTCCAGCTCATACAGCCTGTTTCACTATCACCAAGTGTGAAGTCACACATCTGGAAATGGAATGGGAGCCCATCCCAAGGATCAGTCTTTCGAGAGAAAGTTAGGAGACATGATGGATAGTCAGCTAAACATAAGCCCCTACTTGGCCAAATACAATTCTTGGATGCATTAAAAAGGGAACATCAAATGGTATGGGGGAGGCAATACTACATTTGTTCCAGTAGTGCTTACACTAGTGCCAAATGCAGTATCCAGTTCTTGTGCCAAAAATCAAGCACATGCCTTGTAATACTTGCAGAGCTTACTTTAAAGGCAGACATGGTTACAAAATGAGTATCTACCTATAATTGCCTCCATGAAGAAAAGTAGTTTGATAATAGAGAATTCTTTGATCTAACAAAGCTATAATAGGATGAAATGTATTGAAATTGAATCTAGATAAATGTTGGGCTTTAAGCAAACAATTTCAATGGAACATAATTAGACACTGGAACACTTAACCAGTGGTGTGCCAGTTCTTTGTTAGTGGTCATTTCTAAATAGAAGCTTGGGGTTTTTCTTTCTTTGAAGCATGTGCTATACTTCTAAGAGATTTGTTGATGGCAGTCCTGGTGCCTCTCTTGCTCAGCAGAACTTACTAAATGCAGGCCCTTCAGGTACTTGAGAGATACAAGTCAGAGCCTTGTTTTAAGGTGTCTGGCCACCTAGAGTGACATTCAGAATGGTGATGGTGGGTGTTACGTGTTTCACAAGGGAAATTGGACTACAAAGTCCAAGCATAGTGCACAAAGTGGCGAATCACCTAAACCTCAGCATAAACAGGGCTCAGGAGAGAGATGGTAGGACTTCACTTACCTCTATGGGCTTTGCTGCTTCTGCCTGGTTGGAATCCAGATCTGGCAGCTCTCTCCTAAGAACTGGGACCCATGTACTGTCCCAAGCATTGAGTAGCGCTTACTGTCCACGTTGAGTCCCCAGCAAGCAGAATGGTGTTCCTGCTTCATACAACAGGTTTGCTTACAGTTAGGCAATGGGTTTGTCCAAACCATTCCTCCCATGTCCCATTTTTCAGAAGACCGTCCTTTCCACAGAACTGTAGGTGAGAAAATCACACCATGTTGCTCCTTATTGAAGCTGCACAAAAAGTCTAAGTGTTATAAACAAGTTATTGAGAGTTGGCTTTCCCCGTATGTTGTATGGGTTTTGAGTTACATTATGAGTTATAATATTAAATATTATGATATTTTACTAGGGAAATAGATAATAGATAATAGGACATGTTAAAATGCTTTATGTTGTTAAAAATGTCTGGTTGTAAGGCTGTTTTTTATAAGGGTTGTATGATTTTGTGTTAGTTCTGTAAGTCTGCAATGGGACGGGCTGTTGCTCACCAAACTTTGAAGACATAACCATAAAAGGAGTGGGATTCCATCCAGTAAGGACCGTGATGACCACAGCAACAGAACTGGGCCAGCACCTGAAAGAGTGATGGGGGCGAGGCTATGCAAAATTGTAAATAAATATGCGTCAGGCTGATGCAACCACAGGGGTTGCATTTTGTGATCAAGCCTCTGGCATCGTGTCATGCTCCCAGCACTGTCCCTTTTACTTTGCCAATTTTTTATAGTTCTCAATGAATTTTTACTAACTCATTTCCATATTGGATCTGGGTCATTTATAACATAAGGCAGGCAGAAGATCACAATTCTAGTTTAGATTAGGAAACTGCAGAGCAGACAGGTACGAATCTGAAAACAGTCAAGCTTAGAAGGGAACAAAACCTTAATCTCCCAAATCCCAGGCAAAATGTTCTGCTTAACTAGTTTTGTCTGGTCTAAGTTGTAGTGAGAATTTCTTTGCCTTCATGGATCTTTTCCATGATTATGTCCACTCTCTCTTGTAATGTCCCATTTGTGAGGAGCCAATTCAGTTTTGTTATGCCTCAACAATGGTTGCAGAGGCATGTGGAGGAGGGGTGCACATGTGACACCTGCAGGACACAACTAGAAGAAGCCTCATCTCTGGGAGGACTTCACCTGGCAACACCTCCCATGAGGCAGGCAGTAGGACACACTGTGGGGGGCTTCTCCAATCAGGTCACAAAAAGGTCTCCACCAATGGACGGCACAGAAAGGTTGGACTGGACCAATGGTTCCCTGTTAGCTGGAGGCTTTGAGACGGGCCAGGTGACTGGGTTGCTGTTCACGGGGGTTCGTTACTGTTTGTTTGCTGCTCCCGCTCGCTCCCTCTTTGCCCTGGCCCCAGCCTGCCTTCTGGCTCTCCTGGCCTCACTGGTCTGCCCTCAGACCTGTCCTGCCTTCCTGTGCCACTGACCGCCACCCTGCCACTTCACACCATGTCCTTGCCTGGGCTGCCAGCTCCCAACCCTGCCGCCCCAATCACTGCCCACCCTGCCACCCTGATCCAGCCCTGCCCAGGGTCCTGGTCCTCCCGTCCGAGTGCCCACTCACCGCGTGTCCAGTGCCATCGCCACGGGAGCCGCGCCTGTGGAGCCGCGCCCCTCTGGGAGCCGCGCAGGCTCGCTAAGACCCAGCCCGTCCCCAGGCAGGCAGCATGCACACCCCCACCCCCCGCCTGGACACCCACAGCACTGCCCTGACTCGCTGGGGGTAACGCCCTCTTTTTCTCTCTGTCCCCTCTCTCTCTTCTCCTCTCCCCCAGCCCTTTTCCATTTTCCTTTCTTCTTTTCTATCTCTTCTAGCCCTCTTTCACTCGGGTAACTCCTTTTCCTTCTCCTTTTTGTTATCAATAAATGGTTCTCAGATACAACATTTGCCTCGTTTGGCTTAATTTCGTTCTGGGCCATCTATTCTTAAAAGAACTCTCCGCAGTTCCCCACAGTGGAACGCAACACCATTCTTGGAACACTTAATTTTTACTAAAAGCATTTGTACTACATCAGACTAGTCCAGGCATTTTAGATCCCCAAAACATGCAGGTTTAGACGTAAGTAAGCTTTTACATGTTGCAGTTTTTCATGAGTGAAAACTCTGAAAAATGAAGTACTGATGAGCTCATGAGGTGCAAGTGCTAAGATCCAGGATGTTCAGAAACAATTTTCTACACATAGTTTTTAGTTTATCTGTAGATGATCACACAAGCCATTTCTAGCCTAACCAGTGAAAACTAAGTTCTTGTGACCTTGGCCATCTTGAAAATAAGAGGAAATTTTCAAAGTCCTGAGCTGTAAAAAATATTCCCTGATTTATTGTTCTAAGGATAAAACAATCTGCTTTTGCATGTTTTTGCAGTCTGAATGCTGCTAAGTATTTCTTCATATAAAATATTAATTGCAGCAAAAGAAAATATCTTTCACGATGAAATAAGTAGGTACTTGGAGGAAAACAATGAGAAATAAGGGCTTGTGCAATGATAGGACCATGGAGTGTATACGGGGAGGAAGTCACATGCAAAGTTAAGTCTCTGGTAGAGGAGGAAAAGGGAGCAGAGGGAGACTTAAGCCGCAGTGTAACTCTTCACTTGCTTAGCACTGTTTTGGCAGTCCAGAGGGCTGTAAATCCAGTTTAACTAGCCAGCATGCCACATGCTTTACATGCTTCCCATCCTGAGTTGCTCTGGCAGTCAGAGGCATGTTGTACAACTTAACTAGTCCTTGGAATCTGCCTGGAGTGTTGGGTGTCTCCTGGTGAGCGTGTGCTGCCCAGGCCCTGCAGCACTGCCATGGAGCTCCACCCGTGGCACATTTCCACTGTTGCTGCGCTTTGTGCAAGGATACCTCACTGACATATCTGATGGCAGCTATTATCCACTACATTATGCTCTTTATTGCACTATAAAATCCAATTGAAGATTTCAAGTCCTGATCACTCCAAATACCTCATGAATAGAATAACACAATAGTACCTCATAATTTCAGCACAATGCATGTTTAATTTTTCGATACTAATACTGTATTTCGCATATCATTATAACAAGGCCTCCGAGATAAAAAGAAGATACAGTGAGCCAAGACAAGTAAGAAAATAGGATTCAAGGAAGGTGCTAAGCATACCCAGTTTTAGTTTGAAAAACAGATAGACCTTTTTAAGGTTCTGTTGCCAGATATTATTTAACAACTGAAGTGAAAGAGGACATGTTTAACCAGTAATACTGGCACTTTTTTTTGGTGTCAGCCCTAATTTTCTAATTTTAAGTACTTTTTGTTTAACCTGAAATGCTTTTTTAAAATTTTGATATTCCCTCCTACTACTGAAATAGAGTGGGTGAGGCTTTTCTTTATATGAATGGTCTCCTAATATACACATGCATGCACGCCTTGTGGGAGAAGTCATCAGAATTGAAAGTGCATGGAATCATAGAATAGTATCCTGAGCTGGAAGGGAAGGATCCTTGAGTCTGACTCCTGGCCCTGCACAGCACCATCCCCCAGAATCACACCATGTGCCTGGGAGCATTGTGCAAATGCTTCTTGAACTCTGTCAGGCTAATGCTGTGACCTCTTCCCTGGGGAGCCTGTTCCAGTGTCCAAACACCCTCTGGGGGAAGAACTTTTTCCTAATATCCAGCCTAAACCTCCCCTGACACAGCTTCAGGCCATTCCCTTGGGTCCTATCACTGGTCACCAGAGAGAAGAGAGCAGTGTCTGCCCTTTCTCTTCCCCTCATGAGAGAGTTGCAGGCTGCAATGAGGTTGTCTGTGTATATTCAGTAATTTTCTGTGACTGAGATGGGTTCAAATTCACATGTATAAGTCTGCAGCAAAAATTACCTACACTTCTGACAAACTGAGTTTTTCTGAGTAATGGCTGTGCTTTCTTTTGAACTCAGCATTACATATGGTTTGAATTATCCTACTGGCTCAAGTATCTTTTGGTCTATAGACATCTACAGTGGATGTTAAATAAATTTAGACTTGATCTAAATACAGAGATTCCTGGCTCTGCCAAAATGTGCTTTACTCTGGACAGGCACAGTAGGAGAATTGTAGGAGATAATTTTGGCTGCTGTAATCCTGCACGACTGAGCTTGTGGTAATGCTTTAAATACCAGTTTGGGTACCTTTCTGCAAAGGGAACTGTGTCCAGAGCCAGGACTGAGCCAGCAGTTTTCAGCTGGAGTGAGAGTTGGTCTGGACCAGCAGAGGGGAAATATTCCTGGACTACTCCCTCTTAGCTCTGCGCTTTTTCATTTATTCAAATGAACGAGACCCTCTTTTGAACATCACTCACTACTTGATCTTTTTAACTTAAATTGGCCTAATTTCTTACAGGTTTCACCCCTGTGTTTTGTGGAAAACTGTGAAAAAAACCAGGGTATGAGAATGAAATAACACTTTAATTTCTATCCCTTCCCTTAACATGTTTCTTTAAACCAAGCCCATTGATTCTTCACTATACAAGTAATATAGATTAACAATTGGTTGTGTCAGAGTAACAAGCAAAGACCTGAGATAAATTTGCAGACTTTTTGTTCTGGATGCTGTACTAGCACTTTCTGGAAGACTGTTGTTGTACTGAAGAAACTATAAACTAAAATAAGCAGAACTTGTAAATCAAGTGATGGCACATACATGCGATCTTTAAAATATAATCTTAATGAATCACGCTGCATTAAAAACATTGATTTGCAGTTAGATTTAAATCCACTTTTTGCTAAATGCCTTGAGTACTACTGGTTTTGTTCACTCCCCTGTCACTTTCTTTTTTGCTTTCACAAAGCATACACGATTGAGCAAAAGAGGCTATTTCTGCCTCAATTATACTTTTCAGAATGCAAATTTTGATTCTTGTGTTTAGTTTCTTCTCATGTTTTCAATCTGAGTCTTCCTGAACCAAAATTTTGCAAAAGGAGTGAACTTCTCCTAACTTTTGCTCAGAAGATGAACTTTTGAAGTGAATATAACTTTTTTTTTCAATGATAAGCTGTTACTTCTGAAATAAACCAAATAAATATATTCCGTTTTTTTCCTATTTGTTTTATGTGATGTTTTTTAACAGTATAGATAAAGGCGAGTGGTAACAGTTGTCTTACATGGGAAATGGATGGAAATTTGTAGGAAAAGTCCATGTATCCCTGAAGAAAAGCAGGTCTTTTCTCTATCTGGGAGTCAGAATGATGAAATCCTCCCTCCGCAGATTATTTTTCCCAAAGACTCCTGTTACTTAGCCATCTGCAATGTCTGCTCTTGAAGTGCTGAACTTAAACCTGTGTATTTGTAGTACAGAAGGGCTATGAGTAGCTTCTGGGTCTTCAAGACCTTCAGGACCCTATCGAGCTGCAAAAGTGAATGGCGGTGACAGCTCTATCAGACAGAAAGGCTCCTGCAGTAACATGCTGTGGAAATGTTCCTCCTGGTAACACCCTTGTACAAAGTTACACATAGCTGAGGGCTATTGCTCTAGTGTGTTGAAACCATTTCATTTCAAGCAATTGTGCTTAAACTGAGGTCCAACAATACTACTATTTGTTACATGAAATTTCATTAGAATTGCATCCAGAGCAGGCCTCAGTTGGGAAGAGAAAATAGCCCCCAGTCCAAAAGCTGCCATTATCCATCTGGATCCTTCACAAATGAAGTACAGATCCTGTAATCAATTTATGTTTTGGATGCTGACGAATATGGAGTATCAGAGCACATGTCAAGCTATAACCTCTGACAAAGTTTTGGTCACTTTCTGAAAGTTTACTTAGAAAAAACAAGGTCCTTGCATGGGGTCCGCATTCTAGGAATGGCTGGGAAAAAGCAAGCACGTGGTTTAGAAACAATAATAACCTAAGCATTAAAAATAGTTGTAGGTACTCAACACCATGTACCTTTTGGTTGCTTACACAAAGCCATAGGGACATGGCAGGTGACTGTACCACAGTCAGTTTGTAAATGAATCTCTAGATGGAGCCAAAACAGATCTCATGCCCAAGTGTTGCGGACAGAGAAATGAATTTTTCTACTGAAGGCTTACAGCTGTGAGAAAACATTCAATTCCATACCAAATCTTTGTATCCACATGTAAATTACTGAGGTTCCTTACTGATTTTTTTTTTTTAGGGCTTAAAGCCTAAAAAATTGCAGCACTAGTAGTTTTTAAAATTGCATATAAGGACATTTTACTACATATTAATGGTTAACGTGATGTCAGAATCCCTTATCTCACAATCTGCAGCTGTGCATCCATTGCATACGTAAAATCAGTACGAAAATCTCATGGTGCATCCTGTAATATTTGCCTGCACATTAACGATTTTCTGAATTGTCAGCACTGATAAGTGCTAGTCACACATGTTCCCTTTTGGTGCTGTGTTTATGGTGTGACATCTGTTTTGCCTGTCATTTACTAGCCTATTGTTTTAGAAAAGCATTTATCAGCTTTGTTACTTGTGCAGGCTTGAGAATCTCAACACTGATCCTGTCTGTGGTATCTATTGATGGGTTAGGACAGAACAGTGCTTAAAACCATCTTTTCCTAGAGAAAAGAAATTGCAGACTGCAAATATAACATTGAAGGAAAATAACCCCTGACTGGTTTTAGATGTTATTCTTGACTATTTTCATAATGTAGACCATATAATAATACAGAAACTGTTTAAAGTTGTGTTTCCTTTCATTTTTCCCTCCTACAACTTCATAGAAATGTGTGATTTCACAGACTCACAGTGGTAACTGATGTACATGGAAGAGTAGCAAAGCATCTTTGTTAAAACTGACCAAATTAAAACCCACTTGGTTAGTCCTTTCTGGCACAGAACCTCCTCTATCCTGCTGTCTCACTGGAGCCGATGGTAGCAGAACTATGGGACAGTGCAAGATTGTACCACATTGGGTTAAGTCTAAGAGAAAACTATAGCTCTCAAATATACAGCTTTTTGCTCTGTCTGGGAAAACTGCTTAGACTGCATGATGTCAGGTTCATGAGATAATTGCAGCCTCAAAATCGCTTTCTTCCTTGGCAAAAAGATAAGAGCCCAGCAGTTACTGTGCTCACAGGTGCTGCAGAGTACCCACTGAAGCAAGTTGAGAACCATGAGCTTTGCCTTGCATGGAACCTATCTGGCACCAATCTTTGAGAAATTCACGGAAGTAACACTTAGTTGCTCAGTCAAAAGTCCCACACCACATAATTTCATTTCTGATTTCATTTCACAAGATAACTCCTCTTTTCAGAGAGTATTACGTGCTGAGTGACCCAGAAACATTTTGCTCCTAATAGTGAGCTGAGGAAAGGTGTCCATTATAGGAACTTTGTCAAGGTAATCAAAACCACAGTCTGTTACAGTGATTTATTCCTATTATAGTGACTTGCAAATTGAGAATGAGGTAAATCTGGTTAATGTATGCAGAAAGTGGCTTTGCCATTATCTGCTGTTGAATATGGATAACTGTACTAGGTGATATGGCAGCTCTATTTCTACCATGGCATTCCTCTGTGATCCCTGGCAAAGCACTAAGAGCCAGATAAACATTCACAGTGAAACGTCAAAAAGTAGAACTTTAGTCTCAGAGCAACAATGAAATGTGATTTATGTGAACAGAAAAGTGTGCTCTGTAGTGACAAGATGCTAACTTTAAAGTAAATGAGAACTTGGATAACTAATAGAGATGAATAATGAAAAAAAGAGTTTGGAAGGAAGCTCTTGAAGTCAATCATCTGCTGAAAGTACAGCAACTTCAAAATTAGGTCAGGCTGTTCAGAGCACTAGGTTTTGAAATTCTCCTGGGATGGAAATGATAGGGCCTTTCTACATGATACCCAAGTATTCTCACATAACTAATTTTCCCTCTTGCAATATGAGAGTTGCCTGTTGTTCCTTTGCTGTGCTATGATGATGGAGTCTGTGTCCATTCTCCAAGCTCTTTTTAGGTACTTCGAGATTGCAATTAGAGCCCCCTCTTTCTCCTCCTTTAGCGTTTTCCACGAGCTGAACAGACCTGGTTCCTTCAGTCTCTCGTAATGCATGCCTATGGCATGGGGGTGGGAGCTAGATGATCCCTTCCAGTCCAAACCATTATGTGATTCTGTGATTCTGTGATTCTGTGATTCTGTGATTCTATGATACACTGTGCCATCTTCCTGAATTACCCTAGTAGCCCTCTAGATTTTGTTTTGTGTTGACGTATCTGCTGGAAGGTCCAAAACTCAGCACAGAAGTCCAGATGTAGCTTCATCAGTGCTAGGTAAAGAGAAATAATCTCTTTCTTGAGCCTACTTGCCATGCTCTAGCTAACACTGGTCAGTGGGCAGTTAGCTTTCACCTTTGCAGGGGCTCATATCCACCAGGAATTGCATCTTTTTTGCTAAAGTCTAGACAGACAACATCCACAGCCTTTCCCTCACCCACTAAGTGGGTCACTTGGTCATAGCAGGAGGTCAAGCAGGACACACCTTTCATAAACGGATCCCATTCAGCCCCATAAACTTTCGTATGTCTAAGTGATGTAACAGGACGCGGACCATTTTCCCTTGGACTATGGAGGCATCTTTCTGCTCCCCTTTCCTGTCTTCCAGCTCAGAGGGCTGACTACCCTAAGGATAACTGGTCCTATTATTGCTCCCTCCACAATGTGGGGCTTGGGATCTTGTCTCTCTTCACAAAGGTCCCATCTTCTGTTCATCATCTCTGATGCTACTCTATGCTCAGCTCTTCTGTTATTCTTTCAACTAGTTGCTCACCTGGTGACTTGATGTTGTGGTTTGATGCTGGCTAAGTGCCAGGCACCCACGAAGAAGCCATGTAGTTATTTTCCTCTGCTATAGCTGAGCAGTGGAGAGGGAAATAAATACTTCATTTTTGTGTGTTAAGATAAGAATTATTGAAAAAAAAAACCCACTTTAAGGCAAAACAAGTTCAAAACTTAAACAGTATAAAGAAGATTTATTATTAACAGAATTAAAAATAAAAAGGGTAATGAGAATCAAAGCAAACCTTCAGAACTCCTTTTTTTCCCCAGTCCCTCCCTCTTTCCACTGACCGTGCAAGGAAACGAAACATGGGGTTTTGGTCAGTATTTCACTTCTTAAAAAGTTTTCTTCAGTGTGCTTAAGGAAAAGAGCTGCTTCTGCTGTGCTGTGGGACCCTCCCCATGGGAGACAGTTCTCTGCGAACTTCTCTAGTGTGGTTTTAACTTCCATGAGCAGCAATCCCACCCAAACCTGCTGTAACATGAGTCCCTCCCACGGGCCAAGCAGTCTTCCCACAACTGCCTAGCATGGGTCATTTTAGTTTGTGGGCTTTAGTCTTTTAAGGATAAGCTGTTCCAGTTTGGAAGCGAAGGCTCTCTTCCTCTATCTCAAAGCAAGGGTCACCTCTCTCTGTTCGAGTTCCTCACTAGATTGCAGCTTTTCAGTATCCATGTGCTCTAGTGTGAGTACTCTTCTTCAGGGGCTGTGCGTGGATCTCTGCACCCCCCATGCACCTCATGAGTTACAGGGAAACAGTTTGTTGTGTTATAGTCCTCACCACGGCTCACAAGAGAATCTCAGCTCCGGCACTTGGAACACCTCCTTCCTCTCCTTTCCACTGACCTCGGTGCCACCATGTTGGTTTTCCTCACATGTCCTCACTTTTCCTTCTTCTCTGACTTGGAAGGAAGTTGGTGTCTGTAAGTTGCAGTTGAGAGGTTGATCTCATCCGAGCTCCGGGGAATTGCTCGCCGTGTCTCTCGCTGCTGGCCTTGTGGTCCTTGCTGGCACCGTATGGGCAGCTCCAGCCTCGGGAAGGCTGTGGCCGTGCAGCCCCTGGCAGACCCCGCCGGGCTGGGTCCTGGCGGCCACCACACCACCCTGCAGGAGAAGAAAGAGAGAGCTTCCCGCTGTTTTTCCTTTTTTAAATATGTCATCACAGAGGCGTTACCAACTTGTCTAATTGGGCGCGTAACCTGCCCATTGTCAGAACCTCCAGCGAGTGGCTCTGTGCTGGACATAGAAGTTTCGAGCAGCTTTTCTCCCGCCCCCACCAAACAGGCTGTAACAGGCTGTGTTAAACCAACACACTTGACCAGGGCCCACTTCTGGCAGCTGACTCTGCTGGAACATGTGAAGCACATGACTGCAGGCACTCGCCTCACACCCATAGCTTGGTTGCTTCCTGTTTTGAATTGTGTTGGTCTTTATAACATGACTACATGCAGTGGTTTGCCATTGTATCAAAGGGACCTCAGAACTCTGCTCTGTGGCCTCCTGTCCCTTTTCCCCATGTTTTCTCTTCTCATCCTTCTGTTCATAGCCCTTGTCTCTGCATGAGCAGAGTTTGTGGAGGCAAAGACACTTCTGCTCTCAGAATTCCTGTGTTTTACTGCTGGTATGTAGTGACAGTGTGTAAGATACAGGGACTCTGGAAGAGAAAGATGCCTCAGTTCATACTACCACGAAGAATTGAATTCCAATGCATTTAATGGCTGCAACTGTATGTTTCCTAATTTTCTATGTACCTGCCTGGACATCTCAGGCTATTACTTTGAAAAGCCTTGAGAACTCGCAGTAAGAGTAATGGGATCTGCATTTTTGCATATTAAGGGCTACTTATTGCAAGTGCCTCGAACAAACCAGATCCAGCATGCCTCAGATGAGGCAACCAAAAGAAGCAGGTATTTTGAAATGTACCCTTTGTGTGGAACAGCCCCTCCTCTACAACAACGGTGAAATAATTCACTTTGTGGAACACATGCATGCACTGCAGTGAGAAAAACTCCTAAGAGAATTAATAGCTCTGTCTTCAAAACAATATGCATTAAATCATTTGGAGGGCCACACACTGAGTATCAAAGGGAAAACAGCACTGGGTTATTGTCCATTAAGTGAGCATCGTTCATCCGATACACCAAAGGAAGCAGGAGTGCGGCTGAATAAAAAGCCTGTGGCTATATAATGACACTACAACTTATTCTAAGTGTTAGTGAAGGAAGAACATGACTTCCATGGTATAAACTCTAGTATTAGTACATTATGGAGAGCTTATGCTCCATAGCCTTCCCACCACAGTTATCACAGGAAAGACTTTGCCTTTTTTGCTGAATGCAGACCAACCCTAGAATGTTTTATACCACTTCCTCAATATAAAGCACAACAACACTCTGCACTGTTGCTTTCTTAGAGTTACATCACTAATTGTTTAACAGCCTTCCCTGCCCACCACCATTTACCCTCTCATTTTTCCATCCTTCATGCATTAATGACCTTAATTGATCTCAGGAAGATGATGGCAGTGACAAGGACATAACTATTGAAAAGAAGCCAGTGAGATCATCAGGCTTGCCAGCTGGAGGAGATGCCGGCTTTCGGGGGGCTAGAATTTGTGACGTTGTGTCTGTCAAATTCAGTCACTTTTGTGAGGATGAAAGCCTAAACTAATATTTTCTGCCTTGCTGCCTCTTTCTGAATGGTTACATTTTCATCACAGTCATCACCTTTTTCTAATTTGAGTGAATTTGAGTTATCTGTCAAGGATGAAAGATGGAAAAAGGAGGTAATGATGACAGTTAGCAAGCTGTGACATAGCCACTGAAACATCTCAGCTACCAAAAAGTCAGCATCTCCTCCAGTTGATAAGCCTGCATCTGACTCTTCATCTTCCACACCACATACACTGTCTTTGTGCATTTAAATTGTACTTAAGTCGCTGTACACATTTTCATTCTATTATATCCTTTCTTATGGTAAACACTGCTTTGCTCTCTGCTGACTTGCTAATAACTGCACTTTCTAGGATCACAAGCTCCAAGAGAGAGGGGTAAGGTTGTATCAAAGTACCAAGAAGGATAACTGCTTTGTGGCATTGGGGTAGAAGAAGTAGTGTTATGCTAGTACTTGTCACCAACCTCCTAAGTCTGCTGATACCAGGAAATAAGTTATCCTTTATCATTTCTGGCAAAGTGGGCCAGTTCAGTTTAATCCACCAGTGAAGGTGGTTTCAGATAACCTACATGACTGCCAAGGGAGAGGGGAGCACCCTTACACATATTCTTGCAGGAACCTGTAGAGGTTGTAACCTCCAGGTGGTGGGCAGTGGTAACCAACTAAAGACAGTACCACTAGAAGAGAAAGTGGCCAGCTTCTTGAGGATCGATAGCAATGATCCATTGAAGTCAGCCTTTTCTACCAGGAGGAAGCAGAATAAAATATATTGGGAATACAAACCCAGTTTAGATAGTGTGTTTTTCTTTAATGGATTCATAACAGGCGCAAGATAGGAGCTGAATGAACTTACCTGCTCATGTCAGGTATCCAGCTATTATAAGGAATGCTACAAAGAATCATGAATCCAGGTTTCTTTTAGCACTCAAAATCAGGGTGCTGGCTCCCTGTCATATAGGATAAAAGATTCACATAAATTTACATATCTCTTTCCAAAATAGAGGAATACTTTATTTTGGGACACACACATACAAGTAGGAGAAGTTACTTCCCATCATCTTCATACCACATGTTCCTGGATAACTCAATATTTGTAATAATTTTTTTCTCCTATCCATGTTTACACAGAAGAAACATAATTAGAGGTTAGGGTAAAGAAGGCTGTAAGAAAGGAAAACAATCCAGCAAAGCATTAGAAATTCTACTGCATTTCTTGTTAGAAAGAAACAAATAACTATTCTTTACTGATGTTGCACCACAGGAAGGGTGCAAGAGCAACAACACAGATCTTGGGCTGATGTCATTGTTTTCCATGACAATAGCTTCTTGAGGTAGTCTCTCTAGCAGTCAGGTCTTATTGCAAGATCTCATCTATTACTGGTGAGAAAGAAAAGAGAACACCCACAGACACTCTCTTCTGGGAAGTGGGCAAAATGGTGGTCTGGTTTTCCTCCAACAAATAAACTAACAGCAGCTAGATTTCAGTCTTCTGTAGGGATTTCTCACAGGCAGATTCTGCCTCAGTGGAATCAGGTTAACTCTTTTTGCTTGTTCAGTGTTTTCTTTTAAAAACTGCATCGCTTTACACAGGAAATGTTTGGTATTTACAAAATCCTTCCTAAAATGGCAAATATTTTATTTTTGTACTGAGACATGCAATGACCTCTCATTATCTAGAGCAATAAGGGTTCCATTACTCAAATAATGAAGATAAAAGCTTTGTCAACGTGGTGTCTAAGAGGAAGGTTATGGATAGCATGACATGGGTGCCTCAGTGTAACTCTTACATGGAGGTGGTTTAAGCTGAGCTGATTTTTTTGATGTTAGCTCTGGCTTAACATTGCTGCTTGGAAGTAAGTGTTGTAGAGAAGTCCTTGTGGCTCTTCTTCATGCTGCCTAGTATCCAAGGCAATATTTATTAGTTTATGCAGAATCTCAGACTAGGGCTGGCTGAGACATTCACACAATGGAGGTCATGAGTAAATAAACCTTCTGGGAACCTGAACACCAAGGGACATGAGCACAGAGGTCTCTTGCAGAATGACTCTCATCTGAATGTCCAGCAGGGCTGATGCCAAGACTGAGCTGTTAGAGCCCCATGCAACCACACTGGACTCATGCAGTACCTTTCTTGCACTGGCAAAGCCAACCTCTGCAGTATCCTTCTCTGGCTGAGAATGGAACCAGCTCATGGAACAACCAGGCTAAAGCTGTAACTATGATGGTGCTCAAATCCAGACAACTGCATTAGTTTGTGCGAGGGCTTCACCAGAAAGCGTAGCTAGAAACAGGCTGTGACACCAGCTCTGCATCTGAGACATGGTTGAAATCTGTACCACAAACAGACTTGATAACCAAAGGCTGAGTTCAGTGATGAGTATTGCATATTTTTATGATCAGCTTTAAAATATTACTCATGTTTCACTGAAGTTCATGCATCTGAAATTTGTAAAGCCAAAATAACTCTCTAGGAGAGACCAGCAAGAGTCATCTGCAGAAGCAAGAGGCCAGCAAGAGTCATCTGTAGGAGCAAGACACAGAGAGGAAAGCTTCATACAGATGTGGCAAGAAAGATTGCATATTATGTCGTCACCTCTGAATTATCCTTGAGTAGTGTCTGTGGGCTGTAGATTAGGTATGCCATAGACAAGTGTCAGATTGGTTGAAACTGCCAGGATTTATTAACTACAGACAGGACTGTACTAGTATGGCTGCACTGCTGCTAGGCCATGAGTTAATCCCTGGAGACCAGGTTAATCCCTGGAGCTCCAGACACTCACAAAAATACTCTGCTATTGCCCCATACTGTTCTTTGAAAGAAGCTCCTTTTAAAAAGAGCTTATAAATACAGACTTTACGTGGCCATTCTATATGAACAACACATATCAGGAGAAGGAGAGGAAAAAAATTACCCTGACTGAAAATGGTTATGATGGAAGAAAGACAGGCAACGATATGACAAGGTAGAGGCATTTTTTTAAATTTAAATTTTTTTAAAGGTGGGAAAGAAGAGCCTGAGAAACAATAAGAAAGACGCCTAGCATGTTTTAAGGCTTTTTCCCTATAGGATTCAAAAATATTTCAAGTGGTATTTGATGGAATGGAAGGTGAACAGTTCTTAAAAAAGAAATTAAAATTAAAACCTTTTTCCAATTAAATAATTTTTATTTAAAGGAAACCTGCACAGCTCTAAACTTTAACAGAACACTCCTGTCAGGGATGCAAAAGCTGATGTCCTTCTCCACTGTCACAAAGACCAAACCAAAGCAGTTCAGGATGGTTTGTCATGAGACCATCATCTAAATACAATTTCCCTAAACCTCCTCCGTCTTGAGTATCCCCTTCTTCCTATTCTAAACTTGGGACCGAAAAATTTGAAGTTTCTTTTTTTTTTCTACCTTTCCTCCTTTCACACATGCTTCTCTCTCTTTAGTCCCATACTTCACAAGCCTTAAACAGAGCTTTGAACAACAATGTACTGGTGTCTTTCTAAAGCACTTTCACTGTTTTAGTCATCCAACTAAATCTAAATGCTGTTGCCAGTTATTTATTTGTGAATAACTCAAACCAGAATGATTCAGCTCACAGAGCTGGCAGAGATTCAGGAAAACCGATAGGCTGAACTTGATCAGATTTTTATCAGTTAAAATGTATTGAGCTTTTTATACATAAAAAAAATATTGTCTAATAAAGGTCAATGTGAAAGCCCATATAATGACAAGAAAAAGTTATTTTTGGATATTAATGTAGTGTCTATCAATTCTTTATTTTCCTTGTTTAGCAAAAACCAGAAGAGGCATGCCACAGCACTTATGGATGAAACTAGAGCTAGTGCTCTTTAAACAAAAGAATCAGCATGAGAGCTCTGAGCATGTTCTAAATCTAAAATCATTAAAAATGTTGTTGGGATCTTAAATATTTATTTTAAAGCCGAATCTAATTCTAGCCTTCAGAGACACAAGTCTGTTTACCAAATAAGGCATCAGATTGCTTTGTTTCTTTTGAGATAAGCCATTTATTTTAATATTATTCAATGGTAATGCAATCAATCAAAACTTGACATATTTGGAACCAGCTGTTCTGAATTAGAGTCCACAATTTTCCAGATTCCAGCAAGAAAGTTAGGAACAAAATTATGTTGTTTTATTTTGGTTTTTTTTCCCTGTATTGTCTATTATGATTACAGAATAGCAACCATGTAAGTTTAAAAACGACCAGATTTTAATAATGCCAAACCACTCCATCGGCAGCATTCAAAATACCATTTTATGAATCAGATTTGATCTATAAATTGAAACCAAACTCTACAAAGACTCATCCAAATAATTATGGAATAGGCCTTTAGAAGAATGAAATAAATTGGTTCTGCTGATACAACCAAGGAAAAGATCTAGGTGTTCAGGCCTTGGTAAAGGCTTTGGATCTTTTAGCTATGGGGCCAAGGAAAAGCTTTCCACCTTATCTCAGCTAACACGCTAAAGAGATAAGTATTTTCCTGTGTATTCAGGATTTTAAAAATAGTTGAGGGATAATTATACAACAGTGCTCAGATATTTGCATCCTAGAAATTCTAGGAAGGATTCCTAGAAAAAAGTTCTTTTCTGTCACAGGGAACAGCTGAAGAGCCCAGTGCAGGGCAGAATGTTAAGTGCAACCAGCTGCAATCCCTGGTTCAGGGAGCTCTGCCACAGGCATCAGAACTGCTGGACTGATATTTCACAGGAGGTGAAGACATGGAGTACAGAAAACAGTCTAAGGGGTTGAAGGGAGTGCAGGAGAGGGGCAGCACTGACATCCTGGCTGATTGTTTCAATCCAGGTTAAGCCTTAGGCACACAGGATCAGGAGCAGCATTAAGGATGGATGATTTCTGCACTCTGTTTGATAAAGATGGTCATGTCAAATGGAAAGAAAGTTTCTCAGGAAGGAGAATGTCCTCAGGACCCATAAGATGACCTGATCGTGGTTCAGATTTCGTAGGAGACTCCAGGATACTGCAGTTGACCAACATGATGAGGGGGAGTATGACTAGATAAATATCTGAAATTTGGAAAAGCCAGAGAAAAATTATAAATAATTCAGCTGCAGGAAACAGCAGTTCTACCTCTCTGAATGAAATATATGAGAAGGAACATACTTTTATTGCAGCAACAGAATGATGTCATGGGCCATATGTTCAAATATTGGTTACATATTCAAGAGTTTTCCGAACCCGTGGAGATTCACTCTGCAAAGCTGTACATCCAAATCCCAAAAAGCATGAGAGGAAAACATTAAACAAAATATATTTGACTAGGACTGGAGCATAGCCTAATGCAGCTATCTTTATTTCAGTTGGTGTTTTGGATTTTAGCTGTCAGAGAGAATTAGTTAAATTCATTTAAATGCAAGAAAGAGTGACGAATATGTCTTTCAGTTTTAAGCACCGGTTCTGAGTCCCAGTTCAGCAACCCTATCCAAGTACTTGGATCCAGACAGACATCTTCTTCAACTACAACTGTACAAGCTAACAAGATTTTTGGTAAGGCCTCTGAAGACAGAGTCCTGACCAGATAAAGTCCCAATGAACTGTCACAAAACTAGTGGTTTTCTCATTTTATCTTAACTAAACAGAAAAATTAGTTATTGAGGAAATACTCTAGGAAAACAGAATAGAGTTCATTAAGCATACACCATATTCACAGGACATCAAAACTAAAATGTCATGAAAACTCATAGCAAACTAGGCAAGTAGAAAAAGAAATCTCTTCAAAGACTGATACAAGTGACCTTCAACACGTTAGAGAATGACCATATCCACTTGGAAGATTCACCCTCTTTGAAACAGAGCCAGATGAAAGTACATGAAAACTTTGAGGTACATGAGGCAGTTGACAAAAAATTAAAACAACACAATACAGGTTTTTCAAATTATAAAATCCAGGCCTGGTTAGCCAGTCAATTCCCTTTATTGGCAAAATGTCCTAAGGGTAGTTTTCAAAATCATCCATAAGTATTCCATTTAGCTACACTGTAAGAGGAAAGAAAAATACATAAAAAGAAAAAGGAAAAAAAAATACCCTACCAAAACCCCACAGCTTTAACAGCTTAGCCATGAGGATACTCTCTCAGAGAAGGATAGAGGGTTTATAGCCTGATTCCCAAACACATTTCTTTGCAATAATGAGATACAAAGAACAGATTATATGGATATTTATATAGCAGTTGGCAAGGTATCACAGCATCATTTATGTAAGATCAGCTTAACTGACATGGTTTTATCTGTTCCATTCACTTCCATGACCCACAGATGCTGACCTGAAGTGGAATAAAGGTACTTTCTGACTTACAACAACTATTTAGGAAGCAAAATGTAACTTCCATGCTGGACAAGACCTTATGATTAGTCATCATAATTTGTTCTTTTAAAGCAGTTGACGTCTAGTTCTTCAGGGAGAAGCAAAAATTTATCTCCCCAACAATAAATTATCTAACGACAGGTCTTTTTAGTCTGCGTATTATCTAGTCACTTTAAAAATTCACCCTGTGCCTAAATTTGGGATGTCCTTCAGATCTCTTTTCCACAAATTAAGCATTTAATTTTGCACTGCTGTGTTAAAAATAATCTAGATATTTTGTGGACTGATCCCTTCTTCTAACCTTTCACCATGGTAATATTGTATTAATAACATGTATGAAGATTGGACTAATTTACTATTCTTTTCACATTCTCTATGTATCACATCTACGTTGCTTCCCGCGTTCTATAATATAATAATTGTTTTGTTTCTTCAGAAATATGACCACATTTCTAATTCATTCAATAAAAATGCTTAGCAGGCTTATCTTCCTCTGATTGTTATGTAAACTTGCCTGAATTTTAAAAATGTAGAGTACCTGCAGCTCCTACACACTTTTTCAGAAATCAGAAGAAAGCTTCATTTTTTCCTCCAAAGACTGATATCCATGCAGTGAAACTTGGCATATTTGTTTCCCCACAACTTGGCACTACATGTTAAAGGAGAGACTAGCATTATCTTCCTAAACCACCTAAATTTAGGGTGAAATCTTTGACAGTTCTTAAAAGGTCTGAATGGATTTCAAGACAACTATCACATTTTGTCAAGTTTCAGAGTTGGTTTGCATATCGTGACATTTTTCTGCAAATCCTTCAGAGTCTTCTACAAACTGAAGGAGATAAAGAAGTAAGTCACTAAAGAGAATATTTCTTACAAAGTTTTCACATTGAAGATGCCAATTCCTCGGCAATAAAACAGTTAGTTGGCATTAGTGTGCTACACTTAAGGACTAATTTAGTTTCCGAGCAGCTTTTCACAGAAAGGGAACATTTACCAGTGGTATTCACCCATTGCTTTTCTACCCATCTCATCTGAAATACCATCCTGAACCACAAACAGCTACAACCCAAAGGGTGTATCAATGGCGAAGTACACATCAAATTAAAACTCAGTTTCTCCAGATTTTCAGACTGAGTGGTGCTACACATGATTAAGAAAATTTGCAAGAGGTTTTGTTTGCTTGTTTTGTTTTAAATTGTCTGAACATTTAGCATCTCTTGCTTTGGAGAACTGGACTGTTGCTCTTACAATAGATTTGGATAAAACACTAGGAACAAGGGGGAAGAGGGGGAGCGGGGACAGAGCATGCCACCAGTAACAGCAAAGTATGGGGAAAGAAATTATCCTTAATAATTAGAAATGAGATGATGGATGCCACTCAAAAACTACACACCAGAAATTATCTTCTCGTATGCTCAAAAAGTTTGGCGAGCCATCCAAAGGCCTGGAAGCAAACCAGGGAATACCAGATTTCTGGCTATGCACAATGTCAAGGAGCATTTCACCAGGTTTCACTGAAGAATTTAGAGGAACATTTGACACTCAAATAACTTTTAGGCAATTGATGGCTTTTAAAGAGGGCTAGGACAGTACATGTTGCCCTGGCACAGGGAACTTAAAAATTTTGGTTCCCTCTCATCAAGGAGGAACTTCATGTCAAAAATATTGTATAGTTACTTTGCAGAAAAGTAGGCATCTCGTAAGGATCAATTCTTAGTATTCAACTTAAGAATATTCACAAAAACTAGATTTAGGCACAGAATGTTGCTTGCTCTAATTGATGAAAAGACAGACACATTTTCACAATTTAGTTTCAAGTTCTACAAACAATTCAAGGCAGAAGACCCTTGTTACCCCTCTTTTTTTTTATTTTTTAGATGAATATTCCTTTTTTTTGGTGATGATTGAAGTTTTTACTTCTCATTTGAGATTCTAAGAATTCTTCCAGCATGGCTGCAAGGTTTTTTTTATTGCATTTTGCAACCAGCTGTGATCCGTAAATCTATTAGAAAGAGTGTCAAATGCCTATTGTTTGGACCTTGAACAGCACAATTCTTACATTTTTTCTTTGTTTCCACTTTCAGTAATACTGTCATCTCCAGAGAAAACTTCATAAATACAATCTGTCCTACACAAATTATGTTGAGTTGTGCTTGTTTCCCCAGATATCTTGGGTGCAGAAGGAGAAAACGAAATAAACCTACCTAGCAATTCTTCTCAGCACAGTCTTAAAATACTCAAGGCAGAGACCATCTGCACGCAGCCATAAATAGATGGAAGGCACATACTTCACTGGGAGCATTCTCTTACCATCTATGCCATCAGTGTGTTAGCCATAGTTGTGTCAGAGAAGCTCAAAGCTCCAAGTTTGCTGCAGAATCACATGTACTACACTTTTTTATGGGAGAAACGATGCCACCCAGTGGAAGTTTATAATTATAGAACAAAAAGTGCTGAGGGAGAAGAGGGGGAAAAAGATTTCCTTGGTATTTCAAATTAAGAAATGAAATCAATAAATTTATTTAGCTGAACAATTTACCATCAATAGATAGCAAAATTATATGAGGAAACTACTCTGATACTGATGCCTTATCCTG
>VXBT01010681.1:0-19711 GCA_013400235.1 Oriolus oriolus
TTCTGAGCGTTCATGTGGAAGCACCTTGCAGCTGCAGCAGCACAGGGTGAAGAATGAAGGTGATGGATGGGCAAGTGTGTTCCCAGAGCAGTTAGATCCCAGAAGGCGGTGCAAGGGAAGCTCTGCCTGCCACACAGGTGAGCCCTGCTCCTACCTGAAACTTCCACAGTGCTGGAAAAGGAACCTCAACAAACTGGTCTTGGGTAAACTTCCAGTTACCATAAACCAAGGGGTGCATGAATGGTAAACCTAGAAATCCAACACTCAGGACAGTATCTTAGAGAAGGCAGCAGAGACGTAATTTAGATTTGCTGAGGGGACCTGCTGTTGTAGCATGATGACCTAAGAAGGTTTCCCAAGCCTGGAAATCTCTGATGTCTGCCTCTCCACCTGTATCAGGCAGCTACTGCTCAGTGGACACAGGTATGCTTGACTGAAGCCACATTCACCAGAATGGGGCAATCTCTGAGCCAGAAGTGGTGGAAGACAGCAAGCAACAAAAGCTGCAGCATGATGCAGCAACACACACGTACAAATGCTGCAATGCAAAGTGATGCAATTTAGGATCAGAGACTTGTACTGTACAAGCTGAGGCAGTAAATCAGTGAGGGCAGCACTGTAACAGCATGATCCTCTCTGAAAGCTTCCCACTGCAGTCTCATGGGATCCATCTGACACAGGTATTCCTCTTTCCTGATGTAATCCCACATAAGAACTGGACCTTACTGCTAATGGTGATCCTTGAGCCTATGCTGTCCAACCAGCTCACCTTGAAACTGCAGAGAGAAATGGAAAGGAGGTGGAGACAGATCTGGGTTTTCTTGGAGACGGATTTGAGCCCTGTGAGTCTTCACGGGTGAGCCCTCTGGCAGCAAGGATGGCCCCCATAAAGCACTGAGGTTTTTTATCTTTCTAAGTTACTTTGCTTAATAGGTCCACATGCCCTGCCACTTATCTCAGGCAAGTGGTGCCATGCATTGGTCAGCAGTATTGAAGGTCCACAGCAGAATCTAGAAAGGTGTCAGGGTCAGCATTTCCCTGTGGAGTATTTGTTTGAATTTGGTGTTTACAAGGTCTACAACATTAGGTAATCCTGCCATTGGCCTCCAGCTGTCTTTAATTTGATGAGCTCCTCTTATGCTTCTAATTTTTTGTTCAGCTTATATAATCAATAACTTCCTGTTAAGACTGATATCCATTGCCATCTTTCTAAAATACAACTAGAAGGTCCATAAAAGGCTGAGAATTCACAATTTTATAGAACCAGATCAGCCCTGAATCTTCACAGTAGTGTCTTCATAGGGCCTGACTACATGTGAATAAAACTGTCCTCCTTTTATTAGATCTGGTTTGGAGAGATGTATGGTTTACATTACAACATTCCTGTTAGTGAAGTGACTCTGAATTGCCTTGCTCAGAAGGGGTTTAAAAAGAGGATTGTATCCTTGTGGCTCTAAGTCAGGAAAATATTCATGTGTGTGCTGCTGTAAGAAATGGGGTCTTAGCACATGCTACTGTCAAGCATATGTTTAGGAAATTTATTTTTAGACAGACGTGAATTTTAACAGCATGTTAAAACCTGTCTTGAACTTGGACACCGTAAATAGCATTAACCTGGCTAGATTTCGCTACTGGCATTCAGTTTACCTAAGCCATTTGAACCACTAGCAGAAGGGAAAAAAACATATGGTATCAAAACTTTGCTAGCAATGGTGTTTGTGTGTACTGTAAATGTGTCATCAGTTGCCTTTTGATAGTGTTTGTAACACTGAACTGTTAATTACAGTCTTGTGTAATCTTGAATTAGTAATTACAGTTTGGTGTAATCTAACTCTTTAAATTTTTTTTTTTATTTGTATTTTTATTTTACTAAATTCTCTGGTGTTGCATAAGCTTTTCATTAGTACTGGTCGCTGTTGACATCAAAATAAGTAAGTAAATTTAGCACAATACACTAATGTGCAAATAGAATCCTTCTTAATGAGTCTTTGGGGGATCTTTTAGATCATCCCTTTTTTCCCCCTTAAGACTACTGCAGCAGTACAAAGTATCTTTACCTTCCTCAGGTGCTGACTGCCTTCGTGCATTCTTGCAGCCTTCTGCTGTGTTTCCACAGCAGCAGCAATCTTAATAGTCCACACAATAAAATGATTAAGTAAACTGTCATAATATTATGATAAGATAAATCTATCTACCTGGCCATTGTTCATTTGCATTTTACAAATCATCAACAAATTTTATACAGAACATGTGAAAACAAAATGCTTTTGACAAGAGATGGAGATGATCTTGGAGTCCTTTATTAGTGTGGCTGATGGTAACAGAAGAGGTGCAAACCACTGATATACTCCTGCTCATTATGGAGATCTTTAAAGATAGTAATAGACACATTTGCAGCACTTAGCATTGTCTAAATCAGCTCAAATAGAAATCAACCCATAGATTTCTGTGACATTCTGTCTTAGGTGCTTAGAATGAAAATGATAAAGAATGAGGAGCTGAACAAAAGGTAGTTACCTAACCTCTCTGAATCCTGAAAGCCTGTAGATTGCAGGTTATTACAGTGCCTAAATGATAGGAATACTTTTGATAAAAACTTTCTTCTACCTCACTGAAAAGCCACAGGTCAAAAAGCAATGCTGGGGCATAGGGGATCAAAGCCAGTTTAGGCTGGCTGCTTTGTTTATTTTTATGTCTTTGCATTTTCAAAATGGGTTCTAATTGTTTCTTGAAATGCTCCCGCCTTTAGGATTTCAATATACCTCTGAATTCAGTTTATTTTAAGAATTTGGTCTGGTTTGTTTACCAGTAAACTCCCAAATAAAAACAATGCAGGATGCAACAGTAGCTCTTTATATCTAGAACATATAATCAATACAATTCTTAGAGAAAGGAGAAGAATGTATTTTTCTAACAAAGATGAGAGAATTCTAAACAGGAAAAACACACCAAGCTAAAAGTGAGTAAGTTTGTGTTTGCAGCTCCCTCAGGAGTGAAGAGGAGGAGATTCATGTTACCAAACAGCAGATTCTGGTCCCATTTTAACAGAAACTGCTATTTCTAGCAGTGCTCACAAATGTCTACAAGGACTGGTCTTGTGTATGGGTTCAGCGACAAAATACAGGATTCAAAGGTAGGGATCTACTGAAATAAATCACAGTTTCTTTGAACTACATTTCACATATCATTTTAAATTACTGACTGCAAGATTCCAGTCACTGGCAAGTTTCTGTGCTCTGTGGCATCTTTGGAGTTCCAGTAGTGTAACTGAGGTGAGCTTACAGTTTCTTTTCAGCACTAGGCAGGAAGCCATTGCTGTTGCTAACTTCATGTTATTCCATCAGCTTCCATTTTTTCGTGTCACCAATATTCCTGACCCACTGACCAACTTCTGAGAAGCTGGAGCAATCCTGCCTGCTAGCAGAACACACAGACGGGCCTTCGGAACCGTCAGTTAATTCAGTGTGAACTGCCTGATGAAAAAACCTGTATCAATTCACCCTCTAGGAAGTCAGTTCATTGAAGTGGTTTGAACCATACTCAGACACTCTTCCAAGATAGTTTGGACGTAGCTTCATCTTGTATTTCAGATTCCCAGCTCTACCTTTACTTTTTGTTTAAATTACTGTTTTTTAAAAATCTTACTGAAAAAAATTGTATCACAGAGAACCCAAAGTCAACAGAAACTTTTGCAGAAACAGAGATGGGCCTTGCAGGAGCACCTACACTGCAGGGAGAGGCAGTATGTGATGAAAGAGCTGGAACAGAAACCGGGGTTGTTATCTTGCATTCCTGTGTAAGAAGGTGGAATCAAACTCACATAAACACCTGATGGAAAAACAACAACAAACTGAAAGAAGATGCTAATGATAGGCATGAATTTGAACCATGGTTTTCTGCAGAACTAACAAAAGCCTCATTTCCTAAATGGAAAAGAGGAAATACTTCATATAAAGACCACTGAAAAATCTGTGCAATTAGCTTCTCAGCACAGATGTTACTCAATTGAATTCAAATTAGGGAGTAACGACTCCTAAACTTGCTAAGATTGATCTGAATTTGAAGTATAAGATTCAAATGTAGATGATCAAACAACAGCGTGATTTATGTTAGATGTATCAAAAGAACTAAGCCTGGGGTTTGAATGCACACATGGCTTTAAGCTGCTTTGTGCAACATGCTATTTCTGCTCTCTCTGATCATTTCTTCATCTTTCTTTTTCATTTTTTTAAGATTTCTTTTTGTGTCATGAGCAAAGTACACTGCTCATTCTTAAGAGGATTGCTCAAATCCCAAGTTCTTCTTTGTTTCTGATTTCATTGTGTGAATGTTTTACTCAATTCCTTCCCATTCTGGACAAAGGGGAGACATGTGGAGTCTCCTGCTGTCTACTCCAGCTGGTCCTGGATCAGCCATGATCCAAGCCTTAAACTCTCCCCTCCTGCTCCGCTCTCAACTTGCCAGTCTCAGAAATGGCCAAGCATCTTCCACAAGGATGTGAACCGCTTTGATTCCTACCAAACTGACAACACAGCTTCTTCTCCCAAGATTTTGCCTTGACATAATTCTGTGTACAGAGGGCATTAGGAATGCATTAGTATTGCAAACTGTTCTTCCTGAGACATCTGCGGAAAGTACTTTTTGAACATATAAGGCTGTATTTCTGAATTGTAGAAAAGAAGTGTGTTTTCCCCTAAGTATTTGATTATCTGTGTAAAAAATGCTGCTTCTCTTCTTCAGTATCTTAAGGGACAAATGCCTTTCCTAATGATAATTATTTATTACAAACAGAACTTCCCACAGCATTAGAGAAGATGAGAAAACAAACTTGGACCAGATGTTAGTCACACTATTTAATGCATTATTGGAAGGTACTCAGATCTTGTGGTGATGGCTGTTGTATTGAAAGCTATGCAGAATAGAAACTAGCAAGTGAGAAGCTTTCGAGCTGAAATGAAAATAGAATTAAATTGTCCAACTGTGCAGCTCTGGTATTCTATTTTCTTGTATGTAGTCTGATAGGCTTTGCTCTGTTCTCCGGAATACTTCATTGGGCCAAACTCATTTGTGTGTAACTCCATTGACTGTAATACACTCATAGAAGAGTTTAGTTTGGTCCGTTGGATGTTGGATGTTTAAGCATGCAGCATCATTCCTAGGAGAAGACTGCTTAAAGATAAAAATGTTACTTACATTTCAAGACATGGTCCATCTTCCACTTGAGACCCAAGAGAGCAAAATAAAAATATCAACAAATTAAAGATTGGCAATTGTCCAGGAAAATAAGTTAAAATGCTTTTTAAAAATTTTTTCCATAGTTCCTTGAGAAACATTTCTATGATGCTGGAGAGAAAGCTGTTTCGTGAGAGGGTTTTGTTTATTCTGTATTTAATTCATTTCTATCTTCATGATTTAAAACCTTAAGTCAGTTAGAGAGACTAATTAGGCAATGCTATAACAAGGATTACTGAACTGTAATTATTATTTATTCAAATCAGTGGAAGAATTACCAGGGCTTATGTTAAAGACAATAGAAACTAATGGAGGAAGAAGCAAAGGAGGCCAGTAGTAATTTTAACTGCATGTTGTTATAATTTAACTGCATATTGTCAACCACCCAGCAGTGCAAAAGTAGCCATCTAATTGACACCCTGAAATAGGGGCCTGCTGATACTGGCTTGTGAGTTATTCATTTCCACCCTAATTTTTAAATGTGACCTCTTTTTAAAGAAAAATCATTGGGAAAAAATTATATATAGTGTCTGAACACTAGTATTACTAGCTGGTTGATGAAATAAAGTGTCAAGAAAAAGCTGCAGAGATATATTTGCCTGATATTTTCAACTGTATTTAAAACATGTGGTTTTTTTCTCATTCTCTGAAAGACTCCAGACTGCTCAATTGCTGCAAGTGCCCACTCCTTTTCATCTGCAGTTTTAACCCACCAGTTACTTCCCAGCTGCACTTCAAGCATTCAAAAAGCCAATTCCAGCTGCATTTTAATTTCACTGAAAAGTTTCAATGCTCCCCAAACAGAACAGTGCCCAGCTGAACTGCCCAAGGGCCCCTTTCCCCTCATCCCCTTGCCTCCAAATATGCTCCAGCTAACGAACTTGTCAGGGGTGGTGCAGTCTACAGCCACATTATGGTACAGCACCAGGGTTTAATCTAGGCAAAGATCCTGATCTAGAGATAAACTGGCTGATGCAGAACATCAGTATTAGCAGGTCAGATATATTCTCTGATCTAGCATGAAATGCTTTGATTCAGTTGAACAAAAACATTCTCATTGTGGTCAATCGAAAAATATTTCTATTTTACCCAGTCGGGTAGAAATGGAGATTTTGTGTAAACCGTCTTGCATTTAGTTGTACTTTCTGGAAATGGGGCCCAATTCCACTTAGGACTCTAGGTGCTACTAATGAAAAGAGAAGAGGCAGCCTTTAAAAGCTGCAATTCCCTTTCTAGTTCTTCCCTACTCTCAAGTTTCCCAGATGCCAGATTCATTTCTTTGCCTGTCTGTTAATGTTACTACCCCAAAGTAGTAGGAGATGAAGAAAGCAGGACATGTGTGTGTGTGATTTCAACAATGCGTGCTTCTTGCCGAGAGAAAATCAGTACGTAAAATCACCTTGTAGAGATTATTTTTCCATTTGATAAAGAAGAGATGTGTTTGCTTTCCTCTCATGCAGCCTCAGGTCATGCATTTCTCTAACTTCACGTGCATACACAAGGAAGGGCACGTGGCAGGGCACAATCACAGCCTGGAAGGATATCACAAAAGACTTGAGATGCAGACATGGCCAGGGCATGACTGCATGAAGAAAAGTTCAGCATGTAGGAGCCTGAAGTCTCCTGCACTCCTGCAAATTTGGGGGCTGTCACTTGCCACAGGGATCCAAGAGCTAAAATCCTTTTCTCTCAATGAAAGCACAGCTGTCACTTTCAGGCCAGTGAGACCTTGGGGCTCCAGCAATGAATCACCACAACTATGAGATTTGAAAGAGTCCATTTGCCTTTACCTCCACAAATATATGTCCTCACTGTCCATTTATTGGAACTATGCAGTGTCTTCAGTACTAGCCTAATAATTCATAATGATTTCCTTGCTCCTAGTAGTGTGTTGCCTTTGGTTCAAACCTGAAGATACAGGTGATAAAAGTTAATGTCCAGATGGATTATATGTATTGAAAACACAATTTTGTATTGTTAGTTTCATATAATGTGTCTGATTTTTTGTGTCTGAGCTCCAAAATGCTGCAACAAAGATGTGGTTTTGCTACATAATCTTCTTATTTGTTTTTTAAATCTTTCATTCAGATTTATGCAGATGTTCAGTCTGCAGCTATGCAAAATTTCAGATGGTTGTAGACATAGAAAACAAGATCACAAGTGTGTACATAAGCAAAATCCTTCAGCAATGCTGACTTGAAAACCTGAGCTGACTGTCCTCACTTCATCTCTGCATAGCTTGTTGATTAGCATTTGGTTTTTTAACTTACCTCTTCAAAGTACAGCAAGCATACAGCTTGGTTCTTCTGAAGCATTTATGAGTTTGTACACAGCATCTGAAATGGAACTTCAGATATCATCACACCTACCCCATCTGTCCTTGAGCTGGCACAAAAAGAAACTGCTGATACACACTTCCACACTCAGAAAAATGTTCCTGGGTCTTACTGACAGACATTGCTCTGTTTCGACCACTGTTGTTATAAAAGCCCCTTGGAACAAAGACATCCTTTTTATTTTTGTGTGGCACTTAGCATCGTAATGTCCCAGTCTGTGACTAGGGCCCTGAGATGCAATGGGAATAGAAATAATGTTGTAATACAAGCACTTGGAAAATTCTGCTCAGCTGGCTTTCTCTCGCTAGAATTTGGCTTTGCTCTTGATGAGGTCATGTGAAAGGAGCATTTATTTATTTATTCATTATTTTTGCATATGTACAAAAGGGTTCTGGAAGTGCACCCTCAGCACCTTTTACACAGCTACAAATTATCTTTATAAAAATAACACTAAAGCAAAGTGCAGAGCAGCCACTCAAAAATAAATAGTTAAAAATACACTTGGCAAATGAAAAGCTGGAATCACATTTCTGTATCAGTGAGATTCTTCCCCCATCACAGTCCTGTTCAGGGAAAAATGAGGGTCTTTATACTGAACACACAGAGTCAACAGATAGGAAGTCTTTCAGAATTTGAGAACTCATTAAGTTCCAGAGCCTGAAGGCCAGATGTAAACTCCATGGAAATTCAGATTTCAGATTTCAAGTGACTTTTTTAACACAGCAAAGATGGGTGGTATCAGTGTGTGTGACATTCCCCTGATTTTCTGTGTTCCTATGAATCAATAAATTACATCTATTCTTCCAGCTATTCATGTCTTCAATATTATATCAAAATAAGAAGAACAAGACTCACAGAGGATATAAAATACTGAGATAATTTTCCCATCAACAGCTGTAGGAAAGTAAAGATACAACAAAAAATGCTGAGTCCTTACTAGGTTAGGGTCTCTCCTAAAACAGAAATTATGGCTATCAGCTTCTGTTGCATTTCAAAGTGTTTATTTGGATTAGAGTTATATAAAAAATCTAAATTCTTCATGGAACTAGTTCTGCTGAAAGTTTTAAATCACCTCTTGTGTGATGTTCTTTGTGAACACAGCACTGTAGTCAAGAAAGATGTAATGATTTAGTCATTTGGGCCGACTAGTTTTGTCAGGCACTGCCAACTGAGTCATCTTCCTTAGGAGGAGTATTTAGGATATCTTGTTTTAAATAGAAATTCTTTTGTTTTAAATATAAAGTAACTTTTTTACCTTGTTTTGTTTAAAAACTGCACATACATCATTTGCCATTCCTTCAGGAGAAAAGCATACAAAGCAAAAAATTCCAAACTTCTTCAGACATTCACAGTAACCTTAACAAAAGTGAAATAACTCAAATGTATAATGAGTTTCTGCTTGTCTACTGAATTGTAGGGGCTTTTCCTTGTTGATGGAAATACATGCAAAGAAGCCACCAACTATAATTTAGGGGCTTTACATCTGCAACACAGGAATGATAATAATATTGCCATTTCTCACAGCGGTGCCACAAAGGGTATTCATTAATGTTTAGCAGGCAGAGTACATACCTACATAATACTCTCAATTAAAAGATGTAACATGAATGTCTTCAGTGTGTATAAACTCATACAAAGCTCTGCCAAAAGCCAAAGTACCTTGCCTCATCAGATGGCCAAGTCATAACTGAAGTAATTTCATCTTTTTAAAATCTGTTTTTTCATTTTGGCACTCTGGCAGCATTTCACATCAATTAGGTACTCATTTCAGCAGCTGTACCTTACCTAAATGTATTTTGATTAATGCAAAGACTACTTTTGCCAGATTTTTACAAAATCAACCAGCTTGAACCTTACAGCAACAACATGGATATTCTGTAGGGTTTCTGCCAGTTCTGGAAAAGGTATTTTCTGCTGACAAACAATTAGCTTTTTGCTATTATTAAAAATTATTCAATGGCATTTTTGCCATCTGTTACGGTGTGTACTCTTTTTTAATGCAATGAAATTTGACACTTAAGTGCAGGGGAAAAAAATTCTACACAACCAGGACCTATCTCAAAAAACTAGGCACCCAGAACTGTAACATCTTCTCACATACTGCCAAAACACAACATGTTTATTGCACAGTTATGTCCCCAAATGACCTTACTGATGCAAAATCTTTTATTGGACTGCTTTCTTCCATCTGGAAATGCTACAAAATGTTATAACCTAGACTATTGGTCAGTAACAAAAGGAAACGTTACTTCTTCCAGCCACAGCATTAATTCATAATACCTTGAAATTGGCGGGTGAAGTTCTGTTTTCTGAGTGATTTGCATTTTATTTAAAAAGGAATTGTGGTCTAGCGGAATCCTAAAGAAATGGGGGTTAACTCTTAGTTGGTAATTTCCTATCTCTTTCTAAATAGTTAAGCAGTTATCTATCACAATTTAAAGATGTTTTCTTCCAGGTCTTTTGGCCTCATAATATTTTTATTTTTTGAAAGCTCTAGGTGATGTTGACTTTTTAATGTTTTTCCAAATATAAAGGCATTTATTTTATGTAATTTTTATGATTATAAAGGAAATTGTATCTCAGTCCTCTTGTGAGTCACTCCAAGTGCACCCCAGCAGAGATCACTCTTTATGCCAGCTGTAGAGGGGAACATTCCCTATTTTTAGATGAGTCTACAGTGCTCTGTAGAGCAACCAGTCTCAGCCCAGACACACAGTCAGTTTCTGGCATTTATGTCACCTCCCCAGGGAGTCTATGACCAGGTCTCATATTTAAGTGATGATTAGAAGAAACAAAGCATTAGATAACATCTAGGGTATTTTAAGTAACTTACGCTTGCATCCGTGCTGCCTATGCACCATTCCTTGGATGGACTGTGTTCTCTGAGCCCTCACTAAGTCTGTGTGACTTCTACACAGGCAAATGACATTTCAGAAAGTACATCATGGACCTCATTGGTGTTTCTCAGAGTTTGTAGAGTCACTGGTCATTCCTAAATAAATAATGCTTTCAGGCTTGGAAGGAGTTTGATTGCATGTCCTCAAGGCCACTGGTTTGGCCGTGTCTTTATGGGTCTTCAGTGTCAGTTAACAGGCATCTGCCTAGAAGCTAAAGTTGTCTGAATTTAAACATTGCAGTTGTCCAGAAAATATTTCCATAACCAGCTCAGTCAATCTACAGTTCTTATGGAATGTTACACAAAAGGGAACTACAGTTTGCATTTTTCCATGGAGGCAAAAAGAATCATTTGCATCCAGCAAGAGGGTACATTCAACAGTGTCCTGCAATATATTAATAATTATCAACCACAGAGCCTTGGGTCCAGAGCCAGCATCTAGTCTAGATGTACTAAAGACATCTGCAAATACTGGAGGCTGCTAGGGAGGCAGGTCAAAGCTAACATAAGGGAAGAAATTTCCTAAACTGCAACTACAGCTAAAGGTACTGCTTGTTGCCAAGGGGTAAAAAAACCCACTCAGGAGTTACAGGAAAGGAAACAAGGTAGTTTATTCCCCTTTTTCTATGTTTTTGTAAACAAGATTGTGAGTTTTTCTTCTGATTCATGTTGGCAAATTTTCCTCCTTCTATCTACAGCTTTAAAACTCTTTGAGCACTGATCAGTGTTGCCTGAGAACAACAGTGTTACCTGCAGTGTCAGTCATCTCAGACTCTGATGGCAGATATCTGGGGCTTTTTCATCCTTGTCTTGAGGTGTATACATAATTTTTAGTTTTAAGCATAAGACAAGAAACTAACAAGGTTTAACACTAACATGGCATTAAACCAATAACATGAGATTAAATTCAGCCAAACAAACTCCATAGTTCTAATAGAAGATAATTCTAGAAGGGAGATGTCAGGAAAGAAAGCAGCAATGAAAGTGCTGAAAGCCTGTTCTGAAAGTAAACACCTAGTTTAGCCATTTTGCACAGAGCATGCCACAGGTTTTCCCTACTGCCTAAAACTGAGTTTCTAGCTGAAATAAAAATGTGGAAAAGTCTGCAGAAACCTTTAAAAAAACCTAGAGGCCTGAAGAAATTATATATGTAGGTGCAAACACCAACAAAAAGTGTCTGTGTGAATAACTGATTAATATTCATTCCAGTTCTCATACCTTAAAGGAAAAAAAAAAGAGGAAATGTTTAGTTGTAACTGGCAGCTTTGCCCCAGCACAATCCTCTAAAATAAAGAAACAGAAAGCTGCAGAGTAATGCAGCTGAAATTGCATCTCTCGCCTTTATAATTCCTGCATATTTTCCACACAGAAATGTGTATTTTCTATTCATGTGTATACTGTACCTGCATAATGCCCAGTTGCATGGCTGGGTGCTTACAGAAGCAGTGCTAACTTCAGCAGCCCTGACCCTCAGCATAAAGGTCTTGCCACATTGCCTCAGAGATAATCCTGTGCAATTAATACTGATTGTATGTGCCAGATTTGATTCTGATGTGCTGTACCAAAATGGTGACAGAAAGCCACAAATAGGAGCAAATACCAAGAGCTGAAGCTAACATTCTCTATTTCAGATGAGAATAGGAGTTTACAACATTTTTAACATGGCTGAACAGAAACAGGGTGGCATTGTATCCAACCACATAAGTCTGCTTCTGCTCTAGCAGATCCCATTTTCCTTTACATTTACTTTTATGTCACACTTTTCTATTTCACATATTTCTATACTATGCTTTTTAACAATATTGGCTAATGTATTAAGAAGTTCCTGTTACTAGTTTCACAACATTTTTGCTAAAAACATATGAATAGCTACTACCATGTTTGTATTATTATCATCAGAACATACCGTATAACTTAATCTCTCTAACCAACAAATATGACATTAAACCCTGTTGGGAAAAACAATAACTGCTGCACTTGAACCGATTTCTTGACTTGTTTTTGTAAAAAATATGTTTTAGACCTGAATATTCTGTGCTTGCATTGCAGCATTGGCCAAACGGGAGGCTATAGGTTTAGTTATGTTAAGACAGACCTCTTCACTATTGCTCTTCTGAGCTGCAGTGAGAAATAGCAACCTTAACCTTGGTGGGGCAGGGGAACAGGAGCAGCAAGAGTGACCTTTTGCCAGCCAAAGGTTCGCTCTTAAGAACTCAACATTCTTAAGAATCCAACATTCTTAAGAATCCAACTAGACTTGGAGCAGATAATAGTTGGAAGAATCTAGTTCAGCATTTCTTCTCGGTTGGATCCAGAAGTCAAGCCAGTCTATCACAGGATTAGATGGAAGTGTTATCTACGTAAGGGGTTTGAGCATTTTACTAGGAAAACATGTTGTTCTCTCAAAGATGTTACACATTCCTTTCTCTCTTGCAGGGTTTTGGGTGTTTTAGGTTATTTTTTCTTTGAAAGCAAAAATGATACAGCATATTGTGTCCCCTGTATAAATCAGTATATTTCATTGATACCACAGGAATGAAGAGTTAGAAATTTGTTTTCCACCACCTTGGGGTCTGTCTTGCATTTTTGTCTGTTTGAAGTAAGACAGCTGTCTCTTGAAGCAGAATCCTTACATTTGATACCATCAGAGAGCGTAGTATCCAGAAGGTCAGTTGTTTTTCATCCAGCTGCAACAGTAGAGATGGCTGACAAAATGGAAACATTTCTCTGCTGAGGGTTGACACCTATTTTTCAGAGGTGGAAACAAATGCAAGGCAGAGGAGAATCCAGCTTTCAGTCTCTTTGGTAGAAAGTACACAAAGTTTGACCCTGAGTAATCTGGGGGCCATGAAGAACCCTGAGCCTCTCTGCGCTGCTTAGATGACACCAGGGGCCATGGGCTCCTTCTACATCCCACCTGTCAGAGCCACAAAGTCATCTCTGAACTTCCTATATCTCATGTCCATGTTCCCAGTGAAGGAAGGCTTGGTGGAGAAACAGGCTTCCACTGCTCTGCTTCTGCAATGGCTTCAGCATCTATTACAACACAGGTTAGTCTAACCCAAGGAGACGGATGAGAGGATGTCACAAAGGGTCTGACAACTGGTGGAGGACTTGTATCTTCATTAGTTTTGCACCTCTTTTTATGGTTTTGTTTTGGTTTTTTTTTTTCTGTGCATGAAGCTGCCTCAGACATGCCCCTTATCACAAAGGAAGATTCTGCATAATTAGTTCTCAGCATTATGGACCCACTTGATAATTAATTTATTCATTCTCTTGCTCTATAACTGTTTCTCTACTTAACCGACTGACTTTGGTAATAGTTCTCTGCATAACTGATTCGTATTGCTGTTGACTCTCCCCATTTTTATTTAATATCAGAAATGATTTTCTGTATAACTGCTTCATTGCCTAACTCATTATCTATACAATTGCTTGGTATCATAATTGATTCACTGCTTAACTGTCTCACAGGACAATGAACAGCAAGTAATCACTGTCCACTTTTCACCTCCATTTCCCTTCCCTATATCCGCCTCTTCCTTTCTTTACATGACAACCCAAACCTTGCCTGACATCCATTTTACCCCCTCAGCCCAGTACAAAATCTCACTGCTACCACCATCCCCTGGCCCATATTCAGATTCCTCCAGCCCCCTTTAGTGTCTTTCCCCATTGCTCTCCCAGCCGCATCACACAGAGTCGGCACAGCTTCAGCTCTGGGTCTGTCGTAAATTCACAACATATTCGCAGCCTGGTTTTGAAACCTTTATGCTCTATCTCTTCTGTCCTCCTTTCGCCACTTTAAATTCATCTCTGTCCCCTCTATGGACATTTTTACCTACTACTAACTCTTGTAATCTTTCTCTCACACATTTACACCTGGAAGACACCTCTGGACTACTCCACAAAGCTTCTACTCTGCCTCCTCCTTATCTTCCCTCAAACCCACACTTTCTGCACTGCACACAATGCCTGCTACACCAGAGGCCACTACAGTATTACTGTCCTCATATGACAGTGGTAAAACTTTAAAACTGCTGGCAACACACCCAGATTGCTCATGCATCCTTGCACACACCATCACACTGCTCCTGATCCTAATTCTCTTCACAGCATATCATGTCCTTCTTAAAAAGCACACATAGGCTGCTGACTTTGTCTTGTATATTTGCACTGCCCCGCCTGAGATACCTGGGAAAAACTGTAAATAATAGATGCATTTCCAGAAAGTTAAAAAGCCAATGCGCAATAATCCTTAGGAAGGAAAGGTTCCACCAGTAGAGATGAGTCCCACATTCCAATCTACTCCTTCCCTTTTCACCTACCTGGACATTACATTTTTTTTCCAAATCTTCTGTCAGTATGAACCAGATCTCTGAGGAGCAATTAAAATGCAGCACAGAAAGTCCTGCCTGGCAATCCCACTGCAGGACTCCTGTATGGAAGAAGTAAGACCAGGGCTGTGGGGACATGCAATTCTTGTTTGCAACTTACATTATTCCCTGCATGTAAAGATGAAAAATAAGTAACTCCCATGGATGATCTCCTCCCTTACTTCTGTCTTCCTGCATACAGCAGTCAGAAGCAGCTGCTGTGGCCTCTCCATGTCATGACAACAATTCCTCCTGCCTTTATTCAGTCAAAGTGGTGAATACATAAATATTTTGTATACAAGGTAATTCTTGGGTTAGCAGGAAGGGACCATTGGTCCAAATTGTCCTCCATTGTAATGGCACTCAGTTTTGACAGCTTTAAACACAGATGGTATTTATCTGTTCATTCTACAGGAAAAACACATCCAATGAGAACATAGCAGGATTTAATATTCTAATATAAATGCCATTTCTTACTGCTGTCAACCATAGCACTTCAATAAATATTATGCCTCCTTCCTTCAAGAAATCACAGCAGGGTTATTTCTGGCAATTGAACCAGCTTCCAGGGAGATGCACTCTGCCGGTGGTTTCTGCAAGGAGTTCGGTGCATGACCCCATTTTAAGATCTCTGGAGTGGCTGTTTAGCGACTCAGAGGATCAAGTCAATTGGTTTAAACCCCGCCTGTGTCCCAAGGCTGAGTTGGAGCGGCACTGACAGGCAGCACCAGCAGCAGTTACTGCTGCCACCTATGGGTAGCATCATTTTGGCTTTATTCCTCAGCGATCCTTTCTTCCTTACAAGCCACATATACACCTGTTCGCGTGCGTAAACAAGTGTAATGGAAGAAATCACATACTGATCACTGATTTGTCCCCTAAAAAGAAAACAAAATAACAGAGGAAGGACTTCGCCTATGTATCCCCCTGAAAAGAATCGGAGAAGATTTTGAGCACTTAAAATTATTATCTGCTGTAGATAAGGAAAACAATGATATCTTTTTATTTTCTGCCTTCGGTGTTTTGGGTGCTACCTTCACTTTAAAACCACCGGGGCACGCTCATCCCTGATATAACAGCACTGAAATTACTCGAAACACACCTTATCATTTGCATATTTATTCGAAAGCTGTTATAGCCCTTTTCTTCCATTCAACATGGGAAAGCATTCATGTACTGGTGACTCTCATTCTTTTCCATTCTGGGAGGTTTTCAGCCTTTCCCATTTAGAATTAAGAACAGTTTGGGGCGTTCATCACCCCTGACAGCTGTTAATCCCCCTGAACTCTATACAATTATTGTGTTAAAATATTTGGAGTAAGTACCGGTACTAGTCAATGCTATTTTGGATTGCACTTGTGGTACTTTTAGCTCATTAGTCTTTCTCTGACAGTGGCTAGTCCCAGATACTTGAGGTGCAAAGTGAAGAACCTCAATAGCAGAGAATTAATGCAAGGGCACAGGAACCAGTCCCTTGCTATTATAGGGAACTGCACTGTAAAAACCCTTTCACAAGCAAACCACACTCATCTAAGAACTGATTTCAGTTTTTGATCCCTCCTGATTCCTGTGGAGAAGCTTTTCACGAGCTGTACTGTTGAGCAAAACCCTTTTAATTTCCAATCTACATTTATTTACAGCCACTTTACACCAAATGTTCTTTTACCAGTAGTGTTCTTTCACATAAACAGTAGTTCTTATTTTTTTTTCCTACTTTTACTCTTCCATTTTGCTTACAGACAGAAACAAGAACTCTTCTCAAGATTTGTTTTGATTGGTTAAACAAGCCAGTTTCTTTTTAATCACCTGTGATTGAATGGATGCTTCGCTCCCCTTAATTATCCTGTTTACACAAGGGTCTCAGTTTGAATATGGTTTCATCTTTACTGTACTGAAGTGATCAGAATGGTATTTCATACTTGAAATTACATTATACTCAAGGGTCAATGAAACTTGCCAGGAGAATCACTGAAAATATCCTACTTGATACACCTTGGGGTTACATTTGCTTTCCTTGCAGCCATAGCACATTGGTGGGTCAACTAACACGTCCCAGACCTCACTTTACCCTCCTTCAGTTTTCACTTAAAAGTACAGAAGATGTTGTAATTAGTCCTTATCTTGCACTCTGCATTACTTCGCCATTTCCGTTACCCTAGTTTTTAAGGTCATTCACCACTTCTTCTTTCTCTGCAGATCTCACTTTTACAGCCAAGGGGGTTGTAACTCCATAGACCAGTGAATGCTGTGTGCCTGCAGGGATGAAGTTTTCAGGACACGAAGCATTTGCTTCATTTATAGTCTTTAAGCAGGGCCTATTGGCTTTCAAGGGGTAATGGACAGATTAAAGCCAAGCATTAAGAAACTTAAAATCATGAAATAGCAGAAAGCTTTTTGTCCTGGCCTCTCCTGGCTTGCAACTGCACTGTTTATGCCTTTTTGTGCAGAAATTAGTCCCCAGTGCCCAGTTACTGAAGCACATAACTCTGAAGCTACTGTAGCTTACTGAAGGTGCCTCCGGAACTCAGTGAATCTACCTGCTGCTTAGTACACAACAATCTTCAACATGGAGAAAACAGTCAAAAATGGGACATGGAAGATCATTGAATCATGGAATGCCTTAGGCTGGAAGGGACCTTAAAGGCCATCTAGTTCCAGCCCCCCTGCCACAGGCAGGAACATCTTCCATTAGACCAGGTTGCTCAAAGCTCCATCCAGCTTGGCCTTGAGAACTTCCAGGGATGGAGCGTCCACAGCCTCTCTGGGCAACCTGTTCCAGTGTTTCACCACCCTCTCAGTAAAGAATTTCTTACTAATATCTAATCTAAACCAACTCTCCTTCAAGTTTAAAGCCAGTCCCCCCTGTCCTGCCACTATATACTCTTGTAATTAGAGTCTCCCCATCTTTCTTGTAGGTCCCCTTTAGGTACTGGAAGCTACTACAAGCTCTCCCTGGTGCCCTCTCTTCTTCAGGGTAAACAATCACAATTCTTTCAGCCTGTTGTCCTGTAGAAGAGGTTCTCCAGCCCTTTGATTATGTTCATGATCCCACTCTGGACTCACTCCAGCACGTCCACGTCCTTCATCTGTTGGGGACCCCTGAGCTGGATGTACTACTCCAGGTGGGGTCCCACAAGAGCTGAATAGAGGGAGACAATCACCTCCCTCAACCTGGCGACATGAAATTGGAAAGGGAAAAAAGTGGAAGTGCTGATCTCTGACACAAAGACAGAAAGTCATTTGCCCTAGGAGATCTCTGTAGCTCGTGGTAGAGACTTTGCTTTCATTAGAGAAGATGAAAAGGGGCACTGTGTGATAGCCAGCATGTGTGGGCGCATCTGACCCTGAATGGGCTGGCTCTGGTTGCAGTCAGAGCCTCCATCTGTACAGCACTTCTTGCACACATTTATCTGCCGTCATGTCCAGGCACAAAAAACTGCAAAATGCAAACTGGCAGATGATATAAAAGAAGATACTTCAGTAGTCATAGTTTTTGCCTTTCAATTGCCATAGCAAGCACAGGCCTGTGAAAGGGATCATTGAAGAAAGTATCAAAGAAAATACACCGCACCAGTTTCTGAATCATTCACAGAATAAAAAGATAACTGCCTGCAGACTCACAAATGTCAGCAAATGGTGCCGTGCTACTGCCAGGCAGTGTGCATGGAACAGCCAAGCAGATGCAGTGAACATTAGGCACATTTCTGCTTTTACTTACAATGAAAACAAACACGGCTGTGCGAGTCAGCCTGCTGATGTCCCTGACCATCAACAGTGCAAGGGGTTTGAGAAATGGCTGTTCATGCAGTCTGCAAGTATAATAACACGTCTCTGATACACTGAAGTAATATTTATAGTTTATTTTATAAAAACACCAAGGGCTTCTACTGTTCTGCTTTATCACCACAGCTGCTGGAGGGAGGTGCTGCTACAGACCTACTGGCCTCGTGTACATGCAGTCTCAGCTGCAGTGACACTGCCATGTGCCACGGTGGGTCACCTATCTTTGCATTTATACAGATACACCTAAATCATGCCATCTTCATACTGATTTGATGTAATTATTGATTCTAGTAGGAAGAAGGTCCCACATGCTTTTTTGTTTTTCCTGTGAATTTGTATCTAACAGAAAAAATACCAACTTGCTCTGAAATGTGCTGCCTGCAGAAAATGGCAGTAGGATGAACCGACTTCTTCTCCTACTAATATTAAATAATGTGTCTTAACAACAGCACATAAGGAAAAACCTTGTTTTCCTGTATTTCCCAGAAACCTGTATTTTTGGCAGAACCGAACACACAGCACACTTGACCCACTCTAGTGCTTAGGACACCTGTTCAATGGTTAAGGCTCCAGACCCGCCCAGTTGCCCAACCCCGCGCATTACTTGGCTAATAACTTCAAGCCCCGAAATCTCAGTCCCATCGCAGAGCGACAAGTTTTGTCTGAAATTGTTTGTCTGGTTTAGTGGTTATGGGGTGACAGTGGCAGTGCTGCACTGACGGTACGGACTAGATGATCTCAAAGGTCTCTTGCCGCCTTGACGATCCTATGACCCGACGGTTTTATGATTCCATGACCGGGGGAGTGTCCGTCTCCACCGCATCGAGCCCGCACCGACCTCGCAAGCACCTCCCTGCAGAAACCCAGCCCGCCCGCGCCGCTCTTCTCTCCGCGGCTGCCGCGTGAGCCGTAGAATCGGCTGCCGTCGCTGACGGCGTGACCTGCCGTGTTTGGCTGCGTCCCGGAGGCGGAAGCGGGACGGCGCCTGTGGCGGAAGTGAGACGCCGGGGCGGCGTGTGCTCAGCGATGGCATCCCAGTAGTGGCGACGGCAGCAGCGGCAGCAGTTTCCCTCCTTTCCCTCCCCTTT